>CAJHQQ010000408.1:0-202978 GCA_905132885.1 Moricandia moricandioides
AAATGAATAATTCTGAACCCTATACCCTTCAAAAGCCTCCCGGCATGACCATTGGCCAGGAACCTCATTGCAGGCTTCTTAACAAGAAATGAATGTCCAAATTAGATGTAACTTGTGCGTGATCCAACTGAAATGGTACACTTTTAATTAACCACTACTACTGATCAGCTTTTCATCTTTTTTAAAAATGGATGGTTTTGATATGGTTCAACCCCTTAACCCTGCTTTATTCAGTATATATATACAACGTTCATTCAATTTATCAACCTCTATATCAAAAATGGTACCCCATTTTTATAAATATCATAACAATAATTATATTGTACAGTCTCTAGCCATTCACCCAAAACTATTTTTCATATCTTGTTAGAGAAGTACAGCATTTCATTTTGTTTTGATATGAAAAGGTAAAAATAAATTAGAAAGTTACCAAACATCGTTTTCTGGATTCCTTTTATTGATTCCCCAAGCAAAAAAAATATAAACTATATAAGCCATTGACTATTAATTAATCCTATAACCGTAGAATTCTTCAACCCTTCTATTTAACAAAAAGGCATGTTGATCTAAACGAATATTTAGAAAACACAAAATATAAATTTTATTTTGGTGACAGATAGAAAGTAATTAATCTACTGAAGAAAAAAAAATACTTTAGTCACAAATAGTCCATGAACTTGCCTATACGCTGAACCGTGTAAGGTCAAATAATTCTTAATTCAACCATGTAAGGCCGAATAAGTCTTAATTAAAATACGAGTAAATACAAAGTTTAAGACTACCACGTCGATCGATGATGTGCCTCCACGACACTCTCTCTATATAAACTCTCATTTCCAACTCATCTAAATCCATCGACCAACACTTATCTTCCAAGGCAAGAAACAAAAGAGTACCGGGCAAAACAATGGCGGTTCCCGCAACAAAAAAGCCAATGTTTTTGTCTTTCCTCCTCCTTGGCTTCTTTGTTCTCGCTGCATCTGCCGGAAGCTTCTACGAGAGCTTTGATATCACATGGGGAGATGGTCGTGCCAACATACACGAGAGTGGACAGCTTCTCACTTGCACTCTTGACAAGGTCTCCGGCTCAGGGTTCCAGTCCAAGAAGGAGTACTTGTACGGTAAGATCGACATGAAGCTCAAGCTCGTCGCTGGAAACTCAGCTGGTACAGTAACAGCCTACTACGTAAGGAATCTCCTTGTGAAATTCATTGATCTCTAATGAAACTATCTCCTAATATTATTATATATACATTTTTGTGGCAGCTTTCGTCTAAAGGTGCAACATGGGATGAGATTGACTTTGAGTTCTTGGGAAATATCACAGGACAACCTTACACTATCCACACTAATGTCTTCACCGGAGGTAAAGGTGACCGTGAGATGCAGTTCCGCCTCTGGTTCGATCCCACCGCCGATTTCCACACCTACACCGTCCACTGGAACCCTCTTAACATCATGTGAGTATATTATAGTCTCTCAGGAAACCCTACATTGATAACAACGGGCAATATTAGTTAGGCTAGAAAAATATATATTAATTCATTAATTACTATTGGTTAATTCAAGTGTTTTAAAAATCGGTTTAAGTCACAACAAATGAGTTCCTAGACAACAATGAGCAGACAATAGGAATTTTTGGCATATAAAACGTCTAGAATCACTTGACATGTTTTTTGATAAACTTTGTTGTGTATGAAGCTTCCTTGTGGATGATATCCCAATCCGAGTGTTCAAGAACAACGAGAAAAATGGAGTGGCTTACCCTACGTCCCAACCCATGAGGATATACTCAAGCCTTTGGGAAGCTGATGACTGGGCCACACAAGGAGGTCGCGTGAAGACTGACTGGAACAACGCACCATTCAGGGCATCCTACAGGAACTTCGAGGACAAAAAGTCATGTAGCAGGACATCAAACTCGACATGGGTGACTTGTGACGGAAGCAAAAACTCGTGGATGTGGACCACTCTCAATAGCCGCCAGACTGGACAGATGGCATGGGTGCACAAAGAATTCATGGTCTACAACTATTGTACCGACTACAAGAGGTTCCCTCAGGGCTTTGCCAAGGAGTGTTACCTTTGAAAACTTTGCTTGATCCCTCCTCCTACTATCAAAATTTTCGAGCATTTTCCTCAGTAACCTTTTTTTTTTATTATTTCCCTTGGTGTTATTTCATTCTTGTGACAGTTGTGCATGAGCTCTTACGTAAACCATTTTTACATGAGTCTTGTACTCTATATTCATATATCGATCACTATATAAGTTATATGCATATTGTACTCTATTATTATTAGAGTCAATAATAATTCTGATTCTTAAACTTTCATCAATTTATTTAGTATCAGAACTACCGATGTTGAGTCACTAGATAAGTATTTACAGTTATTTACCTTTGAGCATGGGGCTAGTAAATAAATAAAGTCTCACATGGTAGTTCAAGACAGGTCCATCCCTACTAGGTGAAGCATGTTTTTCTGTTTGCTAAATTTACTAGGTGAAGCATTTGTGTTAGCCACGTAATATAAAACAAAACCTACTAGGGTCTAACTAGCGCATCCGCGCGAAAATTTGTTTTTATTTTTTAAAAATAAATAAATATTATCTTATATAAATGGTAATATATATTTTAAAATTTATTTGTGTTAAATAGTAATTTAATATATTTAAACAAACAATTTTATAATTTATAATAAATAATTTTATTTTATTTCTTAATCCATCAATTATATTACTTACAATTTTAAAATATAGTCCATGTGTTCGTGTAATTGTATTTTCATGGATCAAAATTTTAATTTAAAAGAAAATTGTTATTTATGGTTATTTTTTATTTATACGATCAAATAATTCGATATATTATTTAGAATTCTTTTTGACATAGTTAATATACCAAAATAAAAAATAACCAACCTGTAATTATAAGACATCTTGCTACATTTTTGGCACTGATTAATTATAATTATTGCTTACCATACATCGGAAGCATTTCTTAAATAAATTACACATAATTAGTTCTACTTTGATTTAGGAAAATGTATTAATTAATTAAACTGTAAAAGACAAAAAAAATTACTATAAGCTAGATAAATTTATTACTTTATTGGCATATGGTTGTACATAAGTTGAAAAACTAAGGAATAATTTATTTTTGTATTCCTCTTTTAATAATATAGATAAATAGGACACACTGTCAATACTATATGCAGCTCATTGTTAATTATGTTAAGTTACAGATCTACTTTTCTCTGGTTCTAGTCTTTCTTCATTTACTTGCTTGGCCACATTATTTTAACATGCTTTAAGCCTCAAAAATGTTTGAAACGGTACCGGCTAGAGATATTTAATTAAACAAGAGTTGCATAAAGTAAGATCGCTAATTAAGACCACAACCTTTGGTAATGCTAGCGGGAATGCAAGTGAATGAATTCCATTCCCTAGAGATATGGGTGAACAAAAGAGTCATTTCTATACTTTTGAGATTTTTAAATTTGTAAGATCCTGATAAAGTTGATCGGGTGATTGTGGTCAAATAGTAAGGAGGCGAGACTGAGACGCTAACGCGTTTTAGATTCGACTCATCTGTTACGCGAAATTAAGTGATAATTATCTTGATCACCTTACATATATATGAATCCATGCTTTATAATCCATTTGAATACCCGAAGAAAGGGTCTAACCGTGGGTTGTACTTCCCCTTTTAAATTAGTCTAAGCCTCTCCATATGCCTAAAATACCCTCAGGTTAATAAAAAAAAAAGAAGATCATAATAAAGTCTCATCATAAATAATTAACAAATGCTATAAAGAGTTATCAAACAATTATTTCGGGCCAATAAATAAAATACAAACAAGAAAAAGAATTAAGACAATGAAAAGATTATTATAAACCAATTGATGTGCATGCAATAACCATAAGGAGGATTAGACCAAGGCTAAACCGGATTCGACCAAGACACTATCCGGCTAGAGAGAGAAACGGCAATGTTCCTAAACCTAATGCACTTTGGTTTACTGTTTTCCTTTTCCATGTTTATCTAGGAATGTTATCTTTCCATTTATGTTAATGACGGTCTATTGTAATCCCTATATAAAGGGAACCTCCATCGATTGATATGAATAAGAATCACAAGTTCATCCATTCTTTTCTTAACAAAGATATATATATATATATATATATATATATATATATATAATATAATTACCGTTGGTCGGTTATAAGTTATAAATCCATGATAAGCTTAAATTTGATATAATATCAGAGCAAGCTGCTGTTAATTTACTATGTGGATGTTGTTTACACAATTACCATGATGAAGCCTAAAAAGAGTGTTAATAAATAAATGAAATTCCACATTGGTTGTTATAGAACTAATTAACTAATACTCTTTATGTTGCACGAAAATCATAATTTTGAAATATTTATTTGTTTAAGAATTTTTTTGTGTGTTTTCAATGTTACTTTATATCTTTTTACCGATTTTATTCATTTTAATTAACCAATTACTACATAGAATAATTTTAAAAATAAATTATGCATCAAGTAAAGTTATTTCTCGTATTGTAACTTTATTATCAAAGTGTGTGAAAGCTCTTAAAATACATATTCATAGAACAAAGAAAATATATTAAAGGTTATAGTCCAATTGAATAATTAATTTTAAATTGGAAGTCCTTGAAAATATAGAATTTAACATTATATAAGAACCATCTAATGTTGATATAATTTGTGAATATTGATCTCTTAATTTCTACGTTGAGTATGAAGAAGAGTATGAATGAATGATTAAATCTTAACTTCAATTGTTTTAATATATAAAGAAATATAACAAATTCACTTGCGTGAATTAATTTTAAGTTGTAAATTTAAAATGAATTTAAATTTACTATATACGGTGTAAGTGATAAAATAATAAAATTTTCAACTCAAAAAATTTATTGGATGCATGGAGAAAACGTATGGAATTTATATAGGGAAATTGAATCTTATAGCCATCAAAAATATTATAATTCACCACATAACCAAAAACTCTACATTTTATATACCGTATGTATTTTCTATACAGCTTCCTTTTTGGCCTCTCATTCGAGCGGCGAAACCTGCGGATAAAAATATTAATTAATAATTACACAAGTTTGAAAAGTTACACGTGGTCCTCGTTAATCACACAACTTCTCTAGTAACTTTTTCTTCGTAACTTTCCGAGAAAGTGAAAAGTTAAGGTCGAGATTCGCCACCGCAAAATTTCTGCTGCTACCAAGGCGTAGATCTCAGTCACATCACTGGTTAAAATTGGCGAAGGTGGCTTGTTTCATTGAGGGAGACTGCGATCGATAGCTTTCTTGGCGACATTTTGTTGAGAACACGATCGTTTTTGAAAGCTCTGTCGGTGACGAAAAGGAGAGGCTTTTCAGATTCCAAACGCGACGGAATAACGAAATGGGAGTGGCGGCATCCTGAATGAATGCTTGACGTGAAGAGTGGTAAATATGTGGCTGTGTCATAAAAAGAAGAGATGATGGCTCGTCGACTTTATATGATGGTAAAAATAATGATGGTGGACCAGTAAATGTGCATCACCATGTCTGCAAAAGAGGAGGAGGTGACGAAGATGAAGTCGTCCACTATACTATGTATAGAATGTCCATTCTATTTTATAGAGAGTCCATACTATGTATCAGTTACTACTTACTAAAATTTGATCAAAAAATGATCGTTTTGTTGTATTCTACATTATACATAAGATGAATGACATGCATGAGACGTATCTAAGATCTCACTAACAATGATTTAACGGACAGAGAAATCACATACGCATGAAGTGGAGTTAACTAACGTTACTATACCATTGACAAATTTTTGTTCTATTCTACATAGACATATTATGTAATGTGCTATATTATGTTAGTATACTATTTTATCATGTTCTATTTCATTTTACGATTACTAAAAAGTACTCTATTTTATTTAGAAATATAGTTTGTAATTTTCTGAAGTTCTAATTATCGTTATATGATTTTGAACCTATAACAATCGTATTATGTTCTATATTGTATAGTTTAATATCACATAATATAATTTAATATTTCATAATATTATGTGTATTTTTTTTAGATTTTGATATTTGGGTTTATGGTTTATATATGGATTAGGGACTATTGATTAGATTTAGGGTTTAGTCTTTAGAAGGTGAGGGGATATTGTCATGGTCAGCATTAACTTCTTCCATGCAATCATGATATTTCATAATTTCATCAATATGTACTATGTTATTTATTTGTTCCGTTCTATTTGGGTTTAGTGTTTATATTTGGGTTTAAGGTTTATATTTGGGCTAAGGTTTAGTGATTAGATTTTAGAGTTTAGTATTTATAATGTGAGGAGGTTGTGGTCAGCATTAACTTCTTTCAAGCAATCATAGAGATTTCATAAATTCACCAATATGTATTATGTTATTTATTTTATTTCATTCTATTTGGGTTTAGGGTTTATATTTAGGATTATTGTTATATTTAGGTTTAGGGTTTGCTGATTAGAGTTTAGAGTTTAGTATTTAGGGGTTGGGATGAGATGGAGATAAGTTTTAGTATCTAGGGATTGGCGTTGAGATATGTTTAATATTTAAGGGTTGTAGCTCGGGTTATAATCATATACTACTTCGGTGATATGAAATAACACTCGATACATATGTATCTGCTCAACATTAATGTCTTCACGCAATTCACTTTTTTTCATTGTATTCTTATTTCTTCTTATCAAAATAGAGTGACTGAGATTATTAAATGGAATACACATTATATTGGAAAGGGTTCTATTTTTTATCACCGAAAACAGTAACTTCGTTTGCGGTAAAAATTAAAGTGACGTGACTCTCTTCTCTTTCGTAAGTTATAAACAAGGAACATAAATCATGGGCCAATTGAGTTGGTGTCGACATCATCACCTTATCCTTTGTTGCCGGTAATTTTTTCTAAGAAGAGGTATAACCGGAACATTCCCCTAATTACACTTGAAAGTTTAGTCATTTGTCAAATTCTCCGTTTTATATATTACTTCAGAAAATTGATGATGCAGTCATAGACAAATTAAAGTCTCACCACTATAGAAAAAAGCAAACCAAATCCCTTTTATCTCAGCCAAATTAAATGAATATCTGAAGACCAAAAATGAATAATTCTGAACCCTATACCCTTCAAAAGCCTCCGGCATGACCATTGGCCAGGAACCTCATTGCAGGCTTCTTAACAAGAAATGAATGTCCAAATTAGATGTAACTTGTGCGTGATCCAACTGAAATGGTACACTTTTAATTAACCACTACTACTGATCAGCTTTTCATCTTTTTTAAAAATGGATGGTTTTGATATGGTTCAACCCTTAACCCTGCTTTATTCAGTATATATATACAACGTTCATTCAATTTATCAACCTCTATATCAAAAATGGTAACCCATTTTTATACCTATCATAACAATAATTATATTATATAGTCTCTAGCCATTCGCCCAAAACTATCTTTTCATATCTTGTTAGAGAAGTACAGAATTTCATTTTGTTTTGATATGAAAAAGGTAAAAAATAAATTAGAAAGTTAACCAAACATCGTTTTCTGGATTCCTTTTATTGATTCGCCAAGCAAAAAATATAAACTATATAAGCTATTGACTATTAATTAATCTGATCTTATATTAATAACAGTATAATTCTTCAACCCTTCTATTTAACAAATATCATTTTGATCTAAACTAATATTTAGAAAATACAAAAAACAAATTTTATTTCGGTGACAGGTAATACAAATTTATTAAAGAAAAAATACTTTAAGACACAATGTCTATACGTTGGACCGAATAATCGAACAAGTCTTAATTAAAATACGAGTAAATACAAAGTTTAAGACTACCACGTCGATCAATGATGTGCCTCCACGACACTCTCTCTATATAAACTTTCATTTCCAACTCATCTAAATCCATCGACCAACACTTATCTTCCAAGGCAAGACACAACAGAGTACCGGGCAAAACAATGGCGGTTCCCGCAACAAAAAAGCCTCTGTTGTTGTCTTTCCTCCTCCTTAGCTTCTTTGTTCTCGCTGCATCTGCCGGAAGCTTCTACGAGAGCTTTGATATCACATGGGGAGATGGTCGTGCCAACATATACGAGAGTGGACAGCTTCTCACTTGCACTCTTGACAAGGTCTCCGGCTCAGGGTTCCAGTCCAAGAAGGAGTACTTGTACGGTAAGATCGACATGAAGCTCAAGCTCGTCGCTGGAAACTCAGCTGGCACAGTAACCGCATACTACGTAAGGAATCTCTTTGTGAAATTCATTGATCTCTAATGAAACTATCTCCTAATATTATTATATATACATTTTTGTGGCAGCTTTCGTCTAAAGGTGCAACATGGGATGAGATTGACTTTGAGTTCTTGGGAAATGTCTCAGGACAACCTTACACTATCCACACTAATGTCTTCACCGGAGGTAAAGGTGACCGTGAGATGCAGTTCCGCCTCTGGTTCGATCCCACCGCCGATTTCCACACCTACACCGTCCACTGGAACCCTCTTAACATCATGTGAGTATATTATAGTCTCTCAGGAAACCCTACATTGATAACAACGGGCAATATTAGTTAGGTTAGAAAAATATGTTTTAATTCATTAATTACTATTGGTTGATTAAAGTGTTTTAAAAATCGGTTTAGGTCACAACAAATGAGTTCCTAAGGCAACAATGAGCAGACAATAAGAATTTTTATATAAGCAGACAATCAGAATCACTTGAGATGTTTTTTGATAAACTTTGTTGTGTATGAAGCTTCCTTGTGGATGATATCCCAATTCGAGTGTTCAAGAACAACGAGAAAAATGGAGTGGGTTACCCTACGTCCCAACCCATGAGGATATACTCAAGCCTTTGGGAAGCTGATGACTGGGCCACACAAGGAGGTCGCGTGAAGACTGACTGGAACAACGCACCATTCAGGGCATCCTACAGGATCTTCGAGGACAAAAAGTCATGTAGCAGGACATCAAACTCGACATGGGTGACTTGTGACGGAAGCAAAAACTCGTGGATGTGGACCACTCTCAATAGCCGCCAGACTGGACAGATGGCATGGGTGCACAAAGAATTCATGGTCTACAACTATTGTACCGATTACAAGAGGTTCCCTCAGGGTTTTGCCAAGGAGTGTTACCTTTGAAAACTTTGCTTGATCCCTCCTCCTACTATCAAAATTTTCGAGCATTTTCCTCAGTAACTTTTTTTTTTTTTTTTTCCCTTGGTGTTATTTCATTCTTGTGATGTTACCCACAGTTGTGCATGAGCTCTTACGTAAACCATGTTTACATGAGTCTTGTACTCTATATTCATATATTCGATCACTATATAAGTTATATGCATATTGTACTCTATTATTATTAGAGTCAATAATAATTCTGATTCTTAAACTTTCATCAATTTATTTAGTATCAGAACTACCGATGTTGAGTCACTAGATAAGTATTTACAGTTATTTACCTTTGAGCATGAGGAGAATGCTAGTAAATAAATAAAGTCTCACATGGTAGTTCAAGACAGGTCCATCCTACTAGGTGAAGCATGTTTTTCTGTTTGCTAAATTTACTAGGTGAAGCATTTGTGTTAGCCACGTAATATAAAACAAAACCTACTAGGGTCTAACTAGCGCATCCGCGCGAAAATTTGTTTTTATTTTTTAAAAATAAATAAATATTATCTTATATAAATGGTAATATATATTTTAAAATTTATTTGTGTTAAATAGTAATTTAATATATTTAAACAAAACAATTTTATAATTTATAATAAATAATTTTATTTTATTTCTTAATCCATCAATTATATTACTTACAATTTTAAAATATAGTCCATGTGTTCGTGTAATTGTATTTTCATGGATCAAAATTTTAATTTAAAAGAAAATTGTTATTTATGGTTATTTTTTATTTATACGATCAAATAATTCGATATATTATTTAGAATTCTTTTTGACATAGTTAATATACCAAAATAAAAAATAACCAACCTGTAATTATAAGACATCTTGCTACATTTTTGGCACTGATTAATTATAATTATTGCTTACCATACATCGGAAGCATTTCTTAAATAAATTACACATAATTAGTTCTACTTTGATTTAGGAAAATGTATTAATTAATTAAACTGTAAAAGACAAAAAAAATTACTATAAGCTAGATAAATTTATTACTTTATTGGCGTATGGTTGTACATAAGTTGAAAAACTAAGGAATAATTTATTTTTGTATTCCTCTTTTAATAATATAGATAAATAGGACACACTGTCAATACTATATGCAGCTCATTGTTAATTATGTTAAGTTACAGATCTACTTTTCTCTGGTTCTAGTCTTTCTTCATTTACTTGCTTGGCCACATTATTTTAACATGCTTTAAGCCTCAAAAATGTTTGAAACGGTACCGGCTAGAGATATTTAATTAAACAAGAGTTGCATAAAGTAAGATCGCTAATTAAGACCACAACCTTTGGTAATGCTAGCGGGAATGCAAGTGAATGAATTCCATTCCCTAGAGATATGGGTGAACAAAAGAGTCATTTCTATACTTTTGAGATTTTTAAATTTGTAAGATCCTGATAAAGTTGATCGGGTGATTGTGGTCAAATAGTAAGGAGGCGAGACTGAGACGCTAACGCGTTTTAGATTCGACTCATCTGTTACGCGAAATTAAGTGATAATTATCTTGATCACCTTACATATATATGAATCCATGCTTTATAATCCATTTGAATACCCGAAGAAAGGGTCTAACCGTGGGTTGTACTTCCCCTTTTAAATTAGTCTAAGCCTCTCCATATGCCTAAAATACCCTCAGGTTAATAAAAAAAAAAGAAGATCATAATAAAGTCTCATCATAAATAATTAACAAATGCTATAAAGAGTTATCAAACAATTATTTCGGGCCAATAAATAAAATACAAACAAGAAAAAGAATTAAGACAATGAAAAGATTATTATAAACCAATTGATGTGCATGCAATAACCATAAGGAGGATTAGACCAAGGCTAAACCGGATTCGACCAAGACACTATCCGGCTAGAGAGAGAAACGGCAATGTTCCTAAACCTAATGCACTTTGGTTTACTGTTTTCCTTTTCCATGTTTATTTAGGAATGTTATCTTTCCATTTATGTTAATGACGGTCTATTGTAATCCCTATATAAAGGGAACCTCCATCGATTGATATGAATAAGAATCACAAGTTCATCCATTCTTTTCTTAACAAAGATATATATATATATATATATATAATATAATTACCGTTGGTCGGTTATAAGTTATAAATCCATGATAAGCTTAAATTTGATATAATATCAGAGCAAGCTGCTGTTAATTTACTATGTGGATGTTGTTTACACAATTACCATGATGAAGCCTAAAAAGAGTGTTAATAAATAAATGAAATTCCACATTGGTTGTTATAGAACTAATTAACTAATACTCTTTATGTTGCACGAAAATCATAATTTTGAAATATTTATTTGTTTAAGAATTTTTTTGTGTGTTTTCAATGTTACTTTATATCTTTTTACCGATTTTATTCATTTTAATTAACCAATTACTACATAGAATAATTTTAAAAATAAATTATGCATCAAGTAAAGTTATTTCTCGTATTGTAACTTTATTATCAAAGTGTGTGAAAGCTCTTAAAATACATATTCATAGAACAAAGAAAATATATTAAAGGTTATAGTCCAATTGAATAATTAATTTTAAATTGGAAGTCCTTGAAAATATAGAATTTAACATTATATAAGAACCATCTAATGTTGATATAATTTGTGAATATTGATCTCTTAATTTCTACGTTGAGTATGAAGAAGAGTATGAATGAATGATTAAATCTTAACTTCAATTGTTTTAATATATAAAGAAATATAACAAATTCACTTGCGTGAATTAATTTTAAGTTGTAAATTTAAAATGAATTTAAATTTACTATATACGGTGTAAGTGATAAAATAATAAAATTTTCAACTCAAAAAATTTATTGGATGCATGGAGAAAAAGTATGGAATTTATATAGGGAAATTGAATCTTATAGCCATCAAAAATATTATAATTCACCACATAACCAAAAACTCTACATTTTATATACCGTATGTATTTTCTATACAGCTTCCTTTTTATACATCAAACTCGACATGGGTGACTTGTGACGGAAGCAAAAACTCGTGGATGTGGACCACTCTCAATAGCCGCCAGACTGGACAGATGGCATGGGTGCACAAAGAATTCATGGTCTACAACTATTGTACCGACTACAAGAGGTTCCCTCAGGGTTTTGCTAAGGAGTGTTACCTTTGAAAACTTTGCTTGATCCCTCCTACTATCAAAATTTTCGACCATTTTCCTCAATAACCTTTTATAAAAAAAAAAAATTTCCCCTTCGTTTTATTTCATTCTTGTGATGTTGCTTTGATTTCTTCTCTTTTTTTTTTTTTGCGAGTGTTTCTGAGATGTGATAATACGCGCATTGTGTAATGATATTGAGAAAATAAAATGTTGTACTTGATACTTATTAGTCTCCTCTCCAGCAGCTTTTAAATTGAGAAATTTACCAACATTGTTCGATTTATTGATGTTAATTTTTGTAAAGTTTATAACTAAAATCAAGAAAATATGACTCAAGAGTCTTGGGTAACTATACCGACGCTTGCAACTTGCAAGTGCCAACAATTTAAACAACACATGACTCAAGAAAATAGGTCAGTTTTTACAAGGTACAACAAAACTAATCCACTAATCCCCTATATATTTAAAGAGAAACATTTAACACTAATGTATTCAAACTATGTCCACCACGTGACAATCTCATAATGATTTGAGAATAAGTACGTTGATATGTTACATGTAAAGAGTTTCTAAATTAAACTCTACGTAAATGTGTTCACAATATTTATTACTTTAAAAGAAATTCAATAGAAACTCACATACAAGGTTTTACGGGTTATACAAAAGTTCCATATAGATAAACAATTTGCAAGAAATTAATTGACATGTCTTCTCCTTCGTAAACATCTCAATCTCGCTTACACAATATATTCCACTGTTTTTTATGAATACTAAATTCACGTACAATTTTGCGATGGAAGGATCGAGTAAAGTAATATAGAGAAATAGTAATAACTTTGGGTGATGGATTTGAAAGGATCGAGTGAAGAGATCGAATTTTGCAAATGAAACCAGAAACCTCTTTCAATCGTTTGTTGTTGATGGTAAGTACAAAACTACTTTTTCGCTACCAATGTGTGTAGAATAGGCTTCTTTCTTTCTACCGCAGACCCAACTGTAAAATATTTGTTGATCCATAAATGATTAATGTTAAAAATTGATTGGGCCATGGTACAACAAAGTACACCACAAAATAAAATGCAACAGGTCCAATTTTGTATATCTATATATATATTATTTTTATTGTTTACGGATACCATTTGATTTTCTTTATATGAAAAAAATTCACTAATGTGTAGACCTAATTTATTTTTATTTAATTTTGTTTTAAAATTTTTTATATTTCATGTGTTATTTTTAACAAAAATGTATTTTACTGTTGATTAACGGTATTTTTATATATTTATCAACCATCTTTATATTTTTACATACACATACATATACACATTGATATGAGCATCTATATAACTAAATATTCACCACAAGTAAGAATTCTAATTTTCTTAGAAGTTTATGTTTTATTTTACCCTCGATCAAAATTTTAATAAAATGATTTGTCTTTAAAAAAATTCTTTTATTTTCTTCAACTATTATCTAGATTTTATTTAATTTTGCATTCGCTTAGAAATTATAGTATGACACCACTTGTTCGACATCAAAATTGTCTAAAATTCATATAATATAAAATCAAATAAATAATAATATTTTTAGTTATATTTTAGAAGATTAAAAACCAAAAAAAATCAACTTAAAACTGAACTGATATCCAAATTAAACAGAGATAATTTCTTCTTATCTTAAAAATAACAAAATTAATAAAGGAGAATAATTGAACTTAAGATTCTTGGCTAACTGTAGCGACGGATTGTATCAGATTATCAAATCATTCTGGTCTGGTTTAGGTGGTTAAGTAGAACATTTATTTTACTTATTTCGTTTATCACTTGAAATCACATCTATAAACACTTCCAACGGCTTGTATTGAAGCTAAGATGAATAACATAATCTCTTTTCCAATCTAAAAATACTTTCTCTGTATATCTTCTGTTCTTCATTCCTTTCTCAAATAGATTGTAAGTCCATCATTTAAAACTACATAGCCAAAGGTGCTTATAGCCTTATGCTCATCCTCTCCTCCGTCTCCCCGCCTTCAACCTCAGTAAACTTTATTTTCACTAGAAGTCCTCATAGTTAATTACTCTGTTAATGTTTTTCTTTAGCCAAAATAATGTTGATTAATGCGAAGAAAAGTGTAAATAATTATTGATTCGCCTCTAAACAGAAGTTTATCTTCAAATAAATGCAAAATTTCAAATTTCTTATACATGTCATTAGTCTATTGCTTTAGAAACAGGTGTGTAATTTTGTTTGATCCAAAAGACAGATCTTGTGCAACGTATCAATGATTCAACGTTCTCACACCATCTGTCACATCTTCTCAAAATTATAATCCAAAAAATATTGTAATTATTAGGCACCGCTGCATGTGAAACTGATTTCAACATTATTGTGTTAATAGCCCAAACACACAAACTTGTAAATATGAAAACGTTTTATTTACTCTAAAAGAAACGTTTTAAGCACTTAAAACAGAACAGTGATGATTAACCTGTGAAAGATTTCCGCATCCCTTCTCCTTTAATTTATTTAGACAATTCAGCAAAAAGTTGCAAAATTAAATAAATCAATGCTCCCTCCGTTTTATATTAAGTATTCTTTTTATTTCAATATAATTGTCATTTTAAATTTTTGCATATAAAACAATTAATTTTGCATAATTTTATATAAAAATACAATTACCTATACACTTAACTATATTTCAACCACTAGAAAAATAAACTGCAGCATGAAATTAATAAATTTTGCATCGAAAGTCGAAAACGACACTTATTTTGTAACAAAAAAAATTCTCTAAAACGACACCCAATATAAAACGGAGGGAGTATCATTTTAGAGAAAATTTTTTTGTTACAAAATAAGTGTCGTTTCCGACTTTTGATGCAAAATTTATTAATTTTATTCTGCGGTTTATTTTTCTATTGATTGAAATATGGTTAGGTGTATAGGTAATTGTGTTTTTATATAAAAAATATGTAAAATTAATTGTTTTCTTAATCCGTGTGCAAAAACTTAAAGTGACACTTATAACGAAACAGATGGAGTATGATTTTATCAACATAATTTTTGTTTAATATTTAACTAGAATTTTAATAAATAAAATATAAAGTCACAAAATATTAAATAATATTTTTACAAAATTAGAATATATCAATAAATTGAAACAAAACAGAAAGTTTTAACGTTTTAAGAAAAGGAGAATGCATTTAAATCCGTCATAATGCGTTTGTTAATAAAAAGCAAATAATCGGAACTTTTAACTTAAATTCAATTCTCCGCAATCTTTGAACAATCAGATAAATCATACACTTCTTCACTTTATTATTCACTCCACAGTCATATTGTTGCTTTTTACTACCTTTATACATCAATGGCCTTAAATGGACTATAATCTTGACAAAATCTTGGATCCTTTTGACAATATCTATAACATTTAATTCTTGACAAAATTTTCAGTTTATATTTAGTCGTATATCTCCACCAAGAAAGTCTTTAATTTCAGTTAAAAAGTCGTACTGTATTATCAAAATTTAATGTCTTTCCTTTTTTTTGGTCAAAGCATTTATGTCCATAATGGCTCCAATTAATTTATTTTTTGTTAATTGAAATTTGGTTAGATATTAAGTATTTGTATTTTTTATATTTTTATATAAAAAATACAAATACTTAATATCTAACCAAATTTCAATTAATAAAAAATAAATTATAATATAAAATTAAAAATTTTTTGTTTTAAAAGTTAAAAACAATAATTATTTTATAACAGAAAAAAATCTTTGCAAAAGACATTTAATATAAAATGGTGAAGTATTTAATAATCTTTCTCTCTCTCTAAAAGATTTATAATTTTTTCCCAAACGGAAACTAAAAGTTTGTCAAAATAGACAAAAAAAAAACTATTCAATTGTGTTATAAAACGAGAGAAACCCACTTCGTTTTTTCTTCTCTAATTTACATCCTTTATTTCCTCTTTTCACTCTGAAAATTCTCCAGAGATAAACGAGAAACTCGTGGCTCAAGAAAAACTCTATTCAAGTTGTCACCTTGATTCAGCCGTAAAGTTATCACCTTTTCAACTTCTCCATTGAAACTCTGTTTCTCTCAGCGACGATGAAAGACTATTGGACCTCTCTAGCTTCTCTCCTCGGCGTTTTAGCCTTTTGCCAGACCCTAATAAACTCTGTCTTCCCACCGGAGCTCCGTCACGCCGTCACCAAACACTTAAACAGACTCTTCCAACTCTCCTCCTCTTACTGTTACTTCGACATAACGGAGATAGACGGCGTCAACACCAACGAACTCTACGACGCCGTCCAGCTCTACCTCAGCTCCTCCGTCTCCTCCGTCACCTCCAACCGTCTCACCCTCACTCGCGCCACCAACTCCTCCTCCCTCACATTCACCCTCTCAAACAACGACTCCATCACCGACACCTTTGACGCCGTCACCGTCCTCTGGGAACACGTCGTCACGGAGAGACAAACTCAGACCTTCGCGTGGAGACCAATGCCCGAGGAGAAGCGTGGCTTCACGCTTCGTGTCGGGAAGAAAGACAAAAGCTTTGTCCTAAACTCTTACTTGGACCACATCATGGAGACAGCTAACGAGATTCGTCGGAAGAATCAAGATCGGCTTCTTTACACGAACCCTCGTGGTGGGTCTGTGGACTCGATAGGGCTCCCTTGGGAGTCTGTTTCTTTTAAGCATCCGAGCACGTTCGAGACTCTGGCTATGGACCCGGTTAAGAAGAGACAGATCATGGAAGATCTTAAAGACTTCGTTGAGTGTGAGTCTTTTTACAAGAAGACCGGTCGGGCTTGGAAGAGGGGTTACTTGCTATACGGACCACCGGGGACTGGTAAGTCGAGCATGATCGCAGCCATGGCTAACTATCTTGGTTACGACATATACGATCTTGAACTCACGGAGGTGAAAAGCAACTCGGAGTTGAGGAAGCTGTTGATGAAAACGAGCTCGAAGTCGATCATTGTGATCGAGGATATAGATTGCTCGATTGATTTAAAGAACCGGAAAAATAAACAGAGCGAACCGGAGATGATGTTAACCGGGTCCGGTTTAGGAGAAGAAGGGAGTGGGAACACGATAACGTTGTCGGGTTTGTTGAACTTTACTGATGGGCTTTGGTCTTGTTGTGGTAGCGAGAGGATCTTTGTGTTCACGACCAATCACATTGAGAAGCTTGACCCTGCGTTGCTTAGAAGTGGGAGGATGGATATGCATGTGTACATGAGTTACTGTACGTTTGCTTCGTTGAAGATCTTGTTGAGGAACTACTTGGGATATGAGGAAGGTGACTTAAGCGACGACGTTTTGAAGGAGCTTGAGGAGGTGGTGGATAAGGCGGAGATTACTCCGGCTGACGTGAGCGAGGCTCTGATTAAGAATAAGAGGGATAAAGAGAGAGCTGTAAGGGAGTTGTTGGAAGAGATGAAAAGAAGGGTGGAGAGAAATGAGAAGTTGAAGGTGGCTAATGACGCTGAGGAGCAGGAGAAGAGGGCTTTGGACAGTCCTTATGGAGAAGACAACGGTGAAGAAGAAGAAGAGATTGAGGATAGCATTTGCAAGAATGGTGAAGATTAAGTGATTTAATGTTTCATTGTTCTTAGAGCAAAATCAACCCCAAGGGGCTTTTAGTTTTTTTTTTTCTTTTAAAAGTAAAAAATAAAAATAAAAACAGATCAATCACGGGCCGCCACGTGTCAGTGGGGCTCGCAAACAGTGCAAGAACCCAACTAAAAACACCTCTTAATTAAGAGATTTAAGAGGTGGTTCTTAAGGGATTTAGCGGGTCTCGCCCGCTAAGAGCCCCCTTAAGAACCCCTTTGTTCATGCTCTTAGGTTTCTAACACTCTATGTTTAATCTTCTTTTTTTTCTCTTTTTTGGGTAGTCAAACTTTTCAAAGTGGGCTAAAGTGAATTGAGAAGAAGAAAATAGCTAAAGAGTTACTCTTTCTGTTTCATATTAAGTGTCGTTTCAGAAATTTTTTTTTGTTATAAAATAAGTGTCGTTTTCGACTTTCGATGCAAAATTTATTAATTTTATGCTGCAGATTATTTTTCTATTGGTTGAAATATGGTTAAGTGTATAGGTAATTGTGTTTTTATATAGAAAATATGCAAAATTAATTATTTTCTTAATCTGTATGCAAAAACTTAAAGTGACAATTATAATAAAACGAAGGGATTGGTTGATAGGAGTCAATGGTTGTGCTCGAGATTTTTGTATGTGGGGATTAGAAAATGCAAAGAGAATCATTGGATAAACCATGGGCATATCATGTGTTATGACTTATAATAGTAGTATTGTTTTAGAATATTATTGGTGTTTTGTTGAGTGGCATGTAGTTATCATATATTATTAGGTACGGCCGTATGGGAGTTTGTTTTTAAACTATCTACTTTAGTTGATTAAGTATCCCAAGATTATTAATCTATATATATGTCAGTGCAAACTTGTTTTGAGATTTGGATATGATAGGGTACTAGGTCAACCACACATGAAACTGTTCTCTCCTCTGGAAATGTTCAAGTCCGGTTTTGGTTTTAGCTGCACTTTTGAGTAGATGAACAGTCAGATGTTGAAACCTTATTACATAGTGGGAAAAATGAGTATAGTGACGTGACAATCCATTTAGTAGTGACATAACATGAAATTGTCACTTTCTTCAATAACATAGTAGCCATTTTAACTTCAAACACGTTATTCATATTTATACCATGTCACTGAAATCTATCGGTAATCGGCCGGTTCAGTTCAGTTGTGTTTTGGTTTGGGTTAACCGATTCGGTTGGTCCGATCTGATTTTTTTTTTTTTGGTGTCATTAATAAGATGCATAATGACTGTGGAAGATAAGAGTCAAAGTATATCCAAAAGGATACTCTGTTTTGAAGTTTGCAAACTTCATATTTAAAGTTTAGAGTTATTTTTATTCAAAAGTAAATTTTTAAACTCAACTTCAAAAATATTTATATTTTATACTATTATCCTTATATTTACCATGATTAATTTAAAATTTAACTTTTTATAAATAACTAGTCCATATATAAAAATATCACAACAAGATAAATTAATAAAATGTTAAACTAAAATATAAAATTTTACAGAGAAATACATAATTAAATATTAAACTTCAAACAAAATGCCATATTATTTCATAAAACTATTTTCGGAATGCTTTCATCTATGATCTACAAGTGAATTTTAAAGTGGAAAATAATGCATTTTACTTTTAATGAGAAAGACACACCTAAAACCATGTAATACAAACTAAGTATTGGTTTTTGTTTTGTCACAAGATTAAAAAAAAGAATAGGTAAAAAATGTAAAAATATAACATCAATTAAGATTTTACGATTGGTAAGATTATAACGTATACAATTGTGTCATTGTAAAAGATTTAATGATTGGGAAGAGTTCATGCGATGCGAGTTACATATACTCATCACAAAATGGAGAAATTATACTTTGTGAGTCTTAAATGGGAATTTGTCAATCAATTCGCTGATTAAATCATTCTCACTGCACAATTTGAGAATAGACTAATAGCCATCGACTCATCCAACTGTAAAAAATGTTAAAATGCCAAGGGGTTGGTCATACTCTAATGTAGTTAGTTGATAAACAAATAGCTAAAGACTAAAACAAATACCTACAAAAAGAGTATTGTGGCAAACTTAATAAAGTAGTGTCTTTGTTATGAAATAAAAATCATATGTTATCAAATGATTAATGTTATATATAGTCTGTTGTTTTATATTCTAACTAATTTTACATTTTTCATACAATCAATACCTAATCATCATATAATGAAATGCCATTTCTTTTGAATCAATCAATCTATCACCACGTTAGAATATCAGACATGGCCAATATATAAACTATAAACCTTCTTGATATTTTGTTTGTTTTAGGTGGAATAAAATTTATTTAATTCAGCTTTCATGGAATAAGTTTAAAAAGTTGGAAAATAACATTATTTATATTTTGTTTGTTGTTAAAGTTAAAACTAATTTCCATTGGGTAAGATCAATGTCATTCTCAATGTCAAAATACAAACACACGGCAAATTATAGATTCGCCTATTTAAAATTTTTGTGAGAATGTGGTGTCATTTTAATAGATTTCGTAGTTTATTTGTAATATAGATTATACAATTATATAGAAAAACAAAAAAAATATATGCTTATGCTAACTGACTAAGTGATCAAACAAACTGAATATGTTCACCGACAATAATAAATAAATCATGAGTGTATTATGCATAGATAAAATATAATATTGTGGACATTTTATTCGTTGATATGGATTGAGAAGATTTAGATATCTCTAGTCACATTTCCACAAACATAACAGGAGTTGAAGTTTCCAAAATATATAAACTAACAAAGTTAAATGTCATGAATAGTAATTGTGTACAAGAAAATATCCAAAAAGATGAATTGAATAAAGTAGATTTTGTTAGTAAGACCTTTTTTGGGATTCGATGAAAACTAAAAGGAAGATTTGATTTAAAAGTTAGTTGGAAGCTGATGCATGTACATAAGGCTTTTGTCAAAAAAGTTATGTCCATTATAATTTTATCTGACTTGGACTCATACTTCAGAACATACATGAAGGTTCTCCACTTCCACAATTGACCTTAGCCAATTAGAGGTACAACATTCGAAGGTTGCAAAGTACACACAATGATACAATGAAAACACAAGAGTTGACATGTCTATCTTGAAACTTGAATCTTGGCTTCGCAACTCTTCTTCAATTCGGATTTAGACGGGTTCAGTTTTAATTTAGTAACATGTCCAAGAATCTATTGGATCCGATATAATTCAGATTTCAGATTTTAATAAGGTTTTTGGTTTTAAAATACTATTTTGTACTTGATTATATCCTATAAATAATTAATAATATATTAAAGTAAAAAACCCTTATTTGAATGTATTGTATTTTTATGTCTTAGTGCCATAATATATATTAACCAAAAGACATGTGTATATCTGCTTGATATAAATTAAAATCATGCATAATGAAACATAAAATATCAAGTTAACAACTAAAAATTCTATAAATGTAAAAACACTATTTAAACTTAAAAACAACGATATTATTTCAACTTCAAAATAAATTTATTCATAACTAAAGTTCAAATACAATAAACATAAAACATTAATATTGACCAAATAAAATATATATTAGACTAAATATTCGAGTTAAAATAATTAATTATTATAGGTACTTAATAATATTTTCGTGTGTTTTGGGTACATATTTTAATTTGAGATTTGGTATGGTACAACTTTTATTGGAATTTTGAAGTTTCAAGTTTTTTGGATGTCCATTTAAATTCGGATTCGGTTCGGGTAAAACCCATAACCGAAATACCATAAAACAAGATTCATTCGGTACTTATGTTGGTTTCGGATCGGTTCAGATTCATTTTTAACGGATCTGATTTAATTTATTTGCCCAATCATATTATTTGCAATTGCCACACAATTTATGATCTCCACAGATTTTTTTATTTTTATTTTGGGTAACTTTTAAGTGTCCATACAACTATGAAAAGAGGGTGAATATATATATTTTGCTTTTCACAACACACTACAACATGTTTGAAAAGAAATGAGAAATGCCAATTTTCTATTCGGTTGCTCAAACCTCAAGAAACGAAGCGTGTCAAACCTCCAAATAATAGTCACAGCCCATTATTAAAATACGGCCCGATAAAGCCCAATTAATGACGACGCCTATATATAGTTCACAGGTCAAAGTTTGGTACGTTGTCGAACAAATGTTAGCATCTCCAACTAGATTCGTTGCTCAAAGAATCTCATTCCGATCTTCCGATAAGATTCTGACGAGCTTCATTCCTCCAGGTTTTCCTCAGAGATCAGTAACCAAAGCTTCACAAAACATTCGGTTCATAGCAGCTATGTCAACCACTGCCACCGCCGCCGTCAACGCCGCCGGGAGAGGATCGATCACTCACGTCATATTCGACATGGATGGTCTCCTTCTAGGTAACTAACTTCTTTGTCTTCAATCTTTTCTTTTGGGTTCTTTAGTGTAGTTCGTGTATTATCACTATAAGGCTGTTCTGTAAGAAGTTTAAAGTTGGAAACTTTATGCTATTTTTGTAAGAATTTGATTTCTCTATAGTTGTAGTTGTACTTGCAAAGATAACAACTTTGTGAGATTACTTAAGGTAAAAGACGTGTCTTGATGATCCTAAACTCTCTCTATTGAGTGTATAGCTGATGTTGATTATGTATGTGTAGACACTGAGAAGTTTTACACGGAGGTACAAGAAAAGATACTTGCTAGATACAATAAAACATTTGATTGGTCTTTGAAAGCCAAGATGATGGGGAGGAAAGCGATAGAAGCTGCTACACTTTTCGTTGAAGAATGTGGAATCAGTCACTCTCTTTCCCCTGAAGCTTTCATTGTTGAGAGAGAGTCAATGTTGCAAGACCTCTTCCCCACAAGTGACTTAATGCCAGGTTACAATAACCCTTTCCTCGTTTATCTAGATTATTATTATTATTAACACAAAGACACAACTTGTTCTCCTGTTGTGTTCAATCAATGAAACTGAAGATCTAGTTGCTGTGATTCATGATCCAATATCCTTCCTCTGATGCAGGAGCTAGCAGACTTCTCAGACATCTCCATGGGAAAGGGATTCCAATCTGTGTGGCCACAGGGTATCTGTTTATGCATCATACTACAACTTCTCTTTAATGCGTTTCTCGTTTTGCCATATTTGATCTGTTTTGTAACCCTAATGATATGCAGTACACACACACGACACTTTGATCTGAAAACTCAAAGACACCGGGAGCTTTTTTCACTGATGCATCACATAGTGCGTGGAGATGATCCTGAGGTGAAGCAAGGGAAGCCTGCTCCAGACTGTTTTCTTGCTGCAGCTAGGAGATTTGAGGTTACTAATACTATACATATGACTCTACTAGCTAGTGTTTTGACCTTCAAAATAAAATGAGAGTTTGTATACTAATAATTGTGTTCCCTCTTCTTTGTGGCTTTCATAGGACGGTCCTGTAGATCCACATAAGGCTCTAGTGTTTGAAGATGCTCCTTCCGGAGTCATGGCAGCTAAAAACGCTGGAATGTAAGTTGGTTTCTGGTTAGTCCTCTCAACGAATGAGCAGTTAAGTGGGTAACATGTGAATCTTTTATGGTGTGTGAGCAGGAATGTGATAATGGTACCGGATCCAAGATTGGACAAGTCCTACTGTGGTGTTGCGGATCAAGTTCTAGCCTCTCTGGTAGATTTCAAACCAGAGGAATGGGGCTTACCTCCCTTCGAGGATTCGCAAAACTAAGGCCACAAATGTTCGCTTTGATTCTTTTATGATTGAAGTTCAGAATCCTGGCTGTATGGGAAACAATGTTCATACCCTTAGCTGACAATAAAATGATTTGATTCTTAATGGGGGTCTGGTGAGTTACAGTATCTAAAAGATACATATCTGGAATTGGTTCAAGAATCATGTTTCTCAGACAAGTGTGCTTGTGTAGTTTGGGAAGAGGTTGAGCAATGTGTCGAGAGTATCAGGGTGAAACTTCCTTGCAAACAGATAACAAGGCCGTGTAATCCCGTTCCATGTACATGGCCAATGCAGCTCATCTCCATGCTTCAAAACCACAAGTCCAAAAGTATAAAGAAAGAGAGTGAAGTAGAGTCCACAAAAGAGAGATCTGCTAGAACATACCTCTCCTACACTTGTGACCTGTATACTCATCTCTTTGGATGCCACCTTCGTTCAGACCAATCAACATACGTCACTGACCAGTTCGTGATCCCCATAGGATCAATCATTTTGAGAGATGACGTGGCCCTTGAAATTTCTTCTGCGCTCAACCATTTGAAAACAATCATACACCTCCCCTCTCTCGATCTAAATGAAATAAAATTATTGAAAATTAAATAAGTGACTTTAGTCCTAAGTTTTTAAAACCATTTTTATGTTATATATATTTATATTTGGATATATACTTCCAATACTATCTACTTACTAATTTTCTAAAAAGCTATTGACGCTGTATAAATGGCTTTGTTTGTTGTTCTGCACAAAACACCAGAAGAACTAGATGTGGCTATCAGCGAAACTGAACATGATGTTGTTATAATCGATAATGATGTGCATATAGTCATGTAGCTCTGGTCAATGTAACCTAGTGTAAATAGAGTAATTTGTTTAAGACTTTGATCTAGGCCTTAAAATGCGAATTTTCATTTGAAGTATTTTGGTAAATTTTCAAGCAATTGTACTTTTTGATGCAAAATTTCCCTTGTGGCCATGACACTGATTTAGATGTGGACGGCTATTATTATAGTTTAAAGAATGACAAAGGTCAGCCAATATAACTTTCTAAAAGATCTCAATTCTTATATATAAACATTAGGACGCATAATTGGTTCTAAACCAAAACCAACATAATCCAAATATTCTTTTAAAGAAAATTTGTTTTCTTCAAATATCAAATTAAAAATCTGGAGAGAGTAAATAAATGCAAAAAAAAAACAGGTGTCGTTTAAAGAAGTGTAAATTACACTTGTACCTTTAGGATTAATTTAAACTTAAAGTTTAAATGTATGGGGTGAAGTTTTGGATGTAAAGTTTAAATTTTTTAAAAATAAAAATAAATATTAAAAATTTCACAATAAAAAAGATATTTCGATCATTTTAACAAACCAGTGAATTGTATGGTATTTTTGTATTAGAATGTATATCAATGTTATATTATTTTTTATAAATTAGTTTAAAATAAATTTAAATATGTGTTGGGGAACAACCTAGTATATGTATTATATAAAATGAAAATAGAAGTAATATAGGGAAAATTTCACTTCTACCACAATTTTGATATCACTTTTCAAATTTACCACTAATGAATAATTATTTTTAAAATATCAGAAATTTATGATAAAAATAGATTAAACTATTTTTTTAAAAATATTTATAAAATATTTGGAAACACAACCTCAGTCTTTATCATTAAACTATAAAAATAATCACTAAAATATAAAATTAAATATTAATTATTTTTGACTAAAAGTAATTTTAAAGATAATATTAATTATGGTATTTTTAGCAATTTTATGTAATATATTAACATTTGCAGTTTTACACCAATAAATAGAAATAATATTTTGGTTAACCTATAAAATGCTACAAAAAAAGTCAAAACTCCACAAACTTCGCGGAAAAAAATAAGAAAGCATCGTGATGGTGGAAATAACCTTTATTATTGCCATTACCGGAAAAAATCTAAATTTTTAAAAAATCTGACAGACTTAACCAAAGATAGTCACTTTAAGTTTTAAGACAACCAAATGCAATCAATACCCTCCTTGTCTCTTCTCTCTCTCTCTCTCTGACGACTTAATAAGAGCAGCAGACTAGCCTCTAGGGTTTCTATACAGTTGAATCTTTTCTCTTCCTCCTCCCCCAATAGTCCGTGCCTTCTGGTAAGCCAAAGCAGTAGCCTCTTCATTGTTCACTTTCTAGGGTTCTTTTCAGATAAGAAGTCTAAGTTTTTTTCTGTACTCACCACTCTGTTTCTTCTGTTTTATCTCTGCTTCTCGTTTTGGGTTTTCTCTTTCTTTAGAGTAGCATTTACATGGTCTTGTAGATATGTTATATAGTCTTGGTTGTTCTGTGTTCTTTACTTGTTTCAAGTTATACACTTTTACTACTCGGAGTTCGAACAAAGGTTTAAACTTTCTGCAGATTCTTCCTTGTTTCATTGAGAAAATGTATAAACTTTGAGGCAAATTAGAGATTTTGATTAAGAAGCTGTGTATCCTTTGCTCTGTTTATGAACATGTGTTGCAAACAAGTCATGTTGATGAATTAGTGTGTCTGTTTTAATATAGTTAGTTCTGTGTGCTTTACTTTGTCTTACTCTCGATTTCGAAAAAAGGTTTAAACTTTATGCAGATTCTTACTTGTTTCCTTGAGAAATGTATAAACTTGAGGCAAATTAGAGATTTTGATTCAGAAACTATGTATCACTTTGCTCTGTTTATTCTTCTTCGTGTTGTAGCAGAAGAAGAAGACTAAGAAAAGCAATAATCTTTTGGACCAATGGCTACTGAGAATCCAATTAGGATGTCTGGTAACAACGAGAGATGGTCTAATTCTAAGCCGGTTTCTGTTCCTAACCGAAGTGGAAGTGCGCCTCCGAGTATGGAAGGATCGTTTCTAGCTGTTGATCATCTCTTGTCACGACAGGGAAGCTCAGGTTGTAATAACTTGAAGCCACCGAGTTTTCAAAGACAGGAGCCTCTGAACCGTCCTCCTAATAAACACAACCTGACCCGCACACCTTCACCACCTATTTATTACCCTACTGAGTATCATCAGTTCGTAGACAGTCGTGTAGGTAGCTTTAGAAGTAACCGGGGATTGAGTAAAGTTGATTCTCCCATTCATTTGTCCCAAGTAACACTTACTACTCACAAGGAAGTGTCTGAGGATGAAAGCTCTCAACAGCAATCTGTTAATAGTGTTTCAGATAGGACAGATGGTGTGGACATTAGTCTTTCACATGGTTCTCAAGGTCTGGTAGACATCAGACAGGTTCGCCTTCTGCTTCCTTTTCTCGAAGTTCATGTTAATTTCAAGGGTTTTAATAAATGTAGTAAGTTTAAAGTTGTAACTCTTTTGGTTGCAGGATGATAGTTCTTCTGGTCCAACACCTCATCATAGTCGGCCTAACTCTTCAGATGGTGAAATGAAAACAGCAGATGAGAGTGGTAACTTCTCGGAAGACAATGCTGCTTCAGTTGGCACTGAGAAGAGTCCTGATGAGTTGACTATCATCTCTAAGATGAAGAATACTAACATATCTGGGTCAGGGACGGCTAAACACTCTCGAGAACCAAAGAATGTAAGGCCAGAAAGGCAGATGTATCAACAACAAAATAACGTAACATGGATTCAAAGCGGCGGCAACATGAATTATCACAGTGTTAACGGGACCGGACAGTTTCATTATGGTCAGCATGTGTTTCAGTCTTCAGGCTTTACTCCGCCTCCGCCTTACGCTGCTACGCAAACAGCTTATGTGACTTCACCAGCTCAAGTCTATAACATGCAGTCTCCTGCTGTTTACTCTCCACAATATGGTTATGGACCTTACACTAACATGATCCCACACCCACAGTTCATACCTGGATACCCTTCCCATGGTTCCGTCCCGCTTATTGTCAGTCCAGAATTTAATCCTCAGTTACATGGGCCGAGTGCGGGGAGTGTAGTCCACAGAGGTGAAGTGCAGTATGCTGAGAGTTTCTATGCTCCACCAGGGCAACCTTCTTTTCCAGATCCTATGTATGTGCAGTACAGTCAACAGCCATTCGGGCATATGAATGCTCCTAGAGGGAACCATAAGAATGCTCCTGAGCCTCAGAAAGATGAGCAGAAGTTTGTCAGGCAAATAAGAGGACCAAATAACTATAATATGGGTAGAATGGGAATGATGGGTCTTAATTATTATGGTGTCCAGCCAAATATGGTGCAATATCTGCCTAGTGCTCCTCTTTCACCGGGCTATGTTCCCTATGTAGATGCATACCCTGGGTGGCAGCAGCAGCAGCAGCAGCAGCAGGGAAGCTTGGAAGGTATCAATGGTCCGAGATTATGCAATTTTCTTGAAGAGTTGAAGTCTGGAAAAGGCAGGAGGTTTGGTTTATCAGACATCACAGGACACATTGTTGAGTTCAGGCAAGTTTTGCATCTTTCTTTCACTAGTCTTGTATTGTCTCTCTTTTTAGTAAAACGTTGTTTCTTTTCAGTGCGGATCAACACGGGAGCCGATTCATTCAGCAAAAGCTTGAGAACTGTAATCCAGAAGAGAAAGAAGCTGTGTTTAGGGAACTTCTTCCTCATGCTTGCAAACTAATGACAGATGTGTTTGGCAATTATGTCATTCAAAAGGTCTGTTTCCTAGAGCCTGTGTCTTACAATGCATTGTCTCTCAGACTTCTATCTCATTTCTTGATTGTTTGGGATATCCGTTTCAGTTTTTCGAGTATGGAAACCCATCACAGAGAAAGGAACTCGCTGATCAGCTCATGGGACAGATGGTACCACTTAGTATGCAGATGTATGGTTGTCGTGTGATACAAAAGGTACAAAGTCACTTCATTTTTGTCTGGATTTGGAGTTTGTTTAAACAGTTGTATCATATGTGTGTGAAACTTTGTTCTGGTAGGCACTTGATGTCATAGAACCTGACCAGAGAGTTCGTTTAGCACGTGAACTTGAAGGGGAGGTCATGAGATGTGTTCGAGACCAAAATGGAAACCATGTGATACAGAAATGCATTGAGAATATCCCTGCAGACAGAGTTGGTTTCATGTTATCTGCATTCCGTGGTCAAGTTACCTCGCTCTCTATGCATCCTTATGGCTGCCGTGTCATACAGGTACTAAGAACTCACTTAAACTACTAATTTGTTTCATTCTCATCTTTGTTTTTCTCATTAGTACTCAAAGAACAATGTGTTATGTACAGAGGCTTATGGAGCGTTGCTCAAATGAGCATCAGTGTCAGTTCATCACTGAGGAGATACTGGAATCAGCACGTGTACTTTCCAAGGATCAATATGGCAATTATGGCATACAGGTCTGTCAAATGAATTTGAAAATAAATCAAAACCAATCATTACTTAATCCAGTGTTGCTATTTGGCAGCATGTCTTGGAGAAAGGGACATCTGAAGAACGAGAGAGAATCGTGAGGAGACTAACAGGGCACATTGTGCAGCTTAGCCTGCATAAATTTGCATCAAATGTTATAGAGAAGTGTCTGGAGTATGGTGGCAGAATTGAGCGGGACATCATCATTAAAGAGATTGCAGGGCCTGATGAGAGCTATGATAGTCTATTGGTGAGCAATATGGACCAAACCTGATACATTTTTCATCTTAAACTGATAAGATATTATTAACTGTAATCCCACATTTAACAGATGATGATGAAGGATCAGTATGGGAACTACGTGGTGCAGAAGATATTTGAGACGTGTACTATTGACCAGCGTGTGGTATTGGTCAGCAGAGTCAGAATGCACGCTTCTGCTTTGAAGAAATACACTTATGGGAAACATATTGTCACTCGTTTGGAACAGCCTTTTGGTGAAGGTACAAACACTTCCTCAACTTCAAATTTAAGTTAATAGGTGCAGAATCACAATCTTAGGAACATAAAGATTTGTCTTAGTGTCTTAGAAACAGGGTGAAAGTACACAAGCAAATAGAGTTTGTATGCATAAGACTGTAGAGACTTGAAATGATTGATACATGGATCAAGAATGGTGAATCTTGGCTATTATTTCATTGAGATACTGGTTTGTTTAATCTGTTCTGCAGAAAGCCGAGAATTGAGGCGATGAGTGGCTCTTCTGACAGTGGCTGACTCAGATCTAGTCGATACAATCAGCTTTTTATGGAAGCTGGTGATTCATTGCAAAGGTTTTACATTGGAAATGTTCACTTCACAACCATTGTGGGTGAAGAATGTTGTTGTACTTTGGAATTTGATCATAGCCTTTGTGATGATTGTGTGGCCATGTTCGTAAATATAAATGTATCAGGAGTGTACTCGTGTTTGTAACTGGTTTGTGGATTCATCAAAGACAATTCAAAACTTCTCTGGACAGTTTTATTCATTAATCTCTCCGTTTCATATTAAGTGTTGTTTTAGAGATTTTTTTTTGTTACAAAATAAATGTCGTTTTCGATTTTTGATGCAAAATTTATTAATTTTATGATACAGTTTATTTTTCTATTGGTTGAAATATGGTTAGGTGTATAGGTAATTGTGTTTTTATATAGAAAATATGCAAAATTAATTGTTTTCTTAATTCGTGTGTAAAAACCTAAAATGACACTTATAATGAAACAGAGGGAGTACAAATTATTATAGTAGTTTGATAGAAAAATGAACTTCCCATCACACTAGAGACCGATGAATTGAAGGTAAATGGAAAGTCTCAAAAAAAAAATGGTAACATGGCAACAAAATAAGGAACTATCTGAGGTGAGTGTATTGAGAATCATGCTCCCGTAGTGGTAACATACTTGATGAGCATTTTGACAATCTCCTTAGAGACCTTTGAACTAGACTCCTTAAGTGTCTGGATCCTGCCGTCTGTCTCCTCATCCAGACGTTTTACAGCTGCTTCTTGTTCTGTCTGAAACAAAAGGTAAAGAATGAGTACAAAGTCAAGTTCAGTAGCTAGTTCTGTGTATTGGTGCTGATTACCCCAGAGACTTGTGCCTGATACTCTCTTTCTAGTTGGGATCGATACTCTTCCATCTCCTTCTCAGCCTCGTCTTTGGCTTGCTTCATTCTTGCTAGTTTTGCTGATCATCGATTCATCCATCAAAAATAAATATAGAGAAAAAGATGAAAAGGATTTAAAACTAAAATCTTAGTAATCGAGCTAAGAAACCACAGAGCTGATCTTGTAAATAGCCAAGTTGAACATTGGTTTTGGACCCTCAAAACTTTTCGAACTAAAGATCTCTCACTGTTTAAAACTTTTTTAAAAAAAATCTTATTAAATTGTCTAAAGATCTTTAAAATCTCAGGGCCGTCCATGAGAAACTGTCAAAGAGAAAGACCATACCGGTTCTAGCAGCTGAAACGATCCGGCCTGCTTCTTGTTCAGCAGTTAAAAGCATCTGAATCCCACCTTGGCCTCTTAAAGAATCCATGGCTTGTGTTCTCCTAAAAGACAATGAAGACTTGTGTTTATTCTCTTACAAATTTTGATGCCAGAGATGTAATATGTTGATAAGAGCGTCTCTTTGGTTATGGTTTTAATTAGATGGAGAGCTTTTCTCTCCTTGGTTCATGGAGTTAGTTTTTTGACTTTTGAAATTAGAATGAGTTCACAAAACATTGCATGATCACCGGATCGGTATTGATACAAGATCTATAAATGTTGTGTGGATTATCAAATAAAAGGGATTATAAAGGTAACATACATTCTCTAAAGGCTGCATATCACTGGCTACTGTCATGATCATAAAAGAATACAACCTTCATTGCAAGCTAGTCAATATCTACATTTATGATGTATCTACTTCGCTAATCCTCAGCTCTGATGTGTCAAATAAACAGCTTGCATAATTAGAAAATAAAATTAGTACTCCCTCTAATTCAATATTAAGGAAATTTCAGTTTATCATAAGTTTTGATAACACTTTTAAAATTATCATTATTTTCAAAAATACCATAAATTTACGATGAAAATAAATTAAACTAATTTTTTAAATATTTATAAAACATTTAGAAATTCAACCACATCTCTTTAACACTAAACCCTAAACAATATTCACTAAAGTGTAAATTCCAAATATTAATATATATTTTGATTGATAGTATTTTGAAAAAGTAATATTTTATAATTATGTGGCATTCTAGCAATGTTTCTTTAGTATGATGCGATACTTCACTTTTTACATATTAATAAGATATAAAATAATTATATATTTTGTGATTATTTTTTATATAAATCTAAACTAATAAGAATTCAATAAGTGCAATTAATTTTTGCAATTTTGTAATTGAGTAAATCTCTCAAATAGCTCTTTTTGAAGTTTTTGTCACAAAAAATAGCACTCAAGAAAAAAAATGACCAAATAGACCTTTTTTATTTTATTTTTTAATATCTTTAATATTTTTATTTAATTATAAACATCACCTTCAAACCCAACCCCATAACTCTAAATCCTAAGTTTAGATTAATTAACTTCAAAGGGTTGTAAATATATATTATTTACATCATTTAATAAAATTATTTTAGTCATTTTTTCTGAATGTTATTTTGGGACACATTTTTTTTTAAGTCTATTTTAGTTTTTATCTCTTTGTTTTGTTAATTAGTCATTATTAGTTGATATATGCATTAAAAATACAAAAATATATATTTTTGAATTTTTTTTAAAAAAATATGTAATTTTATAAAGTTTTATAAAACAGAGGGATTATTAGTTAAGAGATTTAATAACCAACTTAAATGCCCATTTTTACTCCTATAAATCATGGACAAAAATAACTAAATAACTAATGCCCAAAATAACTAAATCATGCACATGCCGTTGGATAATTAATTTGCATTCAATTTTTCACCACGCGTCCCTATTTAAAAGAATAACAGTAATGATGTCCATATTATAGAAACGAATCATTCAAGTTGGAAAACAAAGTAAGGATCATGTAAAAATATCATCAAATTCACAAATATAAGATAGTGATGAATAGGATGTGGTTATTTTCAGTTATCCTTGTAGCGTCTTGTCTTCTTCGATTCAAAGCGGTGATAATGGTGGCGGCCGGAGCGTTTGTCATAATTGCGTTTAACGCGGCGATGGTTTGGTTAAATATATGGTTGCTCAGAGGCCATACTTTGATGTTTTTGTCTCCTTTTAGTTTGTTGTTTTTAGTTGTTCTTCAACAAAGAATGTCTTGAAATTGCCAAATAAAAAAACAATATTTGTTACACATACATTTCGTTAGATTCATAAGTTTATTGAAACTTAACAATAGACGAAGCAATTAATACAAACAAAATAATAAGAGGGCACATGTATTAGAATGATGCTATCACTAAACTATAACTAAATAAATCTTTATTTCCCTTTTTTTAATTACTAGGAGGTTCAGGCCGAAGCCCTATTACTCCAGGCCCGAAACCACAACATGTGATATTAGTTTCGTCTCAGCTGCCACTCAAATTGGAGACCTCTGACACAATGGCCGAAGTCCTTTCCAGCTGAGCTAATGGCCCTCTGGTTATTTCGCTTATGTTTTATACAAATCAGATAAAACTCGAGTGTGTAATAAGCAAATAGGCTGTAATTTTGTATCCATGACACAACATTTTGTGCGGTATTACATTATTTGATTGATAAAAATGTGTGAATCAATATTTCACGTGTTGTAAGAGGTTTTAAGACACAAAGATTTCCTCAGAAGAGCCTTCAAAAAAAGCTCTTCTCAATGTTGCTATTTCATAGATCAATCAATACTTTTTTTTGAGAACTAGATCAATACTTTCTTACATCCTTTTCTAAATTAAAAAACAATAGCGACCATTGATATGAATCTCTTTCACAATTTTTTTTTCCAATGGACAGTTTTTCCGGTTGTGCGATCAACCATAAGTTATTAAATTTAGAAGTTATGGATATCTGTTTTCTTTAAAATAAGTGGTAATATTATAACCTAACGCTGCTATTTCTGTAATGCAAAACGAGTCGTGTATCTAACGAAATATTGATGTCTAGCTTAGACAGGCGTGGTCATGATCACTAGACTATATTACTGGTTTAGTTTCTTAACTGCACATGCATGGTTGGTTTCCGGGCGACGAACAAGTATTGCATCCCATCATTTAAAATTTCCGGAGATGAATAAAATTTTATTTTAAGTTGAAGATTTTTCTCTTGGGTCGATCTCTCTATACTTTATATATAATCTAGCAGATAGGCATAAGAAGTATCGATACGTCTACTTCTACATTCCATGTTCCCTACTTTTACCCACAAATAATGAAGCAATCCAAAAATGATTAAGAGATCTCAATTTATCTAAAATTAAATAAAGATCTCGAATTTTCACTTAAAACTCTACAACAACGATTATACAAAATGTAATATATCATATATAGGATACAAACAAATCCACTTACATTGTTGAAATTACGTTCGAAGTACATAAACTATGTCACTGTATCATTATCAGTTTTCGATTCGCATGGATGTCTTCAAGATGATTCAGAAAGTCATAAAAGGCGGAAATATAATATTTTCAAAGGTCTCTGAAATGAATTATTTGACCTATTATCATTTTAAAAAGTCTTAAATATAAGTTCCAAGAAAGTGTCAAAAAAAACTTCAAAAAATAACTCAAGTTTTGTGTGAGATATCAAACAAAGTCCCACATTGGAAGTTTAGACAAAAAGTGTCTAATATATAAAGAGAAGTCCAACTCTAATTAGTACGAGGCCTTTTGGGAAGGAACCCAAAAAGTAAATCCATGCGGGCTTGCTAGTAGGCCCAAAGTGGACAATATCGTACTAATCGGATAATAAAGAGTTGGACATGAGCTTTCACAAACCCAACAATTGGTATCAGAGCGGTTTGACGACAATCTGCAAGAAGACCAAAATACCTTTAAAGTAAGAATGAGACCCTTCAAGTTAAGTTGGAAGATGAGGTCTGTGGCAGAACTAGTCAGAAGATCATGGAACCTGTGATGCTGTGGGAAGAAACATTCTCAAAGGAAACCCAGCGATTACTGGTACAAGATAAGATGGTGCCAAGATGAATCACTAAAGGAGAAACACACGAGATGAGTGTGGTCCTTAGTTTGAGGGGGAGAATGTGAGATATCAAACAAAGTCCCACATTGGAAATTTAGACAAAAAGTGTCTAATATATAAAGAGAAGTCCAACTCTAATTAGTACGAGGCCTTTTGGGAAGGAATCCAAAAAGTAAATCCATGCGGGTTTGCTAGTAGGCCCAAAGTGGACAATATCGTACTAATCGGATAATAAAGAGTTGGACATGGGCTTTCACAAACCCAACATATTCATATAGCCGCTTCACTGGAACAACTTCTAGACTTAAACATGACAAAGTATGAAGATATCGTCGGTAGATTAAAAGCCTATGAAGAACGCATCAGAGAAGATACAACTAGTGATCAACAAGGAAATCTTCTGTTCTCAAACTCTAAGAATTCTTATGGATCGGGGAGTTCGAGAGGAAGAGGGAAAGGCTCGAACAGAGGTCGTGGGAGAGGCAATGGAGGAAGAGGACGTGAGAGAAGCAATTCACATGATAAAGGCAAAGCAAAAAGGGACTATTCTCAAATCGAATGTTTCAATTGCCACAAGAAAGGCCACTTCACCTCTGTTTGCACCGAAAAGAAGGATGATCAGCAGCTTAACAAGACTGAGACAGAAGCAGCAGAAGTAGCACTATACTTACACGAACTAGTGTACTTGAATGAAGAAAAGTTAATGCCAAAGACACTTGAGCCAAGCAAGACAGACGATAGGAGTTGGTTCCTTGACAACGGAGCCATCAATCATATGACTGGGGAGAAGTCTTACTTCTCACAGCTCAACGAAAGTATCAAGGGAAAAGTAAAGTTTGGAGACGGCTCATGTGTGAAGATAGATGGTAAAGGCTCAATCCTCTTCGAAGCAAAGACAGGAGAACAAAAGCTTCTTACGGATGTATACTACATACCAGACCTAAGAAGCAATATTCTTAGTCTCGGTCAAGCCACTGAACAAGGTTGCGATGTAAGGATGAAGGACAACTACTTGACTATGATAGATCTAAGCGGGAGACTATTAGTGAAAGTACTAAGATCACCTAATCGACTCTACAAGATATCTCTCAAAGTAGATAAACCGACTTGTCTTCTCTCAAAGATAAGTGAAGAACTGTGGAGATGGCACGCTCGTCTTGGGCATATTAGCTTCAAAACGATACAAAGTATGGCAACACGAGAGATGATTCAAGTTTAAGATTTCCTAGAAGATGGTTTGAAGCTTAAGAGAGAGAATGTTGGATAAGATTCAAGAGATAACTTAGGAAACAAGTTATTCTAAAGATAAAATGAATAACTAATAGGTTTAGGATAAAGATAAAGGTTCCTAGATTAACTTGTAATAAGATAAGTTAAGTAGTTTCTATTACCTATATATAGAGATCAAAAGTGTAAGGAGATCTCAAGAAAGAAAAGATAGAAGAAAGTTAAGGAAGACTAATAAAACAAAGAAACAGTTTTATTACCCTGTGTTCTTGGCTACTATAGAATATACTTACTCCTTGGTAGACTATTAAGAAGTTTCTTAACAATCTTAGGATCGTCGATGATGCGTCCTAGTGAACTTGCTTGTGATGCAAGTTCTGATATCTTCCCTGAGAAAGTATCAATTGTTTCTGAATCGCTCATCCTTAAACGATCAAATTCATTCATCAAAGTCATGAGTCGAGCTTCTCGAACACGTTCTGCTCCGAGGTTTCTTGACTTTAAGGCTTCCCAGATTTCCTTAGGAGAGCCTAGTTCTCCGACTTGCATTAGTAGAGCTTCGGGGATTGATTGATATATCAGTGCAGTTGCTATGCCGTTCTTCTCTCAATCATCGGTTTCTGGCTCGATTGATTCCCATACGTTGTGTATCCTTAAGAGGACATTCATGCGCATTACCCATACTGAGTAGTTAGTAGGGCTTAGCATTGGACAAACCACGGCGTTCGGTACGTTACCTTTCATCTTCACCAACGCTTTTGAGTCTACCATCGAGTATCTTGGCTATCCCAACAACAACTTGGTTGCTCTGATACCAAATATATTAGCCAAGAACAAAAAGTAATAAAACTGTTTCTTTGTTTTATTAATCTTCCTTAACTTTCTTCTATCTTTTCTTTCTTGAGATCTCCTTACACTTTTGATCTCTATATATAGGTAATAGAATACAAATTAATCTAGGAACATTTATCTTTATCCTAAACCTATTAGTTATTCATCTTATCTGTAGAATAATTTGTTTCCTAAGTTATCTCTTGAAGCTTATCCAACATTTTGGAGATTCAAACATTTTATATTAATACTATTATTTAATATTTGTTAAGAATTTTAGTACGACAACAGAAATGAAAATGCTCTTGGATAAAATATACAAAAATCTTAGAAAATATATTACAAGTCATAATTACCAGTTACGCTAAGAGTATAACATTATCGGTAGTATGCTAAAAAGAAGTCTTTCAAAACAAAATATTCATATTTTAATTACATAATTAAGCTTTAATTAAATAATTCAGATGAAGACAAGTTGAAATTGATCTATTATGATTGTGACATGGAAAGACATTCTTGATTGGAAATGATTTATTATGATTGTGACATAGAAAGACATTCCTGAATAGAAATTGGAGAGAGTGGATAAGAAGATGATTTAGGGTGTATACCGCATTGCGCAAAGTGTGGTATTATGGATCTATCCCAAACTTGTGTGTCCATAAGTTTTTCGTTTTGATTGTCAGATCTTTTTGTCTAAATCTGTTAAAACGATTTTTTTATTATATTTGTGTTGCTTTTGATTGGTTTAAATCCTCTTTCTTGGTATATGAAATGTGTTTCATATGTCCAATATGTACTCTTGAATTATAGTGTAATGGAAAGATTTGAGGGAAAAAAGATCCTCCAAAGAGCATTGATTCTCTCTCTTTCCTAGTTTATTTTATTTTTCTTTAAATGTAAGATACTGGTTGAGATCCTTGCAATAGAGCTGGAGCAGGATTAACCGGGGTCTCTTAAGGTGAGGTTCTTTACTTTTCTAAGAGACGTTTTTTAGCTTTTAACTAAGAAAACCTAAGAACCGTCTCTTAAATAAGAACCATAAGAGACGTCTCTTAGCGGGAAAAATGTAAAAAAATTAAAAAGAAAAAATTTACGTTAAAAACTCCATCTTAAGAGACCCGGGTTAATCATGGTCTAAGTGGCAAACGCGTACAAAGAGCTGACACTTGTTCCTTTCGCCATTATTAATCTTTTTGGATTCAGTACATTTATCTTTGAGCAAACTTAGTACTACACAGGGGCAAATCTATGTGGTCAGTGGGTGGTGGGCCGTTGCCCACCATGAAATTCTTTTAGCTAGTGTATTATACAAAAATTTGATAATGCCTTTGTTGAAAATTTAATTCTGTAAATGTAGTAACAATATTTTTTAGTTTTGTCCTAAATAAAAGTTGTTTCTAGATCCGCCACTGTTACTACAAATAAATAACTACCAATATTATATGGTAAAGACTACAAACAATTCAAAATAAAGTGGGAGATCATACTTTATTAGTAAGGGTCACACATACACACATCTTGACACCAAACTCTTCTCACTGAAACCAATAAACTTGGTTTAATATGTCTTCTTTCATTTAATGTACCACTTCTCGTTTCTTCCTCTCTAAACACTTTTCCCTATTTATTTTTATCTATTTTTTTCCCTCATATTTCCTCTTTGACAACTAAACACACCCTTTACGATGACAATGGAGCCGTCCGGTGATCCGGCGACGCCAAAGGTGTCATTGCTTAAGCTCTTCTCCTTCGCAGATTTCTACGACTGCGTTCTCATGACTCTTGGATCAATCGGCGCGTGCATTCACGGCGCCTCCGTTCCAGTCTTTTTCATATTTTTTGGCAAACTTATCAACATTATCGGTATTGCTTATATGGATAGACACCAAGCCTCTCACAATGTCGCCAAGGTTTTTAAATCTATTTTCCATATAATATTAATCTTAAATATTTATACTAATTAAATTGAACTTTACCTATAAAAAAGTGTTCTTTGTACCAGGTCAAATTAATATAAATTCTGAATGAATTGCTAGTATACATTTTTTATTTATTTATGATTGATCGGTTTATTTTCTCTATCTATACTATTATTTGCGAATTGAATTTTTACATTCAAATTCTCATGTTGAAAATTGGAGTGGTTAAAATTTTTACTGTAAAAATTGTTATTTGTATCTGGTTAAATATTAAGATATACTCCAAATAAATTCCCAATGAAATGCTAGTATGCACTTTTTATTTATGATTGCTCGGCTTAATTTCTATTTATTTGGTGCAGTACTCGTTGGATTTTGTATATCTCAGCGTGGCTATACAGTTCTCATCATGGCTAGGTAAATAAAAATATGATTACAAAATTTTAAATAAAGCAATGTCTCTGAATTATATAATTCATTTTCAAAGTTAGTAGATAAAATAATATAATAAAATGGAAACAGAGGTTGCATGTTGGATGCATACGGGAGAGAGGCAAGCAGCAAAAATGAGGAGAGCTTATCTCCGGTCAATGTTAAGTCAAGACATAAGCTTGTTTGATACTGAAGCTTCCACCGGCGAAGTCATATCCGCCATCACCTCCGACATCCTCCTCGTCCAAGACGCACTGTCTGAGAAGGTAGTTTTCTTTATTATTAAAGATTTACACAAATCTTTTTATTTGTTTTTGTGTAACTACCTAGTAAAGTTTACCGCCTAACGCGTTGGTCGATCAAGACTAGACATTTAGGTATTGAAATTCAGAAACCTTTTGCATGGATTGTGTTTGTTCCTACACATGGGTTGTCTACTCCGTATAGTTTTAATGTGAATCACACCATATGGTCATGGCTTTGCCCAATGAATTATTTTACATGCATATCTCTTTGGTTTAATTTTATTTTTTAAACTAATTTTTTTATTGTGAATCCAATAAATTATATACATTTATTTTCCCTTTTTGTAATATGCTTGGGTCCTCACTGCAAAAATAATGAATGGCGTCGTCTTTGATTTGGTTATAGCTGCATTGCATTTTACATTTATAAGAGTTTGATGAGATTTAATTTATGTTTTAATTTTTGACCTATATTTGGTTATATCCATCTAGCTAGCCACTTAAACAGCTTGGTCTCTTAACTTCAAAATTTTTAAGGTGATCACGCAAATCTTATTCATAGTTTATGCTAACCGGTATATTTCGTTGCAGTTAGGGAATTTCTTGCACTATATAAGCCGGTTCATAGCCGGTTTTGCAATCGGATTCACGAGCGTATGGCAAATAAGTCTTGTCACTCTGGCCATAGTCCCTCTCATTGCTCTAGCTGGCGGCATCTATGCGTTTGTCGCCATCGGACTTATCACCCGTGTCCGGAAATCATACGTCAAGGCCGGTGAAGTTGCGGAAGAAGTTAGTTACTTCTCCGACAAGGAAAGTTCATACATTGAAACCATAGGTTTTAATATGTAACATTATAATTTTCTGTCTAAACTCAGGTGATTGGTAATGTGAGGACCGTACAAGCATTTACTAGTGAAGTAAGGGCGGCGAAATTATACAGGAGAGCTCTCAAGAAGACGTACAAGTACGGGAGAAAAGCCGGTTTAATCAAAGGACTAGGTCTTGGTTCGTTGCACTGTGTCTTGTTTCTATCATGGGCCTTGCTTATCTGGTTCACAAGCGTTGTGGTCCACAAGGGTATCGCCAATGCTGGCGAGTCATTCACTACCATGCTTAACGTTGTCATCGCCGGCCTGTATACTATCTTACTTGCTCTACACGTTGCCTTAGTATCTTATCTATCACTAAGAATTTTTCGTGTTCGTGTAGGTCGCTTGGACAGGCAGCGCCGGATATTTCAGCCTTTGTCCGAGCCAAAGCTGCTGCGTATCCAATTTTTCAGATGATTGAACGTGACACAGCGGCTACAACAATTGCAATATCTGATCGTAAACTCGACAAAGTAGACGGGCACATTCAGTTCAAGGACGTGACATTTAGCTACCCATCTCGCCCTGAAGTGGCTATCTTTGACAACCTAAACCTAACCATCCCTTCCGGGAAAGTCGTGGCGCTTGTTGGAGGAAGCGGGTCAGGGAAGAGCACGGTCATGTCCTTGATAGAGAGATTCTACGACCCAAGTTCCGGAGCGGTGTTGCTAGACGGGAACGATATTAAAGAGCTGGATGTTAAGTGGTTAAGGGGACATATTGGTTTGGTTGATCAAGAACCAGCTCTGTTTGCTTCAACGATCCGCGAGAACATTAAGTATGGCAAAGATGACGCAACGGATGAAGAGATTAGCCGTGCTGCAAAGCTCTCAGAAGCGTTTTCATTTATCAACAACCTTCCTGAAGGATTTGAGACTCAGGTAGGTCAAAATAGATACCTTGTGACACACGAAACAACTATAAACCCTAATTTAATTAATAAACACTGATGTTAGTCCACCTTTTCTTAGGTTGGAGAGAGGGGGATTCAACTTTCAGGTGGACAGAAACAGAGGATTGCCATAGCAAGAGCAATCGTGAAGAATCCATCAATACTCTTACTCGATGAGGCGACAAGTGCTTTAGATGCAGAGTCAGAGAAGAGCGTTCAAGAAGCGTTGGAGCGAGTGATGGTTGGAAGAACAACGGTGGTGGTGGCTCACAGACTCTCAGCTGTAAGAAATGCTGATGTAATAGCAGTTGTTGACGAAGGGACGATTGTAGAGTTTGGGAATCACGAGAATCTCATATCTGATCCTGATGGAGCCTACTCTACTCTCCATCGTCTCCAGGAAGCTGCTCCCTTGGAGCGTAACCCTTCCTTGGATCCCACGCTAAGCAGGCCACATAGGTACTATATATTTAGAGAAATCGTTAAGAATACCACAAGTTAATTATTATTTTACAAAAATATTTCAATCAAAAATATATTAACATTTGGGTTTACATTTTATTGATTATTGTTTAATGTTTAGTGTTAAATGAGTGGGGTTGAGTTTCTAAATGTTTTATAAATATTTAGAAAAATTAATTTAATCTGTTGTCATCATAATTAAGGATATTTTTGAAAATATTGATTTATTAATAGTAAATTTTGAAAATTAGTATCAAATTTGTGGTGAAACTGAAATTTTCTCATATATTTATTGAATCTTCTAATTTTTTTTGTTAGAACTAGTTTTTTTACAAACCGAACCTAATCAAACTGAAAAACTGAATGCTGGTTAGTAATTCTCGATAGTGACTCTTCTTTGTTAAGTTTCTCTAGTTTCCAACTTAAAATCAATGATTATTTTTTATATATTACTCGAATTTCTTTTTAAATTTCCGACTTGGGATCTTTTTCGAACATTCTTTTTTTTGTATTTTCAGTATAAATTACTCTAGGGAACTATCAAGAACGAGCTCCTGCTCGGAGAGAGTAACTCGAGAGGACGGCGCAGATCCATCTAAAAGGACTGAAGTAACTATGGGACGTCTTTATTCTATGATCCGCCCGGACTGGTTGTACGGCATTTGTGGCACATTGTGTGCCTTTATTGCTGGATCTCTGATGCCTCTTTTCGCTCTTGGAGTCTCACATTCCTTAGTTTCTTATTACGAGGAAGGTTGGGACACTACTCAAAAAGATGTCAAGAACATCACTTTCCTCTTCTGCTTCGCTTCCGCCATAACCCTCTTTGTCTACACTATTGAGCATCTTTGCTTCGGTATTATGGGCGAGCGTCTCACTCGCCGCGTCCGCGAAAAGATGTTCCTAGGTTTGTCTCAAACTATTTTGAACTTCTTTGCAAGTTTTAAAATAATTAATAAACTTTTTTTTTTGGTTATGTAGCGATCTTGAAGAAGGATATGGGGTGGTTTGATGAGGTGGACAACACGAGCTCCATGTTAGCTTCACGGCTTGAGAGCGACGCAACTTTGCTTAAGACCATAGTGGTCGATAGGTCAACGATTCTACTGCAGAACCTAGGTCTCGTTGTGACATCTTTAGTCATTTCCTTCATGCTCAACTGGCGTCTCACTCTTGTCGTCTTGGCCACATACCCATTGGTTATAACCGGCCACATCAGCGAGGTTAACACATTGGTTTTGAGTCTTTCAAATGTTGAGGTTACGTGGGCAATAAGTTAAATTTAACCTATTTCTATATATAGAAACTTTTCATGCAAGGTTATGGAGGAAACTTGAGCAAAGCGTATCTGAAGGCCAACATGTTGGCCGGAGAGTCTGTTAGCAACATCCGCACCGTCGTAGCCTTCTGTGCTGAAGAGAAGGTTCTAGAACTTTACTCAAAAGAGATTTTAGATACTTCTAAACGTTCTTTCAGACGTGGACAAATAGCTGGACTGTTCTACGGCATCTCTCAGTTCTTCATCTTCTCTTCCTATGGCCTTGCTCTCTGGTATGTATGTCTCTATATAGACAAGTTTCACGTATAACCTAACTATATAGAAGATTGTAAACTAAGGCCTAGGGTTTGGTTAATGTAATAAAATACAAATATACTCCGTCTGTTTCGTAAAGATAAATTTTTGGTGTTTTTACAAATATTAAGAAAATACATTAAATCACTATATTAAATATATCGTTTTCTGTAATTTTCAATTTTTAATAATTTTTAACCAATAATAACTCAATAAAGTTAATTAATTTTTTTTTAAGATTACAATATTTTCATAGAAAACACAAAAAATCTATCTTTGTGAAACATCTTTTTTTTCTAAAATATTTATCTTAGTGAAACGGAGGGAGTATAATATATTGTGATCACATATTATAGTAAACAAATGTATGTTTGGTATGTTTTTGAAATGTTAATTGTTTGATTTTACAGGTACGGATCAACTTTGATGGATAAGAAAACATCGAGCCTTAAGTCAGTGATGATAACATTCATGGTTTTGATCGTGACGGCGTTAGCGATGGGTGAAACATTGGCTCTAGCTCCCGATCTACTGAAAGGGAACCAGATGGTTGCGTCCGTATTCGAGATCTTGGACCGTAAAACTCAGCTTGTTGGAGAAACCAGCGAGGAGCTGACTAGTGTGGGAGGCACGGTTGAGCTCAAAGGCGTCCACTTCAGCTACCCTTCAAGACCAGATGTTGTAATTTTCAAGGACTTTGATCTGATAGTTCAGTCCGGACAGAGCATGGCGCTTGTCGGACAGAGTGGGTCCGGGAAAAGTTCGATTATTTCACTCATACTCCGGTTCTATGACCCGGCCGCAGGAACAATCATGATAGAGGGTGAGTGCCCTTGCCTTGGTACTATGAAAACAAAGTTTCTTGTGTCTCAAGTAAAGTCTTAAAAACCTAGGTTTCTTGCGTCAAAAGGAAGTTACTCTGGCTTGTTTTGCAGGAAAAGACATCAAGAAACTAGATTTGAAAGCACTGAGGAAGCACATTGGTCTGGTTCAACAAGAACCAGCGCTTTTCGCAACGACAATCTACGAGAACATTCTGTACGGAAACGAAGAAGCTTCTCAATCTGAAGTTATAGAGTCAGCTATGTTCGCAAATGCTCACAGCTTCATCACCTCACTCCCGGAAGGTTACAATACTAAAGTAGGTGAACGAGGCGTTCAGATGTCAGGTGGTCAGAGACAGAGGATCGCTATAGCTAGAGCCATCCTCAGGAACCCAGAGATTCTCCTCCTTGACGAAGCCACAAGCGCTTTGGACATTGAATCTGAGCGTGTGGTAAGCTCTAAGAGAATTATATTTTCTAGGGTTTGATCCAAATACACATGAGTTTATAATATATGAATGCGAATATTAGGTACAACAAGCATTGGATCGGTTAATGACTAACCGAACAACAGTGGTGATAGCTCACCGGTTCTCGACCATCAAGAACGCTGACACAATAAGTGTATTACATGGAGGAAAAATCGTACAGCAAGGCAGCCACCGTAGGCTTGTACTGAACAAGGTTGGTCCGTATTTTAAACTCTTCAGTCTTCAGCAGCAGCCAGAAAAAGACATCATTGACCATTACACATGATGATGAATAAACAAAAGAGATTTGCACTCTTCTTCTCATATCGTAACCCACTTAATATGTTGTGCCGTCTCACAAATCGTCCCTGTCGATGGAAACAACAAACCATATTATTGTTAGAATCTTTGTCCTAAACCGCAGCTCACATCAAAAATGTATGAACATTAGTATCATTCCACTCTTCTTCTCATAGATGTATACCTTCATATGGGGTCGTTGATCAGCACTGAGTTTGTAAATGAAGATTCCTAGTTATAGGGAAGAAAGATTAATTTTTGGTTCAAGAATTTCAAAAGCGCACCCGTGAGAAAAGATTATTGAACCAACTATTAAGTGCTTTAAGTCAAAAAACATGAAGAAAAATAGTTAACAACCAGTTTCAGGTCTTGTGTTATGTGAACTGTTTCTAACGATCGGTTGTTAACACATTAAGTAAATAAATTCATTACAAGATTATAGAATTTTTAAAAAGTGGCGGGAAAGAGTGATTAGATGATAAAATTAACATACATGAATGTCTATTCCGGTAGCGTGTGATCCAAGAAACTCATGGGCGAAGGGCGACTCCTTATCCGACCAAGCCTCTAAAACCCTATCATAGTCTAGCTTCAAAAACAGACTCAGCTTCACATCTTCGACGCTCTTTGATTCCGCCGCTTCAGCCACTTTCTTCCTCTTCCTCTTCTTATTCTTTTCCACCGCCACCGTCGTGTCGGATTTGCCGTCGTCATCAGCTAGTAGTGCGGCGGTTGAGGTGGTCTGAATTCTCGGAGAGATGTGTTCAAGTTCCACGGTGGGATATCTGCACAAGCTCGCATCATTGTCGTCGAGAGAGCTCCTCAACCCGAGCCCTAACCGGAAGTCTCCGGATCCTATGGGGCTTGCGTACCAAGGCATCTCCGTACATTCTCCCTCATTGGATTCGTTGCTCCCCATAAAACTATCTATCCCTTCTTCAGTCTCCTCATCAAGAATCGACTCCGCGTCAAAATCGTCGAATAACTCAAACCGAGTCACCTCCGAGTTGAAACTGACCTCTTTATGCTCCAAGAACTGATACGGTTTGGTCTGTATTGTGGGATAAGCTGTCTCCAACGGGAGAAGTAACTGGGAAGCTTCGTCGTAATCACCGAGAGGAGATTTAATTTCGTGAAACAGAGTTTTTCTCTTGGAGGAGAAGATGTTCGGGTAGGCGGTGGAGAGAAGAGCCGCCGCTTCGTTGTAAGTTTGGTTCGGCCTTTTCCGTCGACTCCTTGGCCTTCTTGTGGAGATTGTGAACGGAGGCGAGTTGGTCTCGGAGATAGTAGATGATGGTGAAGGAGTGTTATGTGAGGAGACGGCTGTTGACGGCGGAGATTTCTTCATTTTCAGCTCGAAAGTATACGCGGCGCCGCCGCTTAGACAAGACGACATTTCTTTGGCGATGAGTGAGAGAGAGAGAGAGAGAGAAATAAAAACACAACTTTCCGAGGAAAATCAAGAAACAGAGGAGTACTGTTCTGATAACTGTTGGACTTGAGGAGGTGGTTAACTCTTATTTAAAAATTAAAAATAGAGAGAGAAGCTTTTAAGGTTTCCTTTTTAGGAAAGGTGTAATAGAGCTTTGGGAAATGATGTGTTTTCACTTTTCACTATAGGATGATGATAAACCCTAAACCCTCTGACAAAATCTTTGTTTGCTAAATTTAGCAAAAAGCTCGACGCTTTAAGGAGGAATAAGAAAGATTTTGTGTCGTAGAAAGGAAAGAAAAAGATAGAGATGCTCGTTTAACTCCTTTGAAGAAAGAAAAGAAAACTTAATGAACATCTAAAATATTACGTGTTTTTCTTAGGTTCACTCCCTAGAAAACTTATAGTATTTAGTTATTTCAAATTTAATATTTAAAAGATAAATTAAACAAAATAATAAAAATTTGTAAAGTTATATTATGTTTTTCAAACAAATAAAAATAATAGTAATTATACAAAAAAAATCATTTTAATATTGTTAACTCTGTTAGCAAAATATTAAACCATAAATCTTAAAATTGAGGGAGTGAACCAAAAAAAATTCTAAAATATTTCAGATAAAGAGATATATATAGTCACCGACTTGATTGGGGAGAGTCACGAGATGATATAAGAAAAGAGAAAAGATCCGTTAGGGTTTGTCAAAGTTTATATAAAGTCAAATAAATGGAGTCTCTCTGTTAGTTGCGGCGACAACAGAGAATGGAAAAGGTGAAAAGTGAGACAGAGGCAGAGTAACAGAAGCTAGGGTATAGGAAAGATAAACACAAAATATAATACTTTCTCTGTTTGTAAATATAACATATTTTAAAATTTTCACACATATTAAGAAAAATTTAATATTTAGCTATCAATGCATAATTTTTTTAAAATATAATAGTTTTCCATAAACTTTAACCAATAACAATTCAATCATTTCAAAATTATCAATTAATATTTCTTGGAAATTTACAATTTATTATTAAAAATACATAAAAAAATCTAAAGCATTAATCTTTTAGAAACAAATAAAAAGTGTTAAAACATGTATTATTTAGATGCAGAGAGAGTATATTGGAAGATAATGGAATAGTACTACTCCTTCCGTTTTATATTAAGTATCATTTTAGAGATATTTTTTTATTACAAATAAAATGTCGTTTTCAATTTTCGATGCAAAATTTATTAATTTTATGCTGTAATTTATTTTTCTATTTGTTGAATTATTGTTATGTGTATAAGTAATTGTGTTTTATACAGAAAATATGCAAAATTAATTATTTTTTTTAATTTGTGCAACCGAAAGTGTCACTTATAAGAGAGGAGTATTAACTGTCTAAAGAAAAACAAAGTTCACAACTCGCTCGTTAGATTAACAATAATAATATTTCCTTTGTTTCAAATAACTTTATGTTTTAAGATTTTCACATATATTAAAAAAATTTAAGAAATTTTGATTACCAATACATTATTTTTTGTAACTAATTATTCTCTAAAACTTTTAACCAATAGAATTTTAAGAAATATTTTGGAATTTACAATTTACCATTAATTGTTGTATTAAAAATATAAAAAGTGAATCATTTTGAAACAAAAAAAAATTCTATAATATGAAACAGAGGGAGTACTACAAAAAGAAATTGAAATAATCTTTTAGAAAACATCATAAACCACCCCACCTCTAAAACATTTCGGCATTGTATGTTATGCAGAATGGAATTGTGAAGAGAAGATAATTGGACCCATTTAATATCATCAAGCCAGAAGTAATATGTGGCAAATGGCAGTGATACATTTGCCTCATTACGTTCAATGGGCCTATTAATTAGATTTTCTTTGATTAATTCGATTTTTAATGTCCGAGTTTAAAACAGCTACTAATCTTCAGTGATTATAGTAGTAAAGTACTTCATGCTGTCTGTCTGTGTCATTTACTGTAGTCTTTTGGACCACTAAAGCGAGAAGACATCCTTTCTTCAAACAATACGTAGTGCAGTCATAATAATAGTGTAATTTGACTGGACGTTTTGTAAAAGTGCAGTCATAATAATAGTTTAATTGGACTGGACGTGTTGTGAAAGTGGAATTATGTGATGTAAATTCGTCGATGAATAATCAATATATAGTTATAAGTAAAAATTGTGGCAGTAGAATGATCCCCATCGTTTACATATCTTGATAAAATCAATCCAATCTTTTTTTTTGTTTGAAGAATATAGCTTATAAACATATTTTCTTCAAATTAAAAACACAAACGATATTTATGTTTATGGGAGTGGATATGTGTAGGAGAACTTTAGCAATGATGAAAGATAGGAATTATCTAAGGAGGAAAATGTAAAGAGAGGATAAACCTGTCTGCGAACTCTGCCCAGTTCTTGTTTTGGAATCTTCTTATGTTATTACACTTCTTTTCATATCACAACATGTGACCTCTCCTTCTTTTCTTTTACTCATTCCCCCCTAAATTCAGTTGTTTTTCTCTTTCTTAATGTTAAAATCAACAAAACAAAACTTTTGAATTCAAAATCAAATGTGTTTTGGAATAGTTAACTACCTAGTCATCGAATTTGTTGTGGAAGCATCATTAGGTCGCTGGTTGACTTTTTCTTCTAACAACTTTTTCGTGAAGCTATGGATGTTTGATGAGTTCTCTTCACTCATGTCATCTGATATGTGTTTACGTTTGGATAAAAAACATTATTTCCGGGGTTTTCAATCGTAGATGTCACCTTTCATGTTGGGAAGATGTTAATACTGATGTAATTATTTTTTCAAAAATAAATAAATAATGATGTAACTAATTGAAAATAAGAAATGTGCTAAAAATAAGGAAGACCTTTTATCAAAACATAAACCAAAATTTCACATGTAACTGGAAATGTGATAATGTTTTAAGTATGTTGTTAAGCATGTGACTCTTGAGAGTCAATTAGGGCACTGTACAAGATTTATTCAAATGGTTTCAAACTACAAGTGAACTCTCTTCTCTACATCTATGTGTGCGTGTATAGAGGGGACCATTAATATATGGACATATACATATGCGTTTTGCCCTAAACTTTCCAAACCTTTTGTTTCTCAGAAAAAAAAACTTTCGAAACCTTTTGGGTAACCCAAGCAATAAAAAATATAAAATAAATAAAGACAATGGTCTTTAAAAAGAACAAGAAAAAAAAACTAGTAATTAAGAACATCCTCAAAAAAAAATGTTCTAGGTCTGATAGTTCTTAAATTACCTATATATATATATTGATATTAATAATTAATTGTAAAATTCTTAATTTTACTGGAAACACAATATAAAATATCTATGTAAATAATTTTTACGTAAATTTTTTCGTAGAGTTTAAAACTATATAATTAATATAAATATATACATATATGTATATATATATATATATATATATATATATATATATTGAGATTTTTAGATCTAAAACCCTATTAGAAGTGCTCTAACGCATAGTGACATCAAACTAAAGATAAATGAGTTTAGAAAATTGATGACTGCGAAGACAAAAAGATAATTGGTAAGTAAGAAACGAAAAATATTTGGTACGCTAGTAATAAGAAAGAGAACATCAAATGATTGTGCACTAAAAATTTTGGTAGAGATGATTAATTAAGTATACGATTATATTTTGTAAGAACATCATTTCTCAAAGTTTGATGACTATAAAGTCTACATCATAGTAGTTCAACCAGTTATAAAGAAGCTGCATGTTTCAGCTTTATATGATCCATAATTTCTAGCTCCAAAGGAAATTGCATGACCAGATTGAGATCTATAAATTTTGAAACAAAACCAAAAAACTTTTGAGATGAAAGAATAAAAACCTAAAATACAAAAAAGACCCGCAAAGCGATACTTATCTTCTGGGCTAGCACATAGTTTATAGGTCACGTCCCTTTCTTTTCCATTGCCTATTGCAAATGAGGACAATATATAATAACTAAATCTTCCAAAGCATACAAACATAAGATATCCTAAAGTACGGTAAATGAATACTGCACTTTTCCGTTGTTTGAATACATGTCGACAATCGTAGAATATGATATAGTTCAATATGACAATATACTATGTTACTCAACATATAGAAAATAATTTTTTTTAAAGAATTTTAGTCTAGTGAGCTTTTTTGAGGTATAGGGCCGTCAAAATCCCGAATGAAAATCAAAACATTATTTCTGATGACATATATAAATTAATATATGGAAGGGAAAGTACAAACGTTATTTACCAAATTGTAAAACGTAAGTCTATAAAGCTATCAAAAGTACAACAATTTAACGTGAGACAGAGATAAACCCATAAAAGATACACTGACTTTGTGTAATAAGAGGTAAACTAACACTCAAGAATAAATACGATCCAATAGTACTGGACAATATTGTAAGTTGGACGATAAATGGTTTATTAGGCATGTTTATTGCAGGTCTCTTAACATGAGGTTCTTAACTTTTCTAAGAGACGTATTTTAACTTTAACTAAGAAAACTTAAGAACCGTCTCTTAAATAAAAGATCTAAGAGACGTCTCTTAACGGAAAATTAAAAAAAAAAAAACGTGAAATTATAAGTTAAAAACCTCGCCTAAGAGACCGTGGATAAACATGACCTTACACCCGTTCTCTCAGTTCGTGGATCTTATTCCATCTGACGGAGAGTCTAAAGACTTAAAAGCCTTATTTATTGTCCATGCAACCATCACATAATTTTTTCTGAGTTTTTATTTCATTCACATAGTCTTGTAAATCACTTATTGATAGGTCACTTATCATTCTACTATTCCAAAATATACACATTTAACCCTAAAATTGTAAACGAATCTACGATGTAAAAGTAAGTGCACTTTATTGATAATAGCAAAGTCAATTTTTTAAATTATTTCGTATATACCAAAAAATCGAAATGTTACAAATATCATCTCGAGTGTTAATCAGACAGTCAGACTCAGACAAACCTAACCGAATGGGGATAAAACTTGAAACATGTAAATTCAAGTGTTTGTCGGGAGATCGGAAGAACAAAAATTATATAGCTCATGGGCTAAAGGAAGCCCAATTTAACATCGTTACGGGCCTAAAGCCCAAAGCCTAAATCATGTGTGTTAGAAACGGCATCGTATATAACCAAAGGTCAAATCGTCTTCTCCTTCTCGCTCGCTCGCTATCCCCTTTTCTTTTATTTGTTCCGATTCTAATGGCCGCCGTCACCGATTCCGAGGCGAACGGTTCCACAAACTTCCCCGAGAATGAAACCCACGCACCTTCCGGAGCCACCGCTCCCTCATTGCTCAACGAAGCCACCGGCGCCTTTCTTGAATCAAATCCACCGGATAGCTTAGCTGCTGAGACTTCCCCCGATACGAACGACTCAACGGCGGAGAGATGGCCAGGTTGGCCTGGTGATTGCGTGTTTCGTGTGATCGTTCCGGTATCTAAAGTCGGAGCTATTATCGGAAGGAAAGGAGATATCATCAGAAAGATGTGCGAGGAGACTCGCGCTCGCATCAAAGTCCTCGACGGTCCCACTACAACCCCTGATCGAATCGTTAGTATCTCTTCCTTTACCGTAACTAATCCGAATTGGGATTTTCTTCTTCTATTTCTAGGGTTTTTCTAAAGGTTGTAACTTTCTTTACCTAATTGGATCAAATTAGGGTTTCATAAGCACTCAAATTAGGGTTTTAAAGTTGTAAGCTTTATGGGTTTGATTGTAGTTTGGAAGTATCCACTTATGATCAATGATTCAGTTCTGGTTCTTAGTAAAGTTGTAAAGTTTCAATTTTGGTTGCTTTCTTGGGTTTGATTTTGGTTTAACGTGTCCACTATGTTTAGGTGATGATATCTGCAAAGGAGGAACCAGAGGCATTCATGTCTCCTGCAATGGAAGCAGTAGTAAGGGTGTTCAGGCGAGTTTCAGGGTTGCCTGATAGTGATGACGATGAGGATCTTCAAAAAGCTGGAAGTGCCTTCTCTTCAGTGCGTTTATTAGTTGCATCTTCTCAGGCCATTAATTTAATTGGGAAACAAGGGTCCTCTATTAAATCAATCGTAGAGAACTCTGGTGCATCGGTCCGCATTTTATCAGACGGTACTAACATCATCTATGGATTCTACTTTACCTAGTGGATCTCTGTGTGAAGTTCTTTTCTAATTCATATCTGTCATGCTTTAGTACCTGTGGCTTGTTTGCTATATAGTTCTTTAACAGTATGATAATAAGTAAACTGTACTTTTTGCTGCCAGAGGACACACCGTTCTATGCTGCACAAGATGAGAGGATTGTGGATTTGCAGGGGGAAGCTTTAAAGATCGTAAAAGCGTTAGAAGGTGTTGTAGGACACTTAAGGAAATTTCTAGTCGACCATTCCGTGGTTCCTCTCTTCGAGAAGCAAGTAAGCTTCATTCTCTGAAACGAGTACTTTATTTTTATTTGTTCTTTATGAATTATCTAAGTTTTGTTATTTGTTTTTGTATCTTTAGTATCAAGCTAGAGTCTCTCAAGTTCGTCAGGAAGAACCATTAGCTGACAACAAGTCATCTCTCCATGCTATTGCGTCAAATATACTCGAGTCTGATCTCTCCCTCCTAGCACGGAGGGAACCTCTGTTTCTGGAGTCACGTGGCCAGCCTTCGGGAGTTTCTATCTACAGTCAGGATCCTGGACTTTCCTCAAGACAGTCTTCTGGCCTTGCTCGAGTTTCTGCTGCTTTTGTTACACAGGTAGCTTGCATTGGATACAGTATTTTCTCACCATGTTTACCGTTATCACGTTCTTACTTGTTATGTTTAGTCTTCTACTAGTGTCTTTGGAAGCAGTAAAGACGTTTCTGTTATGGGTTTTTCTTACCAGATATCTCAAACGATGCAAATACCATTTTCCTATGCGGAGGATATTATTGGTTTAGAAGGAGCTAATATAGCCTTCATCCGTAGAAGAAGCGGAGCTACCATTACCATTCAAGAGAGTCCACATCCTGATCAAATCACAGTGGAGATCAAAGGCACATCTTCTCAAGTACAAACTGCTCAGCAACTAATCCAAGTAAGAACACATTCAATCATATATATATGCTGCGTGAAATGGATACTGTCTGCTTCGTGTCTCGGCATATAACTGTATTTGTTGTTTACCTTGTGTAGGAGTTCATCAGCAATCACAAGGAACCGGTTTCGGTTTCAGGGGGATATGCTAGAGTCGACACTGGTTATGTACCTGCATATCCTCCTCAACTGAGCGACCTTCAAGAGCCGCTCTCGAGCAGCTACATGGGCACAGAGACGGTGCAGTACAGACCAACAGCATACTCTCAGCTTGCCGGTCCGTCGACCTACACACCTTCACTGAATGCGCAAGCTTATGGAACGGAATATAGACCAGCTGCTTCTGATGTTGGTGGCTACAACAGTTATAATTTATGAATCTGTCTGGTGTGTATGTTGTTTACAAGGTTTAGAGAGGAGGCTCATTTATGATAGAGAGGGAAAGAACAAGTGCTAGAGAGCCAATGTAGCTGAATGTGTAAAGTAAAAATCTAGGTGCTTGTTTTTTTTTTTCTTAAACTAAAATCTCGATATCTTTACACGACAAATAAGAACAGTTTCATGTTTTTCTCTATTCCTATTTTTTTTTGTTGATTTTGGGTCAGCACTATCTCTAGCTGGTCGACTCGTGCCAGCACTGAACTGGATCCACTTCTAGACATAGAAACGAAAGTTATGTAATATTTATTCCAAGTTGGTCGGTCATATTGAATCTTCGACGTGTGGAGGACAAACACTAACATTTTTATTATTAAAAACACAATGATACATAATGTATATTCCTTTACACCAATCCATCTTTACCATATGCACGTCTCCTAAATGGAACATTCTCTTTGCCAATGTCTTGTCCCCCAAATACGTGTATAAATATGCATGTGACGAGCACTTAGAATATCACCACCACAAGGAACAATAATAGTAGAAGCAAAGAAGAGCTCTCATCATCAAAAATGAGGTCAATCACAGCTTTGTTTCTCCTTTTCTGCTTCCTTGTCCCTTCTGCTTTGGCGCAACTCCGATTTGGGTTCTACGGCCGGTCATGCCCTCGTGCAGAATCTATCATTGCTAGTGTTGTTGCCAACCGTTTCCGCTTTGACCGTAGCATTACTGCAGCATTGCTTCGTATGCAGTTTCATGATTGCTTTGTCACGGTTCGTAAGCTTCTCCTTATTATGTTGTGTGTATATAAATATCATGTACTCGCTACCATATCATAACGTAACAATAGATTTAGAGGCCATAAACATTTTAGATTAATATTAATTAATTTTTATTTTGACAATTTGGAACAATGCGACTATATATAATAATTAATATTCTCTGTTTCATTTTAAATGTTATATTAGCTTTTGTGCTAAAATAATTTATTTTGCCTATTTTCTATATAAAAACACAAATATTTATACACCTAATCCTATTTCAATTAATAGAAAAATATTACAGTATAAAATTATTGCATCGAAAGTCGAAAACGACACTTATTTTGTAACAAAAAAATTTCTCAACAACGACACTAAATATAAAACGGAGGAAGTAACTCTTTAAAATTTAGTAGGCAGTTTCATAGAACCGGTCATGTATAATGTTGACCAATCAATATGGTTGTGTAGGGTTGTGATGCTTCCCTCTTGATCGACTCAAGACGCGGAAGGCCATCAGAGAAAAGCACAGGACCAAATGCAAGCGTGAGAGGCTACGAGATCATTGATGAGGCCAAGAGACTGCTCGAGGCTGAGTGTCCCCTAACTGTCTCATGCGCAGACATTGTAACTCTAGCTACAAGAGACTCGGTCGCATTAGCTGGTGGTCCAAGGTTCTCGGTACCAACAGGAAGACGTGATGGATTAAAGTCAAACCCCGATGATGTGAACCTGCCCGGACCAACAATTCCCGTTGCAGCATCCATCCAATTATTTGCAGCTCAAGGTATGAGTACGAACGACATGGTTACACTTATTGGTGGTGGCCACAGCGTAGGCGTTGTGCATTGTAGTCTCTTCCAAGATAGACTTAATGACCCTTCAATGGACCGCTCATTAAATGCTAGGTACGCATGTGTTTCAAATTATGTTTAGGTCCTATTCAAAAAATATATATATGTTCAAATAAAGTAATGGTATTATTTTAAAAACTAATAGTTTCATCTGTATATATTTAACTTTTTGAAATTATAAACCCAAAATCTAGAAGCAAATCTAAAAATAAAATTTTAAACTCTAATTTATGTATCTAGTTAAAAGAATTTAGAATTTCATTTTTTATTTTATTTTTAGACTTAGACACTATTCGACTGTTACAGTTGCAATTTTAAAAGACAAAACACTAGACTACATGTGTTAATAACTTAATATTAAACTACATGTGTTAATGATATATATGTGACAAACTAATACATTTCTTTAGGTTGAGGAACACATGCCGTTCTCCAAACGACCCATCGGTGTTCTTGGACCAAAGGAGTCCATTCATCGTGGATAACGCAATCTACGGAGAGATCCGAAGACAGAGAGGAATCATGAGGATTGATCAAAACTTGGGTCTCGATAGAGCAACCCGTGGAATAGTGTCAAGCTTTGCACAAAACAATGCACTCTTTAGAAAGAGGTTTGCTGAAGCAATGGTGAAAATGGGTAGAATTGGGGTTCTTACCGAACGTGCTGGAGAGATCAGGAGAAACTGCAGAGTCTTCAACAACTGACGTTGATTCTGTACTCTCCTGACCATTGTTTATTTTCATTTTTATTCTTTTATTTTGGTTTCCTCATTTTACTCTTCTTAATTATCCAAAAAAATAAATTATCAACCGAAATGTTTATCCTGCTATCATGTTTTATTTTATTTCCCCCTTCATTTGATATGTAACTGCAATTTATAATGACCTTTTATTATTATTTTTTTCTGTTATCATGTTTTTCTTTTATGTGGTTTAACTATTTGTTCCTTTTTAATTATTTTTATTATTAATTGTCACTTCTAATTATGATAAAAAGCTTGAATATTCATTTTATGATATTAAACGAGTTCAGTAAGCTGATATATATATATATATATATGGTAATGGTTTGTATCAAAGAGTTCAAATAATGATTAGCATATATAGCCAAAGAAACAATCGAATGCATAATCTAAGCACAATTTTAAAGCATGTATCACTAATTTCACATAAATCAGCTCTCAGTGCACAGGTCTTGGATCTCTTTTGCTAACTAGTGAAGTTACAAACTCTCGATTTTAAATGAATTTAGCATGTAGAAACAACAAGCTCAATAAACATAATCCTTTCGAAGATCCACTTCGTGGTTAATATAAAACTATTCATTTAATTTTACTTGATGTATTTCTTTTTAAAAAAAATTGGTTAAAAAAAATTTTTTGATCAAAGTTTTTATAGCAAATAAGCGTACTCTACATGAAGGATTTAATAAAATATGCTTAAGCATCAACAAATCAATCACCACATCATGATAATCGTAGATGTACCTTATGACTCAAGTAGCAGTCTACTCGTACATAGAAATCAAAACTAAATTAAAGAACACGATGAAGGTGGATAAAACATTATAAATTGCATAATTGTAAAGATAAAAAAATGAATAAATCCTCTTTAAAGAAGTAGAGGGGAACATCAATCTTCTTGGAGGTCTAACAAAAATGAGTTCTTAGATCCAAAAGAGATTAGTTTTATTAACTAAATAATTTCAACTCCTTGGGGTTTTAAAGGACAAATGTCAACCAAGTCAGATTCCTATATTCAATAAAATTAAAATATGTATATTCTTTTAAGCCAACGAGTTGAAAAATTATTATGTATATTCTTTTATTGGTAAACTGAAACAATTGCATATCTGACTGAGTCGGGGAATCGGCATTACATAATATCCACTTCTCAAAATAGAAATGGTGTATATACCTTTCGACATTTAAAGAATATCACAAATTGCTCAAAATGTATCCCAAGTTGGCCACAACCAAGTCTTTTGACGTGTGGAAGATGTATAATAACATTTTATTAAATCACAACTACTGCATATAGAATGTATTCCTTTAAACCATTAGTTGCCAGTATCTACCTTCACCCTATGCACGTCTTTGAAGTGAAACATTCTCTTTTTGCCAATGTCTTGTTCTTAAAATTTGTATATAAATATGCATTTTGGGGACACTAACAATTACAACATGAGAAACTTGGAAACAATACAAACCAAAAGCATTTCTAAGTTTTCACAGGAGGAGGTAAGGAAATGAGGTCAGTCACAGCTTTGTTTTTACTGTTCTGTTTCCTCGTTCCCTCTGCCTTGGCGCAACTCAGGTTTGGGTTCTACGGCCAGTCATGCCACCGCGCTGGGTCTATTATTTCTAGTGTCGTTGCCAACAGTTTCCGTCGTGACCCTAGCATTACTGCGGCATTGCTTCGTATGCAGTTTCATGATTGCTTTGTTACGGTTCGTAAAAGCTTCTCCTTGTGTGTATAAACATATATTTATGATGGACTCAACTCTGATCAAGCAAATGATTGTGTAGGGTTGTGATGCTTCCCTCTTGATTGATCCAACACCCGGAAGGCCATCAGAGAAAAGCACAGGACCAAACGCAAGCGTGAGAGGCTATGAGATCATTGATGAGGTTAAGACACGGCTCGAGCAAGTGTGCCCAGGAGTTGTCTCCTGCGCAGACATTGTAGCTTTAGCCACCAGAGACGCGATCAAGTTAGCTGGTGGTCCAAGCTTCTTGATAAAAACAGGAAGACGTGATGGATTAAGGTCAAACCCAGGAGATGTGAACTTGCCCGGACCAACAATTCCTGTGTCCGCATCCATCCAAGCATTTGCAGCTCTAGGCATGAGCGTGAACGATATGGTTACACTGATTGGTGGTGGCCACAGTGTCGGTGTTGTGCATTGCAGTCTTTTCCAGGATAGGCTTAATGACCCTGCAATGGACCGCTCACTGAACGCTCAGTACGTATTTTGATACATACCAACAAATCCTTGTTCATATGAACATCAATTTTTATGTACATCTGACCAAACTAAAACATCTCTTTTTTAAGGTTGAGGAACACATGTCGTGCACCAAATGACCCATCGGTGTTCTTGGACCAAAGGAGTCCATTCATCGTGGACAATGCAATCTTTGGAGAGATTCGAAGACAGAGAGGAATCATGAGGATTGATCAAAACTTGGGTCTCGATAGAGCAACCAGTGGAATTGTGTCGAGCTTTGCACAAGACAATGCACTCTTTAGACGGAGATTTGCTCAAGCAATGGAGAAAATGGGTACCATAAGGGTTCTTACAGGACGTGCCGGAGAGATCAGGAGAAACTGCAGAGCCTTCAACAACGGACGTTGATGATTCTACACTGTGCTTTAACAAAGACAGAGAGGAATGCAATGTTTTTTTCTTTTCTTCTAACAAATAATCAAATCCGGAAGTGTGATTTTTTACCTGTATCTTGTTTTATTTTTCCCTTCAAAATTTATTTTGCGTATTTCATGGACTTATTAACTTCTTCTTCCGCCTTTGTATGTTTTTTACTGTATCATCTATGAAAAAAAGTTCGAATTAAAAAGGGATGGTTTGGTTTTATGTAACTTACTCGTTGAGAGACCGAGCAGTAAGTGATTTTTGCCAAGCAAAGCTTTTGTTCCTGGTTGTTCTATGAAGAAGATAGCTTCCGTTTAAGGATCTCATTCTCTTTTCTCAGTTTCATTAGCTTCTGCTTCAATGTCTCGACCTGTCGATATGAAGTTGTATCCCTCTGCTTTTCAGCTACTGTTGTTCTACTTATAACCACTGCAAAGAATATAAAGGACATGTAATTAACCCATAGACAGATTTGTAATTAATATTGCTAATGAAACCTGAAACTAAACTAGTATTGCTAATGACTAAAGTATTATACTGACTAAAGAAATAACTTTAACCCTTAATCTTGCTAATGAAACCTGAAACTAAACTAGAACGTCTCAATAACTTTGTAATTAACCCATAGACAGATTTGGCAGTGACCCTTTCAATATTCGGACATTTTACAAACCAATCTATCACTTTCTAGAAGATTGTTGAGTTAGTAAAGAGAAGAAACTCTTACATTCTTTCTGCAGACTCTGAAGCTTGTTACTAATATCAATTTTCTCTTCTTGTTCCATTAGAAGACAGTCCTTTAGATCCTGAACCTCGACTTCATCTATCAAATGATTACATTAGGAAGCCAATATGTAGGCAGCAACATAAACACAAACTTAAAAAGTAATTTGAACATCATGTGTCTGCCAAGTCTTACACTTGGATTCCACTTCAGAATATACACGATCCAGCTTCCTCGACATTGCTTGAATATGCGATTTGTTAGCTGTCAAGTCCTGGCGCAACCTATCAATGACCATATCGTTTGTTGCCTTTTCAACCATAAGGCTTCTGTACATAAAAAAAGTTGTGGTAGTCACTGAAAGATAAGATACAATAACATGTCGATTATAAGAATAGTAGTGTTTAACCTGATTTTATTCTCAAGCTCTTCAACTTTTGTTACATGCTTCTGCATAAGGGACTCCAAATCACTCCTATGTCCCTGCCACAGCTTACAAATATATCTCAGAACAGAGAGTAACGATCCAAGAATCAACTCACTTCCACTTTCAAATCACAAGTAAAGATTGGAGTCTCACATGTTCTTTGCTTTTGTTTTCATCATTCACTCTCTTCAGTTCTTCTTTCAAGCCGTGGCACTTAGTTCGATGCTCAAGCTGAATGTTTTCCAGAATCAGGCACAAGAACACAGATAAACTAGAAAGTTCAAAACGAAAAGAAGACCTGATCGACAAAGTTGTTTAACGATTCTGTGTACAGCTTCTTCAGCCTCTCGTTCTCTACAGGTTTCCTCATTCAATTAAGATATCACTAAGTGAATACAAGGAATCAAAATCTAAACACAATCAAACCAAAAACAAAACCAAAACCGAAACCTTCTTTTAGAGTCTTGTTACTAATCTCAAGCGCCTCTCTTCTACTGGTTTCCACATTGCTCTTAGATCTGTACACGTTCATCTCATCCATCCCGCTTTTGAAATCCTGAGAAACAAATCATTCAGATTAGCGTAGAACAAGTATCGATGACTCCGTAACCTAATCATGAGCAGATCGTAGTTTCTAGATTTCAATTTCGATCGAGTTCGATAGAAATCTCGATTGAATCTCAGATGACGATGATCATATAATCGAATCAAAATCAGAGAATCAAAACAGAATATTCCGAGCAGTACGCGGTGAACAAGAGAGAGTATCACCTCGTAGATCTGATCGAAGCTGGAGAGAAGCGAACTCATCTGCTCGTCGCTCGTTGCCGCCATGATTTTTTGGATTTGAGTTTCTTACTCGACTGTTAGGGATTTCAAATTCGAGAGGTTTATTTAAAATAAAACATGCTGAGTAATCTGGACCGTCGATGTCATCGTGTGGCTCGTACTTCAGTATCACAATTCATTTTCAAAATCAAATTTATCTTACTTTATTAGAAAAATCCCCATTTTTAAATCTTCAAATTGTCAAAAGTTTTTATTTTAAATTTTGAAATTCAACCGCTAACACTTTAAACAATAAAATTAATTTCAGTAACATATCAAACACTGAAACTCCATTAGTTATTACTTGTTCACCACATCAAAATTATAACGGGTACTATTTATTATCCGCGTTAAAATAATGACGTGCCAATTATGTTTTTTGTTATTTTTTTTATTATTTTAATTAATAAAATTATTATAATGAATAAAAATATATAAAAATAATAAATTAATGAAGTTATCTAAAATAAACAAAGTTATTAAAATTTAAAAAATATATAAATATATTAGAAATACAAAATATATTTTTAAAAAAAGATAAAATTATAATTAAAAATAGAAAAATAGCAAAAATCAAAATAAAAATTTCAAAAGTCTCAAAAAATTCACAAATATAAATTTATAAATTTCTTTAAAATATTCAAATAAAAACTTTAGACATATATTGAAGAGGAACCAACTCACAAAGATATTCTTCATCAAAAAAGCTTAAACTTTAAATAAAAACAGGACACCGATGCTTTCCAATACCTGTTTTGAATAATATTTATATGAGTTATATTTATTATCATTGGCAATAGCCATATATTCAAAATTTTATAGTATCTTTGGTTTTCTATATTTTATAAAAAATTAGATAATTTTTTTATAATTTTGGAAATTTGGACCTTTTAATTTTCTTATAATTTTTAATTTTTTATATATTTTAATATTTCTAATATTGATTTTTCATATTTTGTATTTATAATATTTTAAAATAAGTTTTCTAATTTTTCTACTTTTAGATGATTTTATTTATTTTTATTTTATTTATTTTTATTCATTTTTTGATTAAAATAATAAACAAAAAAAATGTAATTGTCACGTTATCATTTTGACCAGATAATAAACATTACCGATTATAATTTTGACGTGAAAAACAAGTAAATTTGTTTTAGTGTTTAATATTTTAAAGAAATTACTTTTATTGTTTAGTTAGCTGTTGAATTACAAATTTAAAGTGTAAAGTTTTGCCGGATCGAAAATTTAAAATGTCATTTTTCCTTACTTTATGTGATTGTATAGAAGAATAAATTTGTTTTATGGTATTATAGGAAAACAAATTTTTAAGTCTATCACAAGTTTGATTCAATTTTTCAAATTTATCATTAATGAATGATTATGTTCAAAATATTTTAAATTTATGATGAAATTAGATTAAACTAACTTTTCTATATAATTATAAAACATTTAGAAACTCAAACTCTTCTATTTAACACTAAACCTTAAACAATAATCATTAAAATGGAAACCTAAATGTTAGTATATTTTGATTGAGAATATTTTTTAAAAAGAGAAATTTACAATTCTAGCACAATTTTGATATCATTTTGAAAATTTACCTTTATTGAATCACAATTTTCAAACATACCTTAACTTTTTGATGAAAATATATTTAATTAATTTTTCTAAATATTTATAAAAAAGTTAGAAACGCAACCTCACTCTTTTAACACTAAATCCAAAACAATAATTACTAAATTGTAAACTCAAATGTTAATATATTTTTTGATAATGTGTATTTTTGCAAAATGGTAGTTAAATTATGCTGTTTTTAGCAATTTCTCTTAATAAAATTGTACTTAATTTGTAATATTTTTTAGTGATTTATTTTTTGTGTCGTTTTCTTGGAACTTGTTTTCTCAGACTCTCTCCTGAATCAGGTTAAGAGTCGGCTTTATTTTTTTGGATACTCGGAACTCTTCACAATTATCTGTTATCATATCATTAGAGCATGAGCATTGGTGAACCCCCTTTTGGGGTTCACCAAATTTTTTTAATATATTTTTGTGGGACCATGAACAGTTATGAACCTCGAGTTGTTGGTTTCTGCATTAGTGAACCTGAAAAAGGAGTTCATAGGAATAAAATATTAATATTAATTTGCAAATTTTTTTTTGCAATTATTAATAAAACATGAAATAAATATTAAAATAGATTATAAAATTTATGAAAACATTTCATTCAATACATTAAGAGTAGATTACATAAATCCCGAAATTGTAAAACATTTAAAGATTATTCATCATCATGACCAAACTTTTGCCAAATGTTTTCCACTAAATCAGCTTTCAAACGATCATGCTTCTCTAAATCCCGAACTTCTCTGCGCATCGATAACATATTTGCGTCGACATTAACACTAGCTCTGCTTCTGACCTGCGAACTTCTGGTAGACTGTCCTGACTCAAACTCAGATGTATTAATTTGAGCGTATCCGTGTCGTTCGTCCTCTACTATCATATTGTGCAATATGACACAAGTTCTCATAACTTTTCCTATCTTTTCCTTGTCCCATTGTAGAGCTGGGTTTTTAACAATTGCAAACCTCGATTGCAATACTCCAAAATGCTAGCATACGTATAGCTGCCGTACACTTTTGAAGTGCAGATAGGCCGTTCCTTCCGCAAGCATTTCGTCTTTGCTGAAAGTATGGAACTTCATTACTTATACGTTCGACAATGCGAAGGAACAATGGTTTGTTCATTCGAAATCGTCTCCTAAACATTTCCGATGTGTATGTAGGATTATCCTTGAAATAATCGGTCCACAGCTGATTGTGTCCTTGTTCCCGATCTCTTTCGATATAAGCCCGTCTTTTTGTTTTTTTGGGGTGAGCATGAATCAGTGAGTCGATGTAATTATCAACTACTTGGTCGACCATGTCTTTTAAAGCTTCATCAACTTCATCAACTTCATAACTTGATGAGGAAGACATTGTTGATTTTTTCTTCCTAACATGACAAATAAGGGATTTGCATAAGTTATTATTTTACTACATTATATCATCTTTTATTATTACCATTTTTTATTATTATCATTTTTTATACATTATCTTTTATATATTTGCATAAGCTATAGTTTATCAAATATATAATCTTAATGTATAGCTTATATATTTGCAGAAGCTTAAAAAATAAAAGACAACATCTTATCTATTATTACTTACCTTGTGCTTGGGTTGTTGCTGGGTAGTTTGTAGTTGTTTGTTGAATATAGAAACAAAGTTCAGAGAAGAAAGAAGAGATAAGAGAGAAGAGAGAAGGTTCACATTATACATATGCAAGACAATAGACATTTATATAGCCATTTACTACATCCGTGAGTTTTTGTTTAGTACATCCGTGACCCAAGTACAGTCACAAGAAAAGCAAAATACATATATGGTACATCAGTGATAGAAAAATATTATACATCAGTGATGAAGTGTGGAGAGAAACAAAATCCTACACTCACATCCAATCCTATTGCCGTGCATACACAAACATACAAAAACCTGCAACCCGTGACCTGCAACCCGTGACCTGCAACCCGTGACCTGCAAAAAGAGAAGAGAATCAATACACAATTCGTTGGTACAAGTCAAAGAAAATATAACAACCTATTACACTAACCAAATCAAAGCATTTCAGAGATAAGCTTATTCCTAAGAGCAACTTCATGATCAGATAGTGTTTTTTTGGCTAAGAGACGTTCTAGGATTTTTTTATTGGAAAGGGTGTTTTGTTGAGTTAGGATGCTCTGTATATTATCAAAAGCTGCGTCGTTGGGCTTCTTCCGTTTGGCAGCTTTGCTGGCCTTGACACCCGGAGGCCTAACCTCTTCCTCCTCAACCACCACCTCCGGACCACTTTCCTTCCTTTTCTCCTTCGGCTGAGAGTGTGATCTCCATTTCTGATCGAACCTAAGTTCCCTCCAGCAATGTTCAAGACCAAACTTGGCATTATAGTCATTGAAGAAGATGTCATGAGCAAGCTTCATGACATCATTCTCTGATTGCCCACTTGTCTGCTCCTTCAACGCTTGTTCATGGCATCCCACAAATCTGCAGACCTCTGAATTCACCCTTCCCCACCTCTGCTTACATTGACTCCACTCTCTTGGAATGGAGCCAACGAGCAGAGGACTCGAATTGAAATACTCCTCTATCCTCTTCCAAAACGATCCTAGCTTTTGTTCATTGCTCACTATTGGATCTTTGCTGGTGTTCAACCAAGCACTGATCAGGACAAGGTCTTCTTTGGTTGACCACTTTCTCCTTTCCGCAGGTTTAACTAACCCGGGAGAGCTAACATGAGCCTCAGCAGAGTCTAGGTCTATTGGACTGCTCTGCGAGGCTAACAAGTTAACAAACCCGTGAGAGGAGGAGGAGAAAGGGTCCATCGACTGATTTTGGTTTGGTGTTTAGAGGTTTGTGTGATTTTTAGAGGTTTGTGTGATTTTTAAGGTTTGATTGTTTGTGTTTTTAGAAGTGAAAATCCTATGTTTTAAACTACTTTCGCATTGCTTTATTACACAACAACTACTGGAGTTAATTACCCAACAACTAAACTTAATTACACAACTACTTATTCACAGTTACCATTCATTACACATCAAATCACTTGAATTACACATCAGTTCATTTAAAACTCTACTCAACCTAATTGAATTATACTTCACGACTACCTACGAAGTAACCAACACGTATTGTTCATTTACCGTAATTGAATTATACTTCCACTTCAGTTCAGATTGAGTGTTTACCTTTGGTTATTAGTCCAAGCAGAGCTTCTCCAGGACCGATACTTGCACCGTCTGGTTGTGAACCTCCCAAGTTAGGCGATCAACCTGCAGAGTCAGGCCTTTTGCCTGGGCCTGAACATGGAAACAATAATTAAAAAGAGTTAGTCAGATAAAACTAAGAAATTAAAAATATTTTATATAAATATGAGAGAATATACAATCAATTTTTATTCACCTCCAGAGTCTCAATCTTGTGTTTGAGACTCGGCACCCATTTAATCACCTCCTCAGCCTCCTCCAGACGCTTAGTCAACCATTCGATCTGCTCCTGGACACCTATCACCCAAGGCTGACGGTAGTGAAACCCATCAGCCTTGTTTAAAACAAAACAAATGTCAGTAGTGAAAACAGAAGAAATATATTGAAAGTTAAAAGCATAACACAATGAATGACCCATTACCTCGTACTTGGCGCACGTGAAGAACCTCTTACCAGGAAGAGTGTCGTACTCCTCCTTGTGTCGAACCTCGTTGATGATTCTCCCACCACAGGCACACTTTCTCGGAATGCCGTATTGTGAATCGCATGTGTATTGTAGCATGTTGATATACTCCTTTTGCCTCTTTGAGTTTCTTATCTCTTCTGCGGGATCCATCTGTGAAAGAAAACGAAATGATTAGAACATATAGATGAAACAATCATGCAGATTAAGAGCAAAAACCCTAACTACAAACCCCTCTATCGATTTGAAATCTCACAGAAACAAAGCCTAAATGAAACGATCATGCAGATTAAGAGCAAAAACCCTAACTACAAACCCCTCTATCGATTTGAAATCTCACAGAAACAAAGCCAAAATGAAACGATCATGCCGATTTAAATAAATTAATGCAAACCCAGATATCGATTTACACCCGAAACTCGAAAACCCCAAATTTTTTTAGAAATCTGAGAAATCGATTTCGAGCAAAATGGACAAAATCAAACCGACAATCTACTCTATGCTCACCTGAGGTGGTGGAGAAGACACCCTGTCGTCGATTAGCACGATAATCGCCTCGGAGTCTCGGTGTCCCTCGTAATCGCCTCTCACAAAAAAAATCCTAGCTTTTTGTTTCGAGAAGAGAAAATGAGGAGAGACACGGGGAAACCCTACTTTCCTCCCCCTCTACGCGGTTTTTTTATCCACTTACCACGTGACGCGTGGCTAAAACCGCTTGTTAACGGATCAAGCGTAAGGCCCGGTTCGTCGAAACAAACCCATTTTTAATTACTTTTTAATCAACCGGGCCTTAGAACTCGAGCCCGTGAAACCCGTTAAATACCCTGATGCGCATGGTCTTATGTTGTTGCTATCTTAGAAGTCCACGCAATGTTCTCATTCGTATCACACAAATCAATTGTGAATGGTTAATTTAAGACCAATAAAAAGTACTACATACGAACATATATATATCGTTTTATTTTAATCATGCATTTCTACTTTCTAGTAGTTTGGATAAAAGTTTACAACAAAATTAAAACTAAAATTATGTAACTAACAAAATTGGTATTTTTCTGACCAATATATGTGAATGCGTAAACCAAACACAAAATACAATTTTTGTAGGTAGTATGTATATTAGTATATACAACCAAATGAAATATCTTTCTGCGTAATTTATATTGTTTTAAATTTGAAATAGTTTCTTTATGCTAACATCGTTGTCAACTGGTTAACCATATACTTAGATGATCTACAAATAAGCTATATGTATTAAGTTTAATTAGCTGGAGGACAAAGCAATGGCTAAAAAATATCGTGAGTAGGTATGTCTTGCAAGCAAAATATTCTTGAAAAGTTGCAAGTAGCACATAAACAACCGCTAATCAATTAATTAACTACTATGGACTAAGAGAGCAGACTGACAGCTTTGCTATAAGCCTAGAGTATGCGTTTTATATAAGCTATCTCTCCTATCAAATATATATAGTAAAATCTATTTTAAAAACTTACGGTCGCCTTCCGTAGCGGTTGAAGAAAAATATGTCACGTATATATAAGTGGAATCTTCTCGAGGAGGAACACATTGAATCCAATATTTTGATCATTATTGAATTTTAGAACAGATGGTGAACTTTATATCAAACAACAAAGCAAATAATTACAAAGATAACAAAGACTTAATACACCTTTAGCATGTGCTCATAATTTGCCTAGTGGCAGATTCTGTGGGCGATTGCATCTAATAAACCCATGTCACTGCCTTTTGTTTTCTACACAAAAACCAGTAATTTTAATAATACGAAGAATAAACAAACATGAGAATCGAAAGAATATTTAGTGTTATAATTAATATGTTTGTGTGTGTGGTGTAATTAAGAAGTCATAGTATGATATGATTATAGCTTTTGGTTTCTAGTATGTGTCATATGGTCGTTGGTGTTGGATCTCACATACAATATTCATTCAAAGAAATCTATTAACAGTCACGTTAATGCCCATGATTAGGTCTAAAATTGAGAACGGGCTACAAAAAGAGGAGGTCGAATGGTCGATGAAGGATTATTTGTACCTCTATCTTCTTCTTCTTCTTCTTTTTTTGCTTCCACCCCTTTAACCGCTATTCATCCACGATTTAATTTGTATTTTTTTCATTAAGAAACTTTAATAACAGACACCATCCTTCATAGTATTTTATTTACGTTTTTTTGTTCGATTTTGTGATATTTAGATAAATATTTAGCCCTAATTATCAATTGGTGAATTACATGTTTATACATACATTTGCATCCAGCTTGATAATGTATATGTGTGTATATATATATATATATATATGCTAGAAAAGATATCGGATTGATTATAAAAAGAACAACTTGTTAAAGAGCAGTAATTCAAAGTTCTAATATTTATACAATAAAGTTGTGAAATTACCATAGTTCTCTTTTGGAAATAACTATTGTTCCCAGAATATGAGGTCATACTGTGACTTTATATGATATAATTTCAAATTTGACGCAACAAATACATAAATAGAAGATAAGAAATTTTGTTCCTATCCACCAAAAGATAAGAAGATTATCTTCAACTGAAAACATAAACCGCCACAATATTACGTTTGTTTTCTAATAAATGGTGGACATATATATATATACATACATTTTGGGGACAAATGTTCATTAAAAATGATAAAATATAATACAAACGATCGTCATGTGACTTAGTGAGTTAAAACTATTATTTACATAACTTGAATTAACTAACTCAAAAATGCATTACAAGGAGAAAATATTATCTTCAATGAACCCTGTATCGTATGAGCCAAAAGTATAACCAATTTTTAGATAATGGATTATGTATATTGATTGCTATATCACTTTGTAAAAAAATGCAATAAACAAGTATCAAATATGTTGCCAAAATTAAAATGACCGGTTGTGAGAGAATTAGTTGATATGGAATTAAGAGAAAACAAGAAAGGTTGGGTCTTAATATAAGCTGGTGTACGTAGTATATAGAAGGTGTAAATACATTCTTGTATTTGTGTAGTCGTAGATTGATGTAGTCATCATCATATAGCTGCGTCATCGTCGAACGAACAATATCCATATCCACCTAAGTTTAGTAGACCAAAGATCTGCTAAATATCTACCCAAGTCTTCTCTGTATATTCCTCAATAAATTGTTTTTAGGGTGTACATAAATCAAGAATTATAATCAAGTTACGTGTAAGTCAATCAAATTAATATAGTACTTAACTATATTTTATAAACCTCTCAGTTTACTAAAATTACCAATTAAAAATCACATTAGACGGTGCAAAGAAAATCATTTTCCTTCTTAATTTGTACACTAGCTTTATACAAACGAATAAACTTTAGTCAAAATAAAAAATAAAATCGGGGCTGGGACTCGCGAGATTCGCGGGTACACAAAATGAAAAAAGATATAAAATCGAAAGTCTAACCTTTTAGAAAAGTTGACTTATTCAATTGGTGACGTGGCATACAGCTAATTAGGGGACCGTACCTTCACTTCTCGGACATATCCTTTTTTGTGTATTACTAGCTTTGTACCATGAAATATTAATACTTTAATACACAATAGACAAATTTTCATAACAATATGTATTATAATGTCGTAAAATGGATGACAAAGCTCTGACATATATCTGTCCTAACATATTTTATGTTCGTGTCTTGTACTCTTTTATGTCTTTATACATGTATTTTATAAATTTACATATATATATATATATATATATATATATATATATGCAGTACCTAATTTCGTAGGTGGGTTACTTTTATATACATATAGATTAGTGAATGTATGTATTTTACTTTTCATAAGTTAAGCTCATCCAAAAAATACTCCTTACATTTAAAAATAGATAATGTTAAAAAAAATTAATATTTCAAAATAGATGATATTTTCATATTTCAATATAGCTTTAAATTTTATCAAAAACTATGTAACCAATAATATATTTGTAAATTATTTTTTAATTGATTAAATAATTTTTCATTTATATTTTAGTTAAATTTTAAATTAAAAATCAAATTTCTTAATAGATGTGCAGTATTCTAAAAATTCATGAATTTTGAAACGGACGGAGTAATTATTAACCTACCGTTAAATTTCAATCTTTTGAACTATTATTGCAATTTTTATGATAAACTTAATAATCTAAAAATAAAAGTTTGATATATACCTAGTCAGAAAAAACACCAAAATACATTTTCAGCTACCAATGTCATTAGCAAAGCTTGCTATTTCTTTTATAAATACAATATGCAAATGGTTTTATAACTAAATAAAACAAACATAGAAAAGTTGTCATTAAAAATGTTAGATATGTTTTTTTTGGGCAACATGTTCGATATGAAAATATTTAGATAGAGCCAAAGTAAATAGATAAGGGAAATTCAAGTTTCAACGCTATCTGTTATCATCCGTACATATCTTCCATTTCGATCTTCAACTCTATGTAAATTCTTTATTATATATAAGTAGGATATGTTTTCAATTCATTTATAACACAACCTCATAACCCCTCTCTCTCTCTCTGTCTCTCTTTCCTCTTAGCTCTCTCGCTTTGTGGGTTCTTCTTCGTTTATATAATTATATATCGCGCGCACACACACATATAGGAAGATATGATGGGTTACGAGCAGATGAATCAGATGACAGTGACCACAACGGCGATGATGAACTTTAATAAGATGGGACAGAACAATACTCCACATAAGAAAACGAGTAGGAGAAGTGTATCGGCCATTGATGGTGGTGCAGCTGCGACGGAAAGAGAAGGAGATGGTCGACGGAATCTCAAGACTCTCAATCTCAGCGGCATGTCCTTGGCTTCCCTCTCATCATCTTCTATCAACTTAGCTTCCATCTCCAAACTCGATCTCTCCAACAACAATATTCAGGTATATAATTATCTTTGGTCATATATCTAATTTTATTGGTCTAAATTTAGTTAAATGTATTAGTAATTATGTTTTACATAAAAAATATATAAAATTAATTTATTTTTTTATTGGAGTGCATAAATTTAAAATGATATTTATAATGAAAGAGATTGAGATAGATTAGCTCTCTGACAATAACCTATTATACAGTTCCTTAAGTCGAAATAAGTAAAACAATTTATGTGATAGTAGTATAGTACCAATCTTAGAGTTTTTGTTTTTGTTTTTAGAGTTTAGTGGAGAGCTTAACAAATACAACTATATAACAATTCGTGGGGCCTTTGTGCTCTAGCTATATCAATTTAATTTGAAGTGGCGGGCTCCAATTAAATTATAAGAGATCTTTGCTTTGCTAACTAACAAATAAATAAATGATAGATTGTAGAGAAACTTAAGCACGGAAACTTCCTCTTGCATATGCATGATTCGTTGTATTCCTTATTTTGTGGGTTTTGTCATTTCCTGTTTTGTTTCGGGAAATAGAAATTAAATAAACATAACAAGACAAACAAAAGGTTGCCGATTAAACCTATTTTTCCAGAGATTTAAAATCATCGTTGGCATCTTCTTGCATATTCGTCTGGGTGCATAAGCAATTGAGGCATAAGTGTCCGTTATCTTTGTTCTTATTTGAAGTTTTGGTTACAAAATTGTTGTATATAAATAAAATATTAATGCATTAACTATTCATAAATACCAGTTGATCTTAACATTTACTTCTCTCTCTGACTCTGCTCTATTGAATCATCTAGGGAAATTGCACCGTATAACGTTCAAAAAATTTATAATTCACTAGCTGGCCAATTGTCCTATTATATCGATATATCTAGTGTCTTTTATGTAATAATGATGGTTTAACCTTGTAAGCAACCGATTTGACCTGCAAAATAATAATAATTTACATTAAGGATTATTATTTCCTGAAGTAAATCGTGGCTCTTTGATATTCACTCACTTTTTGGAAGTGGTTTTTTAATTTGGAGAAAGTGAATTTGTTTCTTCTCAAATTTGTGAAACTTAGTGAGGCATGAAATTTTAAGAAAAAATTACTAAGAATACCACAAATTAAGTACAATTTTTTAAAAATACTCTTATTCAAAAATATATTAACACTTGGATTTACACTTTAATGATTATTGTTTAAGGTTTAGTGTTACAGAGATGGGGTTGAGTTTCTAAATATTTTATAAATATTTAAAAATTAGTTTAGTCTATTTTCATAATAATTTTTAAGGTAGTTTGAAAATAGTCTATTGATGAGAAACATCCCACATCGAAAATATAAGAAATAATCTACTACTATATAAAGGGTTAGGGCCAATCCACTAATTACCAATTGGTTTTTAGTTGGAAGCCCATAATAAACCCGAATCTAACATGGTATCAGAGCGATAAGATCCTTTGACCTAATTTACTACTACTACTACTATACCGATGTTGGGTCCTCTGTGGATGTTATTCCCACATTGTCCACGCTTCAGACCTAGATGTCTGAGCGTGAGGGAGGGTATTGATGAGAAACATCCCACATCGGAAATATAAGAAATAATCTACTACTATATAAAGGGTTAGGGCCAATCCACTAATTACCAATTGGTTTTAAGTTGGAAGCCCATAATAAACCCGAATCTAACATAGTCATTCATTAATGATCAAACTTGTTGTAGAATTGAAATTTTCCCAAATTTTAGACTTTACATAATTTCCCCAATATATACTATGTTATTTATTTGTTTTATTCTATTTGGGTTTAAATTTATATTTGGGTTATGGTTTATATTTTGGGTTTATAGTTTATATTTTATATTTAGGGTTTACTGATTATGGTTTAAGGTTAATATTTAGAAGAGAGGGTGGAGTTGAGATAAGATTTGGTATTTAGATTTAAGAGTTAAGATAGGGTTGATATCCTATACTATTTTGGTGATATGGAATAAAATCAGTGAAATATTCACCAATATATACTATTTAATTTGTTCTATTATATTTGGATTTATATTTATATTTGAGTTTATAGTTTATATTTGGGTTTAGAATTTAATGGTTAGAGTTTAGGGTTTAGTATTCAAAGATTAAGTAGGGTTGGGATAAAGTTTATTATCTATATTTAGGAGTTGAGATAGAATTGATATCCTATACTATTTTGGTGATATAGAATAGAAGAAGTGAAATGTTTGTGGTTTTTATGTATGTGACGTGGATGTGTTATCTTTCCTCAGTTGATAAAAGTTTGTGGTAATTATTCTCCATAACTAATTCGTCAATGTCATCTCTACATCTTTAAGTCACTGGCAACTTGTATAAATTAGGGATAAAACCGACACATATTAAACACAATTGTTAAATAATACATTATGTCAAAATCAATGCTCTGCACTTAATTTTCTTTCCAGATTTGGTTATTACACAAATTCTCCCTTGAATCTATCATGTGCCAGTAACACTATTTTCTAAATAAACAACCATTGTCAAAAGATATTAATTGTCTTGATATATACTCCATCTGTTTCATATTAAGTGTCATTGTAGATAATTTTTTGTTACAAATAAATGTCGTTTTCGAATTTCTATGCAAAATTTATTAATTTTTTGTTGAAATTTATTTTTCTATTGGTTGAAAGATGGTTAAGTGTATAAGTAACTGTGTTTTTATATAGAAAATGTGTAAAATTAATTGTTTTCTTAATTCGTATGTAAAAAATTAAAGTGACACTTAATATGAAACATAAGAAGTATAATTTAAATTTATACATATAATATACTTGAGTGACTAAGTGTCCATAATTTACATGTATATAACATTAATTAAAAAAAACTACATTACTCATATATTTAGTTTTCTCATGCAGCAAATTCCTGAATCTCTAGTGGCGAGAATGTTAAATTTGTGGGGGTTAGATTTGCACTCAAATCAGCTCAAAACACTTCCAAACTCCATTGGATGTCTTTCCAAGCTTAAGATTCTTAATGTCTCCGGAAATAATCTACAGAATCTCCCCAAAACTATAGAAGATTGCAGGTAAGACCCCTTCAACCGCATCCACTTCTCTTATTATCAATGCACCAAAACGCAAAACGCGACAAAAAACGCAGATCGCTGGAAGAGCTGAACGCCAACTTCAACGAACTGACCATGCTTCCAGACACGATAGGGTTCGAGCTAACGAATCTGACGAAGCTCTCAGTGAACTCAAACAAGCTTGTCCTGTTACCTAGCTCCCTTGGCCACTTGACTTCGCTGCGTGTCTTAGACGCCAGGCTTAACCGCCTTGGATCGCTCCCTGATGATCTAGAGAACCTCGTGAACCTTCAGGTCCTAAACGTTAGCCAGAACTTCCAGCACTTGAAGGAGTTACCTTACTCCGTTGGGTTGTTAATATCTCTCGTGGAGCTTGACGTTAGTTATAATGGAATTACTGTTTTGCCGGACTCCATAGGCTGTCTTCGCCGGATTCAGAAGCTCTCCGTCGAGGGTAATCCACTCGTCTCCCCACCTTTTGAAGTGGTACGCACAGTTTATCTTACTTCACTATAGTAACATAAATTATACGATATGGTACCACATGTTACAGTGTAATAACATCGAAATTAAATAAGTCGCTTTCAACAGAATATTAACTAGTACTAGAAAGCACAAGCATTATGATCTTTTATGTGTTGTGTTATATAGTATAAGCAACGCAAGCATTGTCTGTATATGAATTAAATATTATATAAGTTTTGTGTATAATATTTATAATGTTTACGCTAAAGATCATCCTCTAGTCACTACGAAATTAATTACTTACATCATAAAGTAATAAAAGTTCGTTATACATATAATAAAGTTTAGTAAAAATGTTGCATTATTATACATATAATAAATTAAGTTTGTTTGATGATCCATTACACTAGGTGGAACAAGGTTTAGAAGCAGTGAAGCAGTACATGAGCGAGAAGATGACGGAGTCTTATAAGAAAACTCCGACGAAGAACAAGTTGTGGGGCATTGGTAAGATGGTGAAGTACAAGACCTTTAACGGCCTGAGCTCATCGCCGGGAAGGTCTCCAGGAAGAAGAACCGGCGGTGACCGCCATGGAGACGACAGGGAAGGCTTCATCAACGTCTCCGACTACCGCCAAATCGACGGCATCGCCTCCCCGAGATACGTGTCCCTTTTTAACCCGCGACGCCTCTTGTCTCCGTTCTCCGCTTATTTCTCTCCTCCAAGGTATTAGTTAGGGTTGTTTCTGTCTTCTTGTTTTCACATTTTATTTTTTTTGCATGCAACGTTGTTTTCTTGTTTTTTTTTTTGCCCTGTATCATAGACTTTTGAGTGGCTTTTCTTATAGCTGTAGTTTGGTTCAATGTTGAACACATATGTAAATGCTGACATAATAGTTTGGTTCATGTATATATATGTACGTATTGTAAGATCGCATTTTGAAAAAAATCAGTCGTGCTATTCAGTATTCTCCGACTTGGTCCGAGTCTGTCTGAGAAAATAATTATTGACCTAGATGAGATAATTGGTTTGAGATCTGACCAAAACTTCAGTCCCGGTCAAATCATATACTTGGATGGATCACAAAGTACTTGTCTTATTATTAAACTATGTTGTAGTTTTAATTAGTTTGGCCCCTTGGTAGCGCAATAGTTCTTTTTGTTTCTTTTGGAACTTGTCTTCTCACACACTCCTGAATCAGGTTGAGACTCGGCTATATGTTTGTAGATTCTCTGAAATATTCACAACAATCTGTTACCATATTTTTATGTTGTTGCTATGATAGAAGTCATATCAAACAAATCAATTGGGAATAGTTCCAACCAATAAAACATACACATTTCGATTTATTAGAAGCATGTTTTCTAATAGTTTGGATCAAATTTACACCAAAATCAAAACTAAGAGAATCTAATTAAAAATCATGAATTTTATTCCTAATTGTTTTCTCTTTTCCGAGTTTAACCAATCTATCTGAAGACGCGATCTATAATAATTACTCAACATATAAAAAAGGAAATTTGAAAACACAAAATACAAAATTTTCTTATAGATAGTATAATGTATATACAACTTAATGAAGTATCTTTCTGCGTTATTTATACTGTTTTAAATTTGAAACACTTTCTTTAAGTTCAAAATCGTTGTCAATTGGTTAATCATAATCTATTTAGATGATATAATATATCAATTAATTGGAGGAAGACAACGGCTAAATAAATATTTCGAGTAGGTATGTCTCACAAGCAAATTATAGTTGAAAATTTGCAACTAGCAAATAAACAACGGCTAATTAATTAAGTATTACGAACTAAGAGAACAGATTGACAGCTTAGCTATAAGCCTAGAATATGTGTATTTAAATATATATAAGCTATCTCTCCTATCAAATAGTACCACAATACTAATTTTTTTTTTAAGAACCTAGGGTCAACTTCCGTGGCGGTTGAAGAAAAATATGTCACGTATATTTAAGTGGAACCTTCTCGAGGAGGAAGACACGATTTAGATCATTATTGAATTAGAAACAAATGGTGAGCTTTATATAAAGCAAACAACAAACAATAATTACAATGAAAATTAAAAACTTCATGGACCTTTCGCATGTGCTCATAATTGGCCGATCGGCAGAGTCTGTGGTCGCTTACAACTTTTAAATTTTTTAGTTAAAAGTAAAGAAATAATTTTTATATTCCGATAAGAATTCCATCTTAAAAACCATTGATTAATTATGTTCGTCTAAACCCATCTCACTGCTTCTAATTTTTTACACACAAACCAGTTTTACTAAATACTAAGATAAAAACGAATATGAGAATCGTAAGATTACATAGTATGATTTGATAGCTTTTGGGTTCTAGTATATACGCATCTTGATTGTTTCTGTTGGATCTCACATACAATTTTCAATCGGAAAAAAAATATCTGTAAACACTGACAATAAAATTTCAACTTCCCAAATCCATTACGTCGTCAGGTCTCATCTCGCAAGTCCAACGCTTTGCATGTCCACCACGTCGTCGACCCATTTTACGTAGGTCCATCACCTCACAAGCTCTGGAAAGAACTTAAAATTTGAAGATATAAATAGAAGAATCTCAGCATTGGGGACGCTAATTGGTCATGATTAGGTCTAAAATTGTTGATCAAAAAATTATTTCCACCTCTATTAATTCTTCTTTTTTGGCTTCCACCGCTTTCATCGATTTTATCTTCGACTACTTTGTATTTCTTCATATTATTTTCCCTTACATTTTTGTTCCTCTTTTATATTTATACAATATTTTATATCCCCAATCAATTTGTGAATTACATGTTTATTTACATAATTTTGCATCTATATTGATAATGTGTTCAACTGCTGATTGACTAAAAGAGAGCAATTTGTTAAAGGTCAGTAATTAAAAGTTCTAATATGTATACAATAAGGTAATGAAATTACCAAATTTCTGTTTTGAAAATAATTATTGGTCCCAGAATATGAGATCATACTGTGACTTAATATGATATAATTTCAAATGTAAAGATTTGACGCAATTAACAAAGATAAATAGAAGATAAGAAATTTTGTTTCTTTCCACCAAAAGATGAGAAGATTATCATCAACTGAAAACCTAACCCTCCATAGTACTACGTTTGTTTTCTAATAAATGATGGGATATATACATGTTGGACACGAATGTTCAATAGAAAAAAAGAAAGAATAATATTATACTATAAAACGTGACTGTAGTGACTAGTGAGTTAAGAATATTATTTACAAAGCTTGAATTAACTAACTCACAAATACATTAAAAGAGAAAACAGTATCCTCGATGGGTATAAACCATGTATTCCTTCTGACCATATAAAACAATCAATATGTAGATAATGGTCTGATAAAAAATGTAGATAATGGAATATAGTGATAGATCACTTTTTTTATCAAGTGATAGATCACTTTAAAAATGCAATAAACGGGGCATAAATATGTTGCCAAAAAACTAAAGTGACCGGTTGTGAGAGAGCCAATTAATATATGGAATTTCGAGAAAATAAGATATAGATTGTGGCTAATATATATTGGTGTGCGTGGTGTATAGATGGTGTAAATACATTTGTGTTCAGAGTCGGCCTGGACGAAAGGTGAGAAATTTTGTGTTTCCGGCCACAAAAAGATTATGTACATTCGAGTATGATTAAACTTAGTCTTTTAACCAAAAAATATAAAAAAAAAATCAAATCATAAGTAAAATATTTTACTTTAAAAGACTGAAATTAATTATGGTTTTAGCGGTTTTGTTTGAAAATAAAATTCTCAATAGCACCAGTAATGGTTTAGATGATGTTATAAGCATTACGGGTTCCGCATTTGATTCCTTTAAGAAAAAAATTTAAAAGAAAAAATAGTATCAATGAATATATTGGCCACATCTTTTTGTGGAAGGACCGACTCTACTTGTGTTCATGTAGTCATAGAATACATAGTCATCATGTAACTGCGTAATCATCAAACGCAAAATATCCACCCACCAAAGAACTCCAAATATCCTAATTGGCTAAATATCTAAATCTCCTTTCTGTATCCTCAACAATTTGTTTCTCTCTTCTTAGCACTCACATCCAAAAAGTTGTTTCTTTCTGTGTGCCTATAATACATTAATCCAGATCAATTATAATCGTAATTTATACCACGTAATTATATTAATTATTTACATTTTAGTCAATCAAATTAGTATTAGCTATATTTTACAAACCGTCCAGTTTACTAAAATTATCAATTTAAAATATAACATTAGACGGTGCAAAGAAAACCACCTTAGATATGATTTTTCCCTTTTTAATTATGAAAACTAGCATTTTAAGTTTTTAACAAACAAAGAAGGTGTGTGCGCTTGCAAGATTCGCGCCTTCACGCGTCCGAAATGAAATAAAAAATAAAAGTCCACTCTTTTAGAAAAGTTGACTTTTAAATTGATGACATGGCATAAATCTAATACGGGACCGTACCTTCGCTTCCCTTCTCGGACATATCCTTTGACTTTCTTTAATGTGTTTCTCGTACATATATCCCGATATATTTTAGTAATTTAATACATATTGACAAATTCTCATAACAATACTATGTATTATAATGTCGTAAAAATGAATGACAAAGCTCTAATAGATATCGTCTTAAAAGTTAAAACAAATCCTTTTAACTTTATGTTTGTGTCCAGCACGCTTCTATGTCATTATACATGTATTATTTGATTTTATATATTTGCAGTACCAAATTTCGTTGGTGGGTTGTTAAATATATATATATATATATATATATATATATATATATATATATACTATTTTTTTTTAACTGGCTTTAAAAGAATTCTTTTCATAGGTTGAAAATTAAATATTGTCTTTGAAAATATAGTTATCAACTGGGAAATTATCTTTAGTTTTCAATTTCTCTCTGAACTATTAATGCATTTTTCTAATACTAAATGCAATAATCTACTGAAAAATAATATAGCCACTGTCAGAAAAATACACTTTTAGTTGCCAATATCAAAATAAAATCTTGTTTTTTTATAAATACAATATCATAAAAATGGTTTCAGATTTAAAATTAAATTAAAAATATATGTAAATTGACGGTCAAAAAAATATTAACATTTAAAGAGAGATAAATTAAATAGATAGTGCGATTTAAAAAAAAAAATCTAAAGATAAATTTCACGTTTTCAACTCTCTTTTATCAGTTATACATATTTTTACTATATAAGTATATTTTATTCCATTCTGATTGATTTAAAAGTTATTCCATATATATAAAAATGTGCTAACTTTTATAAATTACTTTAATTTCATAAAATTACTAAATAAAATTAATTTAACCAAGAAAAATGTAATACTATTTAGTTAGATACGATTATCAAAAAAATTGGACTAAAGGCTTAGATATAATTGTCAATTTTGTTACTGTAAAATAAAGTTACGTTTTCGTGATACATAAATATGAAATAAAACATGAAGAAGAGATCAAATGTACTAGTTTATTGATCTTAAGTGGAGAAGTACATGATATTGGTATATAAAACCTTATTTTGTGTGCCTTTAACTTGAAAATGAACAATTGCCGATCTTTTTAAAAAAATTTGATTTTTTTATAGGTAGTTGTGATCGAAATATAAGTTAGATATTTTCATATTTTGATATAATAAAAGATCTCTATTTATTTAAAATTCTTTTATCTAGAGGCAGACGACCTAGAGGACGGAAGAAAGTGGTAAGAGAAGAAGGCTGGAGTTTTTCTTTACTCAAAAAAAAATGCTTCCTAAACTAATCCCACAAAATTAACATCAATTCTTTTTATCAAATTGCGAGAGAATTAGTTATTAACAATTAAAATATTTTCCTTAAACATTAAATAACCTGAAACCGAAGGGGCATATAAGTAAGATATATTTCCAACTTCTTTATAACACATCTTCATAAATCATAACCTCTCTCTATTTCCTATTAGCTCTATCGGTTTGTTGATTCTTCTTTGTGTATATAAGTTTATATATGCACATACAAGTAGGAAGATATGATGGGTTACGAGCAGATGAATCAGATGACAATGACTACAACGGCGATGATGAAGAATCTTAACAAGATGAGACCAGTCAAACCACATAAGAAAACGGGGAGGAGAAGTGTATCGACCATTAATGGTGGTGCAGCTGCCACGGCTGGAGAAGGAGATCGCCGAGGGAATCTCAGCGGCATGTCCTTGGCTTCCCTCTCAGCATCATCTATCGACCTAGCTTCCATCTCCAAGCTCGATCTCTCCAACAACAATATTCAGGTATATATACATTGGATCATAATCTAATTTTCACCAACCGTTATTACACAGCTTTTGACTAATTCGTGAAAATAAGTTTTTTTTTTTGGTATTGGAAAATATATGTAGTCGGTACTAAAAAAACAGTATATTGATCCTGAAATAGATCAGTTTGGATAATAATTTTCAAAAATTTGTAAATATACAATCTCATTAAATTATAAGTTAATATATACTCCTTCCGTTTCAAATTATATGATATTTTAAAAGGTTTATGTTCTTTCAAAATATAAGATGTTTTGAGATTTTAAGGTATCTTTTAAAGTTTTATTGTTAACTTTAATTTTATTGAAAACTATTCATCTAATAAAATTATACAGACTCTTTTATAATTGGTTGAATAGTTTTAAAAATACTTTTTAGATAAAAGTGATTTCTTAATGTTCTTGCATGAAGCTAAAACTTCATCTATTAAGAAACGGAGGGAGTATATATATATAAACAAAAGCTTGCATTGTTTAATTTAATTCATAGTAGGATCTATTTCTACTTTTCAGTATTGCAAAATTATTTTAAATATTTTAATATTGTTTACCAAAAAAAAGTATATTTTAATATTACTTTATCAGACTATAGCCAAAAACCCATAGTACATATCTCTTATACATAAAATAATTTAATCTAAATATATAAAGTCAAATTAATAAATTAAATTAATATATGTCATAAAAGTAATTATAGTTCTACGGAAAATTTTTCTTTAATTGTTAACTAGTTAGCAACTTAGCGGATATATTTAATTTAAAGTGGTGTGATCTAATTAAACTATAAAAGATCTTTGCTAAGTTGCTAACCACTAACAAATAAATGGATGATTGGTTGGGATGTAGATGTAAGAAATTTACTGTAAAATTTAGTTGTAATTTTTTAAATCTGTAAAAGTTAAAGACAAAAAAAAATTTGTTTGTACAATAATATTTTTTGCTTTAGAATTTAGGCTCCTACAAGTATTTTATGGTTTTAGTTTTAGTTTTAGAAACGATATAAATTATGATTGATAAAAATAACAAACATTGTAGAGAAACGGAAGCAAGGAAACTCTCTTCTGCATATGCATGATTCGTTGTATTCCTTATTTTATGGGTTTTGTCATTTCTGCGCATCTTGTGAGAAAGAAAAATAAATAAACAGGAAATGATATATTGCACACCATTCTCCTAAACCCATTTTTGCTGTGGTCAACTCGAACATTAGAAAGCATATTCGTTTTTTTCTACCCGACCTCTGGGCGTATATATATTTTTTCCGTTTCAAATTATATGATATTTTAGAATGTTTATGTTATTTTAAAATAGAAGATGTTTTGAGATTTTAAGTTACTTTTTGAAATTTTAAAGTTATTTTTAACTTTTTTAAAAAATGTTCAACCAATAAAATTTTACAATTTTTTTATAATTGGTTGAATGATTTTAAAATTATATTTTTAAAAATATTTTCTAGAAAAATGTAAATTTCTTAATCTTTGTGATGTAAGTTAAAACATAATGTATTATGAAACGGATGGAGTATTATTTTTGAAGTTTCCGTTACAATTGTTGTATACGAATAAAATATTAACTAAGAGCATTAACTATTCATAAATACGAGTTGATCTGAACATTCACTTCTCTCTTTGATTCTGCTGTATTGGATCTCTCCTGTTCCAGTAGCATTATTGTCTGAATAAACAACCGTTATCAAAAGATATTGTCTAAAGATACCAAAAGTATTGTCTTCAAAAGTATGGTCTTGATGCATATAGTTTAGATTTATAAATATGCCACTTATATATTTAGTTTTTCATGCAGAAAATTCCTGAATCTCTAGTAGCGAGAATGTTAAATTTGTGGGCATTAGATTTGCACTCAAACCAGCTCAAGACACTTCCCAACTCCATCGGATGTCTTTCCAAGCTCAAGGTTCTTAATGTCTCTGGAAATAATCTACAATATCTCCCCAAAACTATCGAAGATTGCATGTAAGACCCCCTTCAACCTCATCCAGTTTCTCTTATTATCAATGTACAAAAACCCCAAATCGCGACAAAACATGCGCAGATCGCTAGAAGAGCTGAACGCCAACTTCAACGAACTAACCAGGCTTCCAGAGACGATAGGGTTCGAGCTAACGAAACTGACAAAGCTCTCAGTGAACTCAAACAAGCTTGTCTTGTTGCCAAGCTCCCTTAGCCACTTGACGTCGCTGCGTGTGCTCGACGCCAGACTTAACTGCCTTGTATCGCTCCCTGATGATCTAGAGAACCTCGTGAACCTTCAGGTCCTTAACCTTAGCCAGAACTTCCACCACTTGAAGGAGTTACCTTACTCCGTTGGGCTGTTGATATCTCTCGTGGAGCTTGACGTTAGCTATAACGGAATTACGGTTTTGCCTGACTCCATCGGCTGTCTCCAACAGATTCAGAAGCTGTCCATCGAGGGTAATCCCCTCGTCTCCCCACCTTTTGAAGTGGTATGCACAATTTATCTTACTTTACGATAGTAATATAAAGTATTATGTTCTATTGTGAATGTACTACAAACCATTATGACACATGTTTTAATGTAGATGAAATTTTAGTTCTACCACAAGTTTAATTCTATTTTTTTAATTTATCATTAATAGATGATTATTTTAAAAATATTGTAAATTTATGATGAAAATAGATCCAACTAATTTTTCTAAATATTTATATAACATGTAGAAATTTAACCTTAGTCCTTTAACATTAAACCGCTAAACAATAATCACTAAAGTGTAAACCCAAATATTAATATATTTTTCATTGAAAGTATTTTTTGGAAAATTGATACTTAACTTGTGGTATTTTAAATAGATAAAAATGCATTCAACAAAATAAAATAAAAAAAAGAAAATTTCGGCTAAGGAAAATATCGCAGTGATATTTTTACTGCAATGATGTCAATATTTATTTGGGCTTAGGAACTATATATTTTTATCGTAGTGAATATTTATAAATAAAATTATATATTCAAAGATAATATGGATATAATTGCAACTAATTGATTTTAAAATAAGTTTTACTATAGAAATGCAATTTCAAGAATGTAAGTAGTTATCTTGGTTCAAGTTATAACTTCTTTTCAAAAAATATTTTTATCAATAGAATATCTATCAAATATTTTTCTGCAAAAATGCTTCTTAAGTCAATCTTTTCAAACTTTTACTAGTAGGCACGGCTCTGGATATTGGTTGTGCTAACGCTAAGATCATTCTTTTAGTGCACTAAAATAAAAAATCATACAGAAAACATTAAGTTTGTAAACATGTTTGATGATCTGTTGTAACAAACAGGTGGAACAGGGTTTGGAAGCAGTGAAGCAGTACATGAGCCAGAAAATGACTGATTCTTATAAGGAAACTCCAAGGAAGAAACACTTGAGGGACATTGGTAAGATGGTCAAGTACAAGGCCTATCAGGGCCTGAGCTCAACTCCGGGAAGGAGAATCGGTGGTAGCCGCCGTGAAGAAGGCTCCATCAAAGTCTCTGATTATCGCCAAATCAACGGAATAGTATCCCCTAGACATGTCTCATTCTTCAACCCGCGACGCTTCTTGTCTCCATTATCGGCTTTTTTCTCTCCTCCAAGGTATTAGCTAGGGTTACTTTGTCTTTTTTTCTTCACCAGACATCTTCATTTTTTTTATTTTGCATGCAACATTCTTTCCTTTGATTGTTTATTCTTTCGCATATATCGTTATTTTCCCCTGTATTATTGACTTTTTGAGTGGCTTGATACCGCTGTGTTTTGGTTCAATTGTAATTTGTAAGTCCTGACATAATAGTTTAGTTCATGTACATTTGCATAATACATGTAACGTAAGATCGCATTTTGATAATATCAGTCGAGGTAGTCAGTAGTATCCTCCGCTCATAGATTGCATCCTTCCACATGGTCCATCAAGTAAAAGGTCGGTCCACTAGATTCAGGTGCGGCTCAGTCACATTCAAGTTGACTAAGAGAAGTAGCGCCGGCTCGGCCCGCCAGCCGACAACGACAAACTAGGGACGTCGCACGGCCACGGTAAAAGTTGAGCTTGGCGTATCGAGCTTAATTGAGCCGAGCTCGACTTTTGGTCGCATCAACCAATTGCTTGACCCACAAGGAGGGCTCGGCCCGTTAAGGGAAAAAAACCACGCACTAGGACGACTAAGGTCGGACATGAATAATAAAAGAAGGTGGGAGCAAGAGAGCAATGGGAGAGGAAAAAACGACTAGAGAACTAGGGTTTACATTTTTTCTATTTTCGGCCAAAATTTGTTCCCTGAGATATTTAAACCATCCTTCACGACTTATTATAAATAAACATCATTTCAAATTACATAACGTCTTTCGCAGTAAGCCCACAAATCCGAGCAAGATTTCCCTCCTATTTGCCCGTCTAGCTCAGATCTAACACCAGTCTGTTGAGAAAACAAACATGGGCCTCTATGAGATGATAGGTTTGAGTCCTGATCAGATCTAACACCAGTCTGTCTGAGAAAACAAACATGGGCCTCTATGAGATGATAGGTTTGAGTCCTGACCGAAGGTTCAGCCGCAGTTGACGGCTCTAAGACTTTGGGGGCTCTTGTAGACATTTTGTGAAAGTTTTAATAAAATTAATAATTTGACAAATTTTGGGACTTGTGTCTAATTAATTTTCTTTAAAAAATTTGGGGTTACATGCCAATGTAAACATTTTACTATGCCCAATGATAGATCACAAAGTACTTGACCAGTGATTGGACTTATTCATTACATAACACAGAAACTCTCAAGAACATAACTCTCGAACTCATAAAACAAGAAATGTAACGAAACAGAAAATATTTTTAAACTTTGCTTCCAGATTCTTCCTTCTTATCTGCTTCATCAGTTTCCATCTGAGGTAATCTCTGCAACGAAAGTTCAAACAACAAAGAGAAATGAATTATATTTGATCATCTCTCCACGGGGTTAATCCTAATGGGTATCTCTCTACTGATAAGCAAAAACGAGGCAAAAAATTTTTGCTCAGCTAGACATTTCATCGAACACGTTACATGCATTACAAACTTACGAGGTCTGGCTTGTATAAATTGTGAACAACGGAGGCTCCGGAGAGAAGTGAGGCTACAACGACGACGGTTGACCACGCTAGTGACGGAGTTCCGGTCGGTGTCTTGCCCCCAAACCTTTTGTTCATCTTGTAGTCTCTTTTCTTTGAACTACCGCGACCATATACATAAATGAACTATATATTTTCATTTGGGCCAATTAAGACATCTCTAATAACAAACTACACTGTTTTACTTACAGTTTCAACACTAATAAAAATTTCTCTAACTTCACCAAAATTCATAGTAAACTATTTTTATATTAATATTTTTTAAAATTAAAAATTATATATTACATAGTAACACATTACAATAAAAATATTTATAAAATAAAATATTTACTATTTCAATATATAATAATATTTAAATTAAATTAAATAAATTATTATTATATATAATATTTTATAATATCTTTATTTTTATTCTATTAATAAAATAAATGATTAATATTTAGAATAGTGAATAATATTAAATCAAACTTGATGTGATATTATAATATTTTATTAAAGTAATGTGACTTTTAGTGTATTAAAAGGAAAGGTTATTTTTAAAATAACCAAAAAAATCAAATTAATTTCTAAAGAAAAAGAGAGAGATAGTAAAATAAAAAAAAAGGATTTGGTTAGTATTTGAATTTAGTTTTTTTTATTATAATTAACAACTTTTAATAAAGAAATTACGATAGAATAAAGTTTTAGTGGTAGAATAGAGATAACTTGTGAAAGTTTTATTAGTCCAATGGTTGGATTAAGTGTTCATTAATGCTTTGATATACAGAAATCTGTGATTCAAACAAAAAAAATGTAAATTATGCATATTATAGAAAAAAATATTACAAGAAATCTCAGCATATTAGATGTAGATTATTATAGGACATAAAATTGTCGAGTTAGACGTGGATTCTAAGTGGATAATACAATTGTCGAGGTTAAAACAAAAAAAAATCGGAGATAACTTTAGGTAAATTAGCAACAGTCTCGACGGGAACACTTCGCGCGTGAGCGTCAGCTTCCTCATTAAGCAGTTAAAAATATTTCATTATACTAGGTTTGCTGAACCGGCTCAAAACCTAAACCAGATTCTCATATCAGCTCAAGAAAAAAAAAACAAAGATGAGGTATATAGTATTTGTATTTGGGGTCATACTGAATGTACAGACAAACATATCTAAGTCTCTCCTCTATAATCCTTTGACAAGGACTGGACGAAGATTATACATATATATATATATATATATATATATATATATATATATATATTTCAAGATTATGGTGTATATGTAAGAAGAAGCCATTATAACCACCGGAAAACAACAATCACCATAGCAAGAGGGAGAAACCCATCGCCTGGGAACATCACAAGATTTCACCATCATTTCGTTGCAAAGCCCAAAATAGACAAGAACAGAGTGTGAGAGTCATTACAGTGATTGCAGAAGCAGTTCTTTTTCTAGGATCCTTGCGGTAGTAGTCCCAAAATAAAGAAACGTCGCATAGTACCACAAGAAAGGGAACACAAAACCCAGGAGAAAGCTGTCAAAGGAAAGATTTAGCAGGTAAGTATATAGTGAAGCTCTGTGGACTTAACTCGGAAACAAAAATGAGAACTATACTCACGAGAACAATCCAATTCCGCAACCAAAACATGGAAGAGGTTTGTCATAAGCTCCATTTTCAACAACGTCCACGTCTTTTACAAGGGTATATCTTCCTTTCCCACAAATCATAGCTTCTACCATTCAAATCTCAATGTTTCTTTAGCTTAGTGAGAGATGTCTAAAGGTTACACTGAAAGTTTTACTCTTAATCCACTGAGAGATGGCTTTTGGAGTGAATGGTATTAGGGACAAATGTCCTACATCGGTAATTGAAAGAGATCCTTATCAATATATAAGATAGATAGACAATTCTACTTATCACTAATTGGTTTTATGTTCGAAGTCCATCTAGCTTAACAAATGAGTGATGGTACCTTTAATAGCGGAGTAGTACCTAGCAGCTGGTCTTATGAGACTAGCATGCTTGTTAACACCCATGGATTTCACCAGCTCTGCACTTCCATCTCCACGCTCCTTAACATCTACAAATATTAAATAAAAAATTCAATAAAACAGATTTAAATCAAAGTGGACAAAACTCATGAAACTTGGAGGTACCCACTTCACTTGAAAACCATTAAGACAGAAGAAAAAAGAGTCAAGAAGATGACTTATTTACTTTCTGCCATATGTTCTTCAGTACAAGAGCGTTGATGAAAGCAAAGCTCTTACTTTTGACAAGATAAGACGGATGCTTCGAGCAAAACCACACTAGGAAACTGAAATTATCGCGCGAAACAGAGCCATGAAACCATTGGTTTACCGTTCATAAAAGAGCTGGAGATCGCTCCGCATGTAAAAAAAAAAGAAAACAAAGGAGAATACAAGTCGAGCAGCAGGAGAAGAGGGGAGATAACAAAATATATCTTGGTTCAAGGAATCTGTGAAGAGGAGAGTCGTCGTTGTGCTTCTTCCTCTTCTTCTTCAGCTGATTGTTTCAACTTCCTAAGCGGTCAAAAAACTTACCATATAACTCTAAACCCTAAATATAGATTAATTAACTCAAAATAATATAAATATATATTTATACTTTTTAATAAAATCTATTTTAATTATTTTTTTCATTAAAATCTATTTTGGTGACGATTTTTTTTAAAATCTATCTTAAAAAATAGTTTAACAATTCATCATTGACACATCTATAAACTAAAATTTAATTCAGAATAGAAATATAAATATCTCAAATTGAAATAATGAGATGGTGATAAACACCACAACGAACAACTGAAACAAAATAATTTAGGACAATATATCATAATAAATAATATACACAGTTTTGGAAGAATGTGTTATTGCTTATGAATTAGAATAAGAGGCTCTTAAATTATTATTTTTTAAACTTTTTATTACATTTCAGTCTTCAGTATTATTAATAATTAAATATAATCATTAATTTTTCAAAAACTAATAAAACATACTATTTAAAAGATATTAAAATAAAATATTTTTAGAAAATATAATAGTATATAATCAAATATAACTATAAATAGTAGAAAATTGTTAATAATATTTTCTAATCAAAATATTTTTCAGAAAATATAACTATAAGTATTAAAATATGATATATAAAATATTATTCATTTAATTCATAGACATATATAATTGTAAAGTGAATAGTGTTTTAAGAAGATAAATAGTGTTACTTTATACTCCCTTCGTTTTTTAATAATTGACGTTTTAGGGGAAATATTTTTGTTCCAAATTATTTGACGTTTTCAATTTTCTATGTAAAATTTCTTACTAATTAATGTTAGATGACCAATGATATTATACCTTCTATTTTATTATTGGTTGAATTGTGGTTAGGTAAATAATTAATGATGTTTTTGTTTAAAAAAGGATAAAAAACTAAAGATTTCTTAATCTGTGTGCATAATCCTAGAACGTCAAATATAAAAAAACGGAGAGAGTATTTGAGAGTGTGTACTATCCACTATCTTAATAAAAATAAGGGGATAAAGGTTATTGAAATGTAAAAATCTTTAAACATAAGTGGATAATATAGAGGTTGTTGGAGATGCTATGAGAATTTTTTTTAAAAAAAAACATAAACATAATATTGTTTAATTTTCCTTTTGTTGAAGAAAAATGAAAGGATTGGAAAAAAATAGTAGTATCTTGGTTTCTTCTTTTGTTTGGCAACACTTTTTCAAACAAACAAACAAAACATCAGTTTTGCTATAATTCAGACAGCATCTCCTGTTAGACCATTCTTGTAAAACTAGTTCACACATAAACAGTACCAATTCAGATTTTTCGTTCGTTTTACTCAAATACATTTTTGGTATAATAGTCACTAAAAGAGATTTAAACTCTAAAGTAACAATCATGTAGAATTGTCCATTATGATCTCATATATAGTTTAAATAACCGCAAAATAATTGTTTTAAGAGTGCTTATACTTCTTTAACGAGAAGAGAATTAGGTAATAGGAAGAACAAATATTAAATTACATCACTTACCAGCGCTTCACAGGTTACTTTATTATTTTGTTGATTTCTTCGCATGTGGTGATTTATCTAAGAAATAAAATCAAAATATACCTAAAAAGTTTTTGTCCATAAAATAACATTTAAGTAAAAAAAATGATCAAAATAAACTTTACTAAGAGGTGTAAATATATATTTATACTTCTTAGGTTAATTAATCTAAAGTTAGGGTTTAGAGTTATGGGGTTGAATTTTGGAGGTGAGATTTATAATTAAATAAAAATATTAAAATATTAAAAAATTTAAAATAAAAATATTTATTTTGGTCATTTTTTTTTGAGTGCTATTTTTGTGACAAAAAATTCAAAAAAAAATTATTTGAAAGATTTACCATTTATCTAATGAACATGCCGATTTGAACATTTATCTATAATAATAAAACAGATTTTTCTCTCTCCACAGTCTTCCACATCATCATGGGCAAAAATTGCCACGTGGCTAATCAAAACAAAAGTTTTGTTGATTTACGACGGGTAAACAAACCATTAAAATAGAGATGCTTCTTAGAATTTAATCTAGCCCAAGCCTTTGCCCAGCTACTTCTTCCCCTACCTCTCACCATTATCATCGTTTCAGGTATCCGCAACTCAACCGACAAACCCTATTGAAACGCTTCTTCTTTGCTTTAACACTATGTAATTACTATTCTCGGTTATGTCTTTCAATAGTAACTTCCACTATTTGGTCATTAATTTCCATTCCCCACTTCCTCTGTTATTATGATTTTTTTATAATCTATAAATAAGATTCATATGATAACAACTCTCATCACTTCGTCCAGTTCATTGCTTTCTTATACTTTCGTTATCGTTACCAAGTTTACATAAATGTTTACATCTTTTTTGTTGTGCAGATCGTTTGCATTGACGGTGAGTTTTTTATTATTAATTTTACAACGAAACACGAGAATATAGAGTTTGAATTATATACACGGAAAACTCAGTGAGCAAAGTTGATATGCTTAGGGCTCTGGAAGAGCTGAAACTGTTGTTTGATTTGATTATGGGTTGTTCTTTGTTATGTTTATGTGTCGTCTTAGTTCTGGTCCTATCATTAATCTTATTGGAACTTGAATCTTTGTATGGCTGAGAAAAAAGCACACACCGTTCTTGTGTTTTTTTCTACAACATTTAAAAAAAGATGAAGATGTGAAGGTGATTCACGTAGCGGGTGATGACGATTGGTTGCCTTCACCGCCGAAGGTTGTCTTTGATATTAGCAAATAGTCTGGTGAATATTCTAACATTAAAACTTTGAGGTACATTTCTATATCTTGAGTATTTTTCATCTTTGTGCTTCCCATGTTGCTAGATCTTGATGTTCTTTTTTGGTTTAGCAACAACGAGCACTAGGACTTCTAAATTTTGATGTTCAATGGTTATGATTGCAAGCTATTGTAGCATTCAACGACTTCTAAATTCTTTCACCTCACCTGCCTTCGCCAATCATTTTAGATCCTCTATATATATGGAGCTGGAAGGAATTTCGCTGCTCATAGTTTCGTCTCGATCTCTTTATTATACAAAAGCAGCTCTAAGAAGGTTACCAGAATGGCAAATCCTCAAATGCTTCTGTTTCAAATTAAGGCTAGACGGAATAAGGAAAATGATGTTATCGGATTCACACCACTCAGGAACTTCATCATTGCATGTATTTTATTCAATCTCCAACTTGAAAGTGTGAGTGATGTAGATTAGCACACAAAATTTTCAAGCTCTTACTTTTCAACAAAGAGTGTCACATCTCACATCATGAAAAGAGTCTTCATGTGGACATGAATATGGCTATGGTCATTGCACTTCAAGATTCTTTAAATTTTTGGGACTAGGTTTTTTATTAAGGTTATAGTAATCCATTTTTTTGGGTTAATCCCTAATTTGTAACTTTCATGTTCACAGCGGATAAAAGTAAATTTACTATGAATAAGTTAATTTTTGTACTTCAACCAAAGCAAGGATCAGTTTTCATGGAACGGTAGTGGATAGTGTTGTCGTTTTTTGGATCGCTAACCAAACACTATTGTCATCTAGGGGTTACCAGCAACTCAAGTTATATGTTCGCTTTTAAGTAATACATGCATCGATAAATTAATATTCATTGATTCCGATACAAACTCATAAAAAGAATATTTGTTTTAAAAAATCGATATAAATATATCATCCTATTAAAACCATAATTAATCATTTATAATTATATAAACATATTCAAAAAAACATTTTATAGTTTATTTTATATTCACAATGGAGAGTTAATATTTTTCTTAGCACTTAAAAATATATTTTAATATTTAATAAAATTATGTATAAAACTCATCTAAATTTTATGATGCATATCTTATATACACAGAACAAAAAAAATAATAATCAAAATTAATTTATATAATTTAATTAATATAGAGTGCAAAATTAACTATTTTAATCTTAATCAAAGAAAATATATTTTATATACATAAATCTCGAAATGAGACTTTTAAAACTAATGACAATAAATTAATAAAATATTATAGTTCTAACATTATCAATTTATAGAATTTTACGAGATATTATTTTCTGCTTCCAATGAATTATTTAGAGTTTACTTTAAAAATATAACAATACGTGAGACATACACGTTACAAAGCCAAATAATCTATAAATATAGATAAGTTTTTAAGATATCGTTTTGACAATACTGACAACAATATTAGACAAACTGAAATATTTGAAATGAAGTTTGTTAGCTCTTATAACAAACGTTAAAAAAAAAAACTTCCAATTATTTCGACCAGGTGATTGTGGTCGAGTGGTAAGGAGACGGGACTGGGACGCCAACACGTTTCAGGTTCGATCCACCTGCTGCGCGAAACTAAATCACAATTATCCTGGTCACCTTACACGGATATGGGCCCATGCTTTAGGGCCCATTTGAATACCCGGAGAGAAGGTCTATCCGTGGACTGCACCTCCCCTTGAGGATTAGTCTGGGCCTCTCCATGGGCCTGGGATACCCCCAGGTTAATCAGAAAAAAAAAAAAAAATAAATAAATAACAAACGTTAAATATTATGTTACAAAATTAACGAACATCCCGCGCGTAGCGCGGAAACACCACTAATATATATATATATATATAGTAGCTATGTTTGTTTAAGCAATAATTAAAATCAAGAAGCTGTAATATAATGCATTAAAAAGGTATAATAATTCACAAACCAGAAGACCATTCGTCGAAGAAACTTAATCATAAGACTAGTACAATTAAAACAAGAATCATTATTAGCAATGTCCTCTTAGTCATAATGGGAACATTGAAAAGTAGAGAGATTAAAAAGTAATGCCTTTTATGAATAAAATAAATAAAAATATGAGTCAAGAGGAAGTCAACGACAATTTTAAGTCTTCGTTTTCTTCTTATTCATAGTTAGTGAGCTACACGACGTCTCTTAGTGTTCGTCATTGTTTCTCATCTCTATCCTTTCTAAATCTCTCTGAACGTCTGCTACTCCCTAGATTTGATCTATAATCAGACATGAACAGAGGTGGCTTGTGTCCTAATCCCATCTCTCTCCCTCCTCCTGAGCAATCCATCTCCAAATTCCTGTAACTCTCTTCTCTCTCTTTTTGTTTATTCTCTAGATCATGATGCGAATCTAGATCTCTGTTTAGGTTTTGACGAATCAGATCTCACCTTTTAGCTAGGATTCATTTTCATCATCAAAAAATTAAAATTGTTGGACTATGTTTTAAAGATTCTTCTAACAACATTGTTAAAATGGTTTAGAACACAGAGTGGAACGTTCAAGGATGGAGATCTTCAAGTGAACAAAGATGGAATCCAGACAGTATCTCAGTCTGAGCCTGGAGCTGTAACTCTCAGCTTCTTGAAACTGGAGATCTCACTCTCTTCTCTTACATAGTTATCTCCTTTTGGTTTGTTTGCAGCCACCACCTATTGAGCCATTGGACAACCAGTTGAGTTTAGCGGATCTTGAAGTGGTCAAAGTCATTGGCAAAGGAAGCAGTGGTAGTGTTCAGTTGGTTAAACACAAACTAACTCAACAGTTTTTCGCTCTTAAGGTCCGGTTCGGTTCTGTTTTGTCGGTTGTTTCTTTCTTTCTTTTTTTTTATCTTGTCTGAACAAAAAGATGCATGTATTATATATTCAGGTTATTCAGTTAAACACAGAAGAATCGACATGTCGGGCGATATCTCAGGAGCTGAGGATAAACTTGGTCTCACAATGTCCATATCTAGTCTCATGTTATCAGTCTTTCTACCATAACGGTCTCGTTTCAATCATCTTGGAGTTCATGGATGGTGGATCTCTTTTGGATTTGCTGAAGAAAGTCGAGAGAGTTCCTGAAAACATACTCGCTGCCATCTGCAAGCGAGTACTCTACGCAAAAACTTAATAAAACATCAGTTTCTATTTTTTATCTGCTCTTGTAAAACACATAACTAAGCTCTGAATAAACGCAGGTGCTCCGAGGGTTGTGCTATATTCACGATGAGAGGCGAATCATTCATCGTGACTTGAAGCCTTCCAACTTGCTAATCAATCATAGAGGTGAAGTCAAGATCACAGACTTTGGTGCCAGCAAGATCTTGTCTAGCACAAGCAGTCTAGCTAATACCTTTGTGGGCACACACTACTATATGTCCGTGAGTATTCACCTCTCTAACACCCACCCAAACATGCATGAAACCAATGTTCAAGAAACGAAGTAACTAAGCGTTCAGAAAATTATCTATTAGACATATTCTTCAAAGCTTTTGCATTAATTTAGTTTACATTTATATTAGATATTTTAGTTTTTAAATTTAATTATAAAATTATTTTTGATGAATAATAGAAATTAGATATACAAAAAGACATATTTGTAAATTTTCATTAACATTAGTGTTCGATCTAACAAATTTAGATCGGTTTAGAACGGTTTTAAACCATTTTAATTCGTGTAAATAAATTTTAAAAAATTCGTTTCAGATAGTTTAAACCGAGTTTTATAACATCATGAAACAGAGTTAAAATAAAGGTTTTGTATGAATTGCCGGTAATATTCTCATATGTTTGTCAGCCAGAGAGAATCAGTGGAGATGAATATGGGAACAAGAGTGATATTTGGAGCTTGGGACTGGTTCTGCTGGAATGTGCAACTGGTAAGTTTCCGTATTCTCCACCGGAACACATGAAGGGATGGACTAGCGTCTATGAGCTAGTTGACGCTATTGTTGAAAACCCGCCTCCTCGTGCACCTTCCCACCTGTTTTCTCCAGAGTTTTGCTCCTTCATCTCGCAATGGTGAGACAGAGTTACAAACTGTTTTAATGTTATGTTTCTGTAACGAGTAGGCTTTTCAAATGGTGTCTCTATAACTTGTCTAGTGTACAAAAAGATCCAAGAGACAGGAAATCAGCAAAGGAGCTTCTGGTGAGTAATCATACAATACAAGAGTCTCTCTGTATATTTCTTCTTGTAAATCACTCTTAACAACTTTCCTTTTTTCTTGCAATCCATAGGAACACAAGTTCGTGAACATGTTTGAAGATTCGGATGTGAATCTCTCGTCTTACTTCACCGCCGCAGGATCATTGATTCCTCCACTTGCTAACAGCTAGAACAGAGTTTGAACAATCCTTTATATATATTTTTATATCCAAATATTTACGAGATGTTGTGATTTATGAGAGAATTATTTTGAGAGACATTCATATATTTTTATTTTTCAAATGCAAAGTATTGAAAATTATTTGGATAAACAATAATGTATATATTGTAAGGTTGTAACCATATTACAATTAGCCCAAAAAGAAAAATACAAGGGGCTTTTAGGATGTTAAGAAGAGCTTAACACTTTAAGCTACATTATATCATATGGTTATAAATTTATAACATGTTAGTTAGAAAATAATTTAAAAACAAACACAAATTATAACTTGAAAGACCCATGTTCATTGATAAAAAAAATAAGCAAAAAAAAGAAAAACCTTCTGCTTCAGTTCAAGGGCTTGCTCTTGAATTTCCTCTGAGGCTTCAAATCAACCACCACCACAGTGATGTTGTCTTTGCTTCCTCTCTGTAACGCCAGTTTTGACAAGTACTCAGCTGCCGACATTGCCGCCGGATCTTGACCTTCCCCTCTCCTCTCATCAGTGAGCAACGACGCATCTCCAGCCATGGCGTTCTTCTTGTGCCACAAGAGAATCCGCTTCCGCGCCATCTCACACGCTTCCTCATCCGTCATTACATCCCAAACACCGTCACTCGCCAGTATCAGACAGTCATCTTCTTTAACTCTCCTCACAGCAGTTACTTCCGGGTCAGGAATGATCGACGGTTTCAAGTATCTATCGCCTGTCCCACAACACAATACATGTTTTGTAAGAAAAAGAAATGTTCCATTGATTCTTAAGTTTGTAATAGAAGAAAGAAGGCTTACCAATGGATCTTGACATGGCTAGTACACCGAACACACGAGCTCCGTTCCACCTGATCACTTTCCCACCAACTTCTTCAATCCTCGCAGCTTCATCTTCTCTATCCGGCTACATACGTTACAAATGGATTCTTAAAACTGACACAACCAATCTAACTATAGTTCCAAACTGTTTTGTCGGAAAAATAGCTTCAGGTAATGTCTTCATATGCTTACTTTGTGGTCAGTGGATAAAGGGAGAGCAGTTTTGCCACGGCAAAGAACGGCTCTTGAGTCGCCGCAATTTGCGACGAAGATATGAGTCGGGAAGACGACAGCAACCACCGACGTTGACCCAACAGTCTCCGGGGCCACCGACTCGATCTCCAAGTCAACGCGGAGGAACGAGTTGAACAAAGCCCCCTTCCACTTCTCCTGCCACGTGTCTCCATCGAGCATCGGATTCTCCTTGGCTATCTCCTCAGCTAAAGCCAAATGCATCCTCTCTCTACAATAGTTCGCTACCTACAACACAACAGAACACAAAGTGGTTGACTTTTCAACGCAACTATTGGATCTTGTCGGAATTTACCGAGGAGAGACCGTTGACTTTTTTTTACCTGAGAACCGCCATGACCGTCGTAGACACCGAAGAAGTGAGCGGTTGACTGAGGATTGAAGCGACCATCTATCAACGAATTGGTCGGAGATTGAAGGAACCTGGGTATGGTGGAGACAGCATCTTCCATCTCCGGTCTTCTTCCACAGATCGAAGTCACACCGTACAAAGGCACACTCTTGAACTCGAACAGACTCCTGCTCTCTGTTCTGCTGATCATCTTCTTCTCAACCTTAGGTCTCTCATCTGAGCCGTTGATCTCTTCTCCGGCGGCGATATCAGCTCCATGAGACCGAGAAACAGAACACGAAGTCTCACCCTTGTCGGAATCTTGAGTTGAGTATTGGCCATTGCAGTAACCTTTACCCAACATGATCCCGGCGAGTTCCATCTGAGTTTCCGGGAACGGCATGAAGGGCATAGCAACGGACGGAGATACTTCCTCCATTGATGTGGAATCTTCAACTCTTGACAGATTTGTAAAAAGCTTAGAGCTTTTTTATTTTGTTTAAAGATTGTATAGATTTCTAACAGAAGATTTGAAGAGGACAACTTTGTTAGAAGCTATGTAGACAAGAAACCCATGAGTCTTTTCCAAAAAAAGAAACTTTTTTAGCTACCGCAGGAAACAGATGATACACCAATTTTCCCGGGAAAATCACCACAAGGCAAAAGAAGAAGAAGAAGAAAAAAAAGGATGAATGAATTCAATTCAATCAGGGTTTCCTAGATTGTGGGTAATTCGTTACCACCTCTTAATGATTCTGTGCAATTTTCTCTCTCTCTCTCTCTCTCTTTAATTAATTTCTACTACCTAAAAGTTGAAAGAAGACTCTGTTCTTTTCTTCTTCTAAAACTTCATGTGCCTTCTTCTTCTTCACAAATATATAGAGAAAGAAAGAGAAAAGAGGAGGATGTAGGTATGCAAAGGCAAAACAATCTGCTATTTATGTTAACTTAAATAGATGTATTTATCTATATTTTATTATATTATAAAGTTATGTTCTAAATTATTTATTTACTTTAGTGTTTTTTGTAGGGAGATGTATCGTTCTTGAAAATTTAAAATCATAAAAAGACACTTTTAGTATTAAAAAAATTGTATGTTTTTCATTGGTAGTTTTTTCGGCCACTCTTGAATCAATTTTCTAAAACCAAATAACCTTACTATGTTATTTTATCAAAAAATTCATGGTTCTATTACAATAAATAAGTATTACTATAAAAACAAAAAAATAACTTTAAAAATATATTTTCTTTTTTCGGCCACTCTTGAATCAATTTTCTAAAACCAAACAACCTTACTATGTTATTTTATCAAACAATTCATGGTTCTATTACAATAAATAAGTATTACTATAAAAACAAAAAAAATAACTTCAAAAATATAATTTCTTTTGTCAGCACTTCACAAATATCTACCTAACAGGATGTTGACAAAAAAAATCTATCTAACAAGAATTTTCTTATATTATAATTTAATGAATGGTTTTATATGCATTATGTTAAAAACTTCTTTATAGACCATTATTTTTATAAAAATTACTTGCTCTTTTATCGATTTCCATATTTTAGTAATTAATTTTTAATAATCACTGAATTATGAGAGTTTCACTACGAAATTTGTTGATCATTAACTTTAGTTACGCAATTGGTTTAATAAATTTATAATATTCGTATATTTTATTAGATGACTTTTACTAATACACGTACGTGTCACATTCGTATTTCAAGTCTTTTAATTTACAGTATACTTATTTGTCATAAATACAGATTTAATCAGAAATACACGAAAGTTTATTCGTAACTTCTAACCTTTAGAATAAATAAACCAAACATCATATTCGTATACCATTTAGAAATTAAACAAAATAATAATCAAAACTTCTGTCATTTTCAGTATAAGAATAATATTTTATCCATATAATTAAGATAAGAAAAGAATTGGATGTTCTTATATTCTGGAAAATGGAAGACCACCGGTAAAATATCTTAATAACTATAATTTAAGGGGAATCATTAGATTATCATTTTAAAATTATATAATTTGTAAACCTGTTTTGGTCAAACTTCAAACTATAAGAATTGTTTGTATATATCTGTTAGCATAGGAACAAACCATATTCATAACCTATATAATTGAATCTTTAATCCATTAAAGATCCATATAATCATAGAATGGTTCTGCACAACAGAAACAATTTGGTCTTTGTATTTTCCTGAGAAACATCAAGAAAATAAAATTGGTCTCGCAAATATAAAAGTGCGTTAAAAAAGCTACTTGCAATCATTTTATTTTGAAATGTTACGGAAAATAGTGATAGAAATCCATTAATTCGACCCTAATTAGTCTTTGTATTGACCAGAAAACAAAACTATTTGTATGGAACATATTTTATCACAATAAAGAACAAAATCATAAAAAGAAAATAAACGTGAATAATAATAGGTCCCACGTTTAGCGGTAAGCCGGTGGATGATTGACAGGTAGACGAAGAAAAAGTCTATTTTGGTGAACGAGAGAGTGTGACGTGTACGGTTCGAGATGTGTTAGATGAGAGAAAAAAAAGATTCATTGCACTGACAAAGACAACCCATTAAATTCGTAAATATCTTGTCTTTAAACTCTCTCTCGTATTTTTTTTCTTGGATCTTAATATCTTAAATAAATAATATTCCGTTACAAAATAATTTATTTTTTTTAATAATTTTTAGTAAAAATAATAATTATATTTATTAAATTTTGATTGGTCAAAAACTATAAAAAATAATAAATTATAAAAAAAATATTTAATAATAAAATGTAATATGTTTTGTTAATATATGTGAAAAAACTTAAAACATGTAATGTTTTAAAATAGAACTAGAATTTGACCCACGCTCATGCGCGGATGTTTGATTTAACTTGTGTTCAACATAAACTTATAAATCGCTGCTTTTATAAAAAAATAATTTATATATTTTTTATGTTTTGTTATTTACATATATAATAGAATATTATATTATAATATAGATGTTGATTATATTTTTTTTACTTATACATAATATTATATTCAAAACGTATAACTTGATGCAATTTGATGTAATTGTATTATTCATATATTAACTTGTTGTTTTTTTTAATTTATTTTGAAATGAAACAACATACTAAAATTTTTAATTGTCAATATATAAATATCGATTTGGTTAGATAAACTTTGGAATTGTAATTATTTAATTTAAATTGATTTTAAATGCAGTACCAGAATCTGTAAATAAAAAAAATATAAAAATGAAGTACTTAATTTATTGTAAATGCAAAGGCTAAATTTGTAAATAAAATGAAATATTTTTAATACTGCTATCCATGTATCCAAATCCTTATTATCCATGTTTCCAAACAAAATCCTAAAGTACTTCTACTTTAATAAGATAGATTGATTTTAAATGCAGTATCAGAATCTGTAAATAAAATAAAAATAAAATTGAAGTACTTAATTTATTGTAAATACAAAGGCTAAATTTGTAAATAAAAGGAATTATTTTTAATATTGCTATTCATGTATCCAAACAATCCTTATTATCTATGTTTCCAAACAAAATCTTAAAATACTTATACTTTAATAAGATAGATGAGTGTATAATTAGTTGTCAACAGAAGGTTACTATAAAACATATTTTTATCAAGTTTCATATGTATTGTCCCGCCACTTGTGCTGTATTTTGGACAATGTGTATATGAAATATATAGACAATAACAGAGTTGGTTCTTGAGTATGGGCAGCAAACAAAATACCCAAGACACCTCAAATTCAATGAACCTATGTAATAAAAAAAGTTATACAACATAGATATTTTGATAAATACCATACGAGGCTCTTATATATCTTAGATAAATTGAGAAGCTAGCCAAAAAAAACGTGTACAGTGGATGGGTATTTTAATTTATGTTTGCTTCTTTCTATGTTAAGGGAAGAGGCAACTCGTAAATAAAACCTATAACTAGAATCAAAAGAAGGGTACTACACCATTGATTATTTACTTATATGTTTTTATGATTTTTTGAATAAAGTGGTATATATTTACATCCGTTCATATAATTGATGCTCCTATTTTTGGTGAAACAGACTGTTCGAGTCTTTTTGATATGCAACATACTCTTGTTTCCATTAACAAAAGAAAAGGCTTATTTTATCTTTCAACTCTTGAGTTTTTTCCCCCAACAAACTCATGACAATCATAGAGTAAATGGACCACATCTTGAGTAGTGTTTCTATGATCACCAATTTATCTCACTAATGATCTTTTTTTATTCTGAGAATCATTCCGTATCATGATCAAAGTACTAGGCTACTACTAGCTAAGAATCAGCATGTATCAATGCTGTAAGTGTTAACCATTCCTTCATGCGGTTGATCACCATATAGAATTTTGAGAACTTAAGCTATTTGCTCAGAAAAAAAAAACAGAGTTAAGCTATTTGCTCTTGAATTTCAGAACCACCTTGTAGGACCATTTCCACATAGACATGTCCCATGTTCCAGAGTTAACTCCCTTCAGTGTGACTAGTCGAAGAACCCTAGTATTCCAAGTCTCATAATGGAAGCCAACGTTCCATGAGTAATGAAGAACAACAAATCTCAAAATGTAAGCATTTTGTGGTCAAAACTGTAAAGAGAAACTAAGTAAATTCATCTAGAGTTCTCACCAGGAGACCCGCTGCGATACTCAACAGAGCAAGTTTGTTGACTCCTGCATGTAGTTTGATCTTCTGCCAAAATGTTAGCTTTGGTTCTCTAGCGATCCGTAAGCAGTTCCTGAATCAAGGAAACGTTTTTAAAAACCGAAGACTTAAGAGAAGCTACCATGAAGATGAGTTTGGCCTATCTTAACTTTACCTACAAGCTGTCCATTAACAAATACGTTAAGAGCATGCCCAGCTGAGTCAATAGTAAGAAGAGGGTCTTCACCAGTCTTCAAGAACTTCTCATCAGCACTGGTCGTAACGCTGATTATATTTGCAAACAGAACCAACCAAGTTAGAATACTGACAGACCAAGGAGGCAGATCATATGTTGAACAAACACGTTAAGCTAACAAATATTACTGATTGATGCATGATTAGCGTATGGATTATTGATAGATAAGTTGATTAGTCTATTTGAATGTGATCTACACCTATAGAACTTGTTAGTGGACATGTTTGGTATCCTAAGTCTAATGTTTATTATCTCTAGTCAGTTATATTACTCAAACGCTTGTCTTTTCTTACTTTATCTTTAGTTATATGTTAATTATGGTCTTCTATTTCCTTAATTTAGATTCATATTTTTTTCTTATTTGCTTAGCTTAGGAAGTTTAGGTACTTTAGTATTAGAAATTATTAGTTCTACGTGGATTCGATTATAAAATATTGCATCGATATACCATTCGATTGTACTTAATTGGTTTGTGGTAAAACGCTAAAATCACTCACTTACATTAGGAATATAAATACACTCCGGCTTAAGATTATATATTCTTTCAATAAAACATCTTAAACACGATGTCTTCAAGTTCACATGTATCATGTATATAAGTGGACCATCATTGGTTGCATCTATTGGCAATATGTAAAATTACACTTAGCTTAATTCTCTCAGTTTGATACAAAGATGTACAATTCAATTCTTAACATGTTTCTAGATCATTAGGATGTGGAAATTCCTACGGTGCCTGCCAAAATCTTTTAAGATCCACCGTGGGATATTTATTGGCCCAGATTTGCTGCCCCGTGAGGATTCTAAGAGTTATATATTCTTTCAATAATCATTATACATTTTACTCAATCATAACTCAGACTACTTGCTCTTGGATCACAATTCACAAAATCCTACCATATTAATTGTTCCTGTCACAATATGTAAGTGGACATTAATAAGTGGAAACAATAGTTGTGAGAGTGAAATTTAGTGGTATACAAAGAACATACAACAGAGAGGCTTACACTTTGGCAAGGAAAGCAAGCACCATCAAGAAGAACTTATGAATATTTCTAAAAAGTGACAAATTCATTCAATTGAGATGCTTTGAAAAAGGACTACATAGGCCCATATAGTCGGCGGCCCACATTCGAATAGAAAATTGGGACTTCGCTTATTAGAGATGCAATACAACTATTGGAAAGTAATCCAAAGGGCTTTTGTGTTTCAAAAAAAAATATAAATATCCAAAGGGCTTTCTAGGTTTATTTATTATGTTCATATCAAACCCACTCAGCATATTGATCATCAAAATTCTGAGTCCAGTTAAAGTTCATAACTCACAGTTGATAAACAAATTAAACTCTGACTTCATTAAACACATGAAAAACTAATTCAAGAACCACAAAGTAGTTTTGATCCAAAAATAAAAAGAACCACAAAAGTAGTTTTATCCTTTTGAACCCCATATTAATTTTGGATTTATGCTCCTTGGATCTCTTCTAGGCTAGTAATATACGCCAGATTTTCATAATCCGCAGTAAATATGAAGAAGATACGTATAACCCATAACCCTTTCTTTTTTTGAATTACTAGGAGGTTTGAGGGTCGGAGTCCTAATCCTCCAGACCAGTAATCTTTGTGTGTGAATAAATCTCCACGACACATGTAAACAGTGCAGTATATTATAGTATCAAAAATTTTAGAACATTTAAAGTACTCCTATTGGGTTACTGTATATGAAGTTATCTGTCAATAAATCCGTAAAGCAACTTGAACATTTAAAACTAAGTTGCACGCGTAGCAACAATTTTAATCTATCACTTGTTTTATCTTTTGTGTATATTCGTCTGTCTATATTGCAAACCGTAGACGCTGCAGGTGTTCGTAAGCCACTTTGTGATGGTACAATTTACTCGTATTCAAATTAAAGATAGACCAGATTGATATGTAATTAATATGAATTCCAAAAAAGTTAAAGCATGGTTTGTTCGAGAAAAACGTTTAACTAATTATTTCACAATTTATATTACCAAAATACACATCTAGTTGACGAGTTAATCTGGATAATCATTTGTTATAAGCTTCACATTAGTAGAGTTAACTGTTTTGAAACGGTCTTTTACAAAAAAAAAAAATATTTTGAAATGATCATTTAAATGAGTAGATTATACATTTACGTGTGTTTATTTATGCGCACATGAATTGGACAGACTGTCGTATTCTCTCTTCTTACAATTGTTTGTTTGAGCTTTTTTTTGTTGCTAAGTTGTTTGTTTAAGCATTAGTTTTTCTCTTTTCTATTTTAATATTTGAACATGAGAATCAGTGTCCAAGTGGAAGCTATTAGCAATGTTGGTTGATAATTATTTTCTTCATTTGCAAAAGTGCAAGTCTCATCATTTATACGTACGTATATTGAAACCCATTCATGCATTATTTAACAATGATCGATTGAAGATCATAATAAAGTGTACTAGTTAATTCTATGATATTATTACAAAGTTACAACTTGACATACTCCATGTGTGTTTTTAATTATCGAGGCACTTTTGTGTTCGTGATCATATTTACAACTAGAATCACAACTATTATACAACCATTGAGTATTAAAAAATACACCTATTTCTGCTGAAAAAAATTAATGAAGTCCCCATCTGTATCTACTATATATACAAATTCATTCTTTCACAAGTTCCAAAGATGAGTATAATAATAGTAGTCAATTGTTCCAGAGCTTGGCTGATAATGCTAGTGTAAATCATCAAATTTATGTTAGAAACCCAATACCAAGAAGCTTCTAGTTAAGAAAATTTATTTGTTTAAATTTTGGACCATCAAAATTACGAACAAACTAAGATAACTACTAATTTCCGTTTATATATACTTGCTCCATTCCGAGAAGATCTATTTATTAAGAAAAAGTATTGTTTCAAATTTTTTATTTTTTACAATTTTAATATAATAATTAATGATAAATTATATAAAAAAATTATTAAATTTTTATTGATTAAAAATTATCAAAAATAATAAGTTAAAAAATTATGCACCGATAATTTTAATTTTATATATTTTCTTAATATGTGTAAAATTTCTAAAACATACATTTTTATAAAACAAAGGGACTAGCGTTTAGTCGCTATACTAATATGAAATTAAAATACTAGATCTCAGTGTCATATATATATATGAATCATTAGCATTTAGTTGCAATCTAATAATTAGTGTCACTAGGCTTGTCAAATTGGAAGAATTCTTCTCTAAATGCATATTTAGCCAATATAATGTAGATGCGGAAACTAGTTTATAACAAATTTTGTTCTGGATAATTTTGAACTGTTAAGAATGGGACATACCATATATTACATTTGTATATACTAATTTTAACTAATTACTTCGACCTCTTCCATGTTTGTTTTTAGTGGTAAGTGATGTTTTGGGGTGTAAGTTGGTAAGTGATGTTGCTATGGTTAAACGGTAAGACATGGTTTTTAAAAAGTAAAATGTATTTTGCAGCTAATTTGTTTATCCTTTGACTGATTGATAGTCACAACATTTTTTTGTTGCAGTGGTACAGTTTCAGGATTATCAACTAAATTCACAGAAGATTATATATGGGTAAATCTCCCAAATATATTTTTTGAAGTTTTTGTCACAAAATAGCACTCAAGAAAAAAATGACCAAAATAAATATTTTTATTTTGAAAAATTTAATATTTTAATTTTTTTATTTAATTATAAACCTTACCTCCAAAACTCAACCCCATAATTCTAACCTCTAAGTTTAGATTAATTAACCTAAGGGTTATAAATATATATTTACACTTTTTAATAAATTCTATTTTGGTCATTTGTTTATTTAAGTGCTATTTTGAGGACAAATTTTTTTAAAGTCTATTTTGGTCTTTATCTCTTTAAATATTGAACTATTATAATTTAACTTTAATCAAATAACTTAAATAATTAACGTCAAAAGTAAATAATACATCAAGAATCTTATCTCGACATTGTCAAGGATCACGTAATCATGAACTGGACCTTATCCTTATAGCGTGATCAGCGTGTGAATGCAAATAATTTTGGCAGGATAAATGTATTCAAGTTCATGATGAATTTTTATTTATTTAAAGAGGCTATTGATTTTTTAACAAATATTGAGGCTAGTGTTCATAGTTATAAAATTAAAAATAATAATAATAAATTATGTAAGGTACAATAATGTGCCTAAAGTTTTCAATGAAAAGGCAAGTTTTGGCTTCATATGCATATAGGATAATAATATCAAATCTTCAAAATCTCATTGTCTTATTGTCCAAAATGAATGCAAAAAAGGTTCGAATACTTCAAGTTGTACATATGTATAGCTAATGTTTTGGTTTATAAAGAAAAAAAAAAGCTTCAAATGAATAATTGAGAAGATAAGTAACACTGGCAGTGGAGAACTTGTGTTGTACAGTAGAACAACGTGTTCGTACAAAACACGTTTGGAATATTCTTGCATGTCATAACGCGTTTCTGAATATTTAACCTGATATAAGCTATTATGGTGGAATCAAAGTCAGAAGATACGACTTACCAACTAAAGATGTTGAGTTAATCCATTTCTGACAAGTCACAAGAAGAACGAAACATATATACTCGTGGCCTCTTCTCACTGGACACATGACTGCGGAAGATACGACTTTTCACAATATCGTTTATTTAATTATATACTGTATTTGATTACAGCAAATCATTAGGTATTTAGGATCTTTTCAATGTAGTTTTTTTTTATCACGTCCATTAAATTTAGTTGCTACTAGCTACCAGTATTACATGTCTTTTTTCATGTTTTAATCATGGCATAGATTCATAAGACAAGTCTTCAATCACTAAGAGCATGATTATCCGGTTTCTTAAAGGGGCACTAACACCACAAAAACGTTTCAAAACCCCTTAATTAAGAGTTGATTTTTTCTTGTTTCTTACACTGTTCGGGAGTCTCACTGATATGTGGCGGCCCGCGATTGGTTTATTTTTATTTTTTTTAAATCAGACAAAAAATAAAAATAAAAATTTTAAATCGAGTTTTAGGGTTAATCATGCTCTAAAACTATTATAAATTTCTTAACATTTGTAGCCAAAAAAAAAGACTAGTAGAAATTTGTTTTGTGTTTGAGTACTTTGTCATTTGAGTGAATAATTCAGCGAATATCAATTATGTTAGAAATCCACATACTAAGGAAAAAAAATCTAGACTCATCGAAGAAGGTTACAAGTATATACAGCTAGATTATATACTTAATAAATAACATAGATTATACTAGATTGCAATATCGTTTGATTTAAGCAAAAAAAAAAAAAAAAAAAAAATATCGTTTGATGCATGTCTCGTATATTTACATGAAAATGCTCTCCTTATTAGCCGCACAAACAGTCGCCAAACTCCACTTCGCTTTCACGTTCTCTAATACAACTTGCAACTTTGTTTATTATTTTTTTAGTAATTTAAGCTAGTTACTGTACTAGTATTAAAATTAGTGGATTCTTCATGATTGGTCCATAAGATATCAATCATGAACTTCTGCTCCAAGATTTCGTGTTAGAATTAGTAATTGATTACAATTTATTTTGCACTTATGGGAATCAATCAATCAATTGGTGACTAAATTTGATTCTATGTTCCTATGAAATTACACACAATATGTAAACAATCCAGTGGCTTGTCTTTTGGGGGGAAGACATAATCTAGTATGGTTTGAAGAGAATCTATGAGATTAAACTAGAAGAAAACAACCACATGTCATTAAGTTCCCAAAATTTTGCGTCTAACATATGTGTTACGGAAATTAACAAAATGTAATGTATATGTAAATCTTGGTTCTAAATGTGGATCGTTACAATGTCTATTCCCATATGATAAATCATGATGATAAATGATTCAGTTTAGTTAGAAAAGATGTGAAGGTGATATTATTATGAGGATGTGACGGTGATAGCCATTTAATTAAGGTAAACATGAAAAGGGAGCTCCCATGAAAAGTGATAATAAAAAATTTGGAGTTTAGATAATATCCATGTTATTATACACCGAATATTAGACCTACTGGGGTATCACATACACGTTCATTCTAATCTTTTATATGTTTGGTGTATAATTACACTAGACGACATATGCGCTAGAACTAATCACGTTTCAGTAAACATTCATTCTGTTTTTAACATTTGTGATTAAAAACACCTTGACTGAATCTCATACGTCTCTCCGTTGGAACCGACGTCTCTTCCAAGCAAGATACTTCGAACGCATCCTTCTTTGAAGGTCACATCGCCACAATACTACCTACGTCTTTGTTGTTAGTGTAAGTAAATCAATATGAGAACATACAAATCAGCATTACCTTTTTGTTTTCAAGTTGGTTTTGTATTGAGATTCAATCTACAGTTTTGTTTCCGAATCTTAAGCTGGTGGGTTCGATCACATGCAAGTTACACTAGTCTATTTGTATTACGTTAATACAAATATAAAACTCATATGTAAGAGCACGAGTATATATATAAGTCTATATATATCCTCTATATATACGTGCATTGTAAGTTTACTTTGTTTTCATTATCTTCTAGCTAAATTAATTAATTTTAGTTAAATATATTGTTATGCCGGTTAATACCCTCTAGTCACCTTCTAAGTCTAAACAAACAAACAGCAAATCTTTACACAAAATCTTAATATTGGTGTGTAGGCAAAATTGCGACCATAACACTTTTTATTATTAAGCCTTAATTTCAATTCATAACTTTTACAGAAAAAATCAATTCATAACTCTAAATCAACTATTGACAGTACTATACGTTTAAGCTGAATTAGCTCTTCCAAATCAAATTAAACTACTGCCTTTGAATTTTCCAAATTCCGCTAAATTAATCACCATCCATTTAATAAAAATACGCTTTTGACTAGCAGATCTATAAAGTATTTTCGATTAATGAAGATGAAATTTTGTTATCTATGCATGGTATAATTTTTTTCTCGAATTCTATACAATATTGTGCCGTATGAATAATGATTACAGTAAAAAGTACTGTAAGTTTTTAGTTTGGACAATAAATTGTAACCAAAACCAACCAACACAAAATTGAATTACCAACACTTTAAGCGTATTTGATAAACTCGTGCTGATTTAAACTTTGATTGTCAACAAGTAATATAGGTTTGTTTAATTCACTCAATTATTCAAGTATTAATCTTACAAAATTTTATAAATCCTGTTTTGATATGTGGGGTTACTTGAGATCCTCCAAGAACTTATATTGTGGATGGACATATACTGGTCAAAATGGGAATCATAATCTTATGTTATGATTGTATGTACCTGTGTCACGTAGTTCGACTTTTAACCACTCTTAGATCTCATATATCCTTCTCGATCTTTTTGCAGCACATATATATGATACTCAGCTTTATATATTATTTTCTTGCAACGACACATCATTCAGTTTTCCTCTTCCTTTTATCCTGAAAAAAGTTTAATCTTCTAATTTTTTTTATTAAATCACTGTATATATGCTAAATACATATGTGTGTAGTAGAGTGACATCATTGGGAAAAAAATACCACATCTCTACGTTAAAACATATATAACGCAACTATAAAATAGAGAGAGAAAGAGAGCATGGATGCCTAAATTATCTAGTAGTATAGAAATTTTTATTTTAGATAAGATGCTTAAAATCTATTAATATGCTTATCTTCATGTGTAAATTTTTTGTGTTTGTACTTGTTGCATGTGTTGTTAGGTTCTTAAGTACGAGAATTAAAATCCGCGTTAATTAAACAAATGTTTGATTAGCCGTACGTACCGCCATTAATAGAGCATTTTTTATAACACTTAATAGAGAGCATTATTAACACTCATTAAGGAGCATACTTTGACCACTTGGGGATAATTATAAATATGTAATGTTTTTTTGTTGTAACCTTATAAATATGTGTGTTTATTCGACTATATATGCGGCCCAGGATTAGACTAAACTAAGTTTGTAATCGCCATTCAGCATATAACTAATATTCAATATAAATTGTTAAGTAACATTATTTAAATAGTTGTAGATAATTTTTAAAATAACCATGAGAGACGAGTGAACAAAAGCTTAAGTGTTGAGTAACATTATTTAAATAGTTGTAGATAATTTTTAAAATTATTTTATTTTTATATTTTCTTCTAACTTCTATTTACTTTCACTTAAAAAAGTTCTGACCGGGTAGCTCAATAACCCAATAATACTTGAAAAAATAGTTCAGTTCCACTTCCAAATAAGTTTTCAGTCCATTTAATCTGTAAATAGTTGTAATTTAACTGAAAAGGAAAAGCTACAAAATCCATTCGAATTCTAGTTTGTAAATAATCTAGTGTTATAATCTCGCTCTCTTTCACAAAATACATATTAAAATTTTAAAATGATATTCTTTTTATAACCATTCTTTGTATAACAAAAAAAAAGAGTCAAAATGATATTTTTGTGAAACAAAAGAAGGAAGAGTGTAGTCTAAAAATTAGTAGATATTGATGCAGTTATACATGGCTCCACCCACCCACTCCTCTCATATAATTGGAATTTCAACCACCGTATTTGGGTTATAGATCGCATAGCTAAAATTTTGAAAGATAAAAGACCAATTATATGAAGAATCATAATATGAAAAATATTTAATTCTATTGACAAGCGAGGAAGAAGAAGGCACAAGCTAACAGTTGTCCGAACCCGATTTTGGCAAAAGACGATCTTTTGATTTGCTTACAACATCGAATCAGAACATTTTATTTAGTTGTTTCCCTATTTACTGATCTTCAATAAATGTTATTAGGTACTAAATATTTAGCTCTCTTAGTATAAATTATATTTAAATGTAAAAAGACGTAAGAGCATCTTTATCCCAAAACTCTCAAAAAGGTTTTTATTTATTTATTTTAAAATAATAATAATAAAAAAATAAACTAATCGCGGATCGCCACGTGTTAGTGGAGTCTGCGAACAGTGCAAGAAATTATCAAAAACAGGTTTTTAATTAGGAAATTTAGGAGCCCGCAAACAATGCAAAAATCTCTCTTAAGAGCCTTGGATAAAGATGCTCTAAGAGCATCATTATCCCTAGAACCCCTAATGGGGTTCTTAAATTTTTTTTTTTTGCTGATTAAAAAAAAATTAAAAAACGAACTAATCGCGGGCCGCCACGTGTCAGTGGGGCCCGCAAACAGTGTAAGAAACTCTCTAAAACCGGTTCTTATTTAGTAGATTTTAGAAAAGGTTATTGCACTGTTCATGGGTCCCACATGTCAGTGAGGCCCGTGAACAGTGCAAGAACCCCTCCTAAGAACCCTGGATAATGATGCTCTAAGTGATTTTATCTACAACTATGGTTAAAGTTAAAACACTACTACTGCTGATTTTTTTGTTAATATATATTATGTTATGTAAATATGTATTACCGATTTAATTTGTATTTTTATGGCATCTAGACAAGGGAAAACGTCTTCACCGTTTTTAGTGAGCATTCTATAAACTAACAAGATTTGGAAAACAAATAGGTAGTAGCAAACAATAAGTTTCCTATATTGTGACACAATGTATTTTGCCAAGGACTATATAATACAAAATAATTATTTAGAAAACTTATTGAATATTTAAATAGTTTTTCTTTGTTTATATAGCTGCAAATGACAAACCCATATATTTTGAAACTCCCGAAAACCATACACATAACAAATAAATTCATTCATTTATAGGAAACCTATAATAGTTTTACCGGACTAAATTCTAAACAAACATTACGTTTAGAATTTGATAATTAACGTTTTTGGAAGTGGCATCTTCTATAGATGAACAACCCGGAAATTTCATAATAAAAACAAAATAAATAGCCAAAACTCTTTTCTATTCATCCAATTGCAAGTCAATGACAACGTATTTTTTCCACAATCGAATCTTCCGTATTCTTTACACATATCTATCTCTTTTTTCTAACTAAACTATATATTACAATAAAACAAAAAGAAGAAAAAAAAGAGGAAAATCAAATTTGTCAAAGTCTTTCCTCTCTGTCACGTCTGCTATATATACTTGTCTCTCATTTACACCAATGTAAACTCCAACACACTTCTCTCTCTCTCTCTCCGGTTGTGTTTTAGAGCTGTCACGTATCACGTGTTAAGTTCGAAGCTTTAAGAAAAAAATGGGTCTTCCTCTAATGATAGAGAGATCATCAAACGACAACAATAATAACAACAAGGTCGAGCTTTCTCGTGTGGCGGTTTCCGACACACATGGTGAAGATTCACCTTACTTCGCCGGCTGGAAAGCTTACGACGAGAATCCTTACGATGAATCATATAACCCTTCTGGTGTCATTCAAATGGGTCTCGCCGAGAATCAGGTAATTATATTATTAATTACTCTTATCAACTTTTGTTAAAAAATAATTATTATATATTGTGATAATGTATATTAATCTAGATCATCTCTTCTTCAGGTCTCGTTTGATCTTCTAGAAAACTACTTAGAGAAGAAGAACCCGGAAGGCTCGTTGTGGGGGTCAAAAGGAACACGTGGGTTCAGAGAAAACGCACTGTTCCAAGACTACCACGGTCTCAAAACTTTCAGACAAGCCATGGCTAGCTTCATGGAAAAGATCCGTGGAGGTAAAGCTAGCTTTGATCCTGACCGGATCGTCCTCACCGCCGGAGCCACCGCCGCTAATGAACTCTTAACTTTCATCCTCGCCGATCCCAACGACGCACTTCTTGTCCCCACGCCGTATTATCCAGGGTACGTCACACTTTACATATTTACATTTAAATATACGTTTGATTATTGGTAATAGAGATTTTATATTATACAAAAAAATAGCTGCAACTAACTAACACCACTTAAGGAAACTATAATCTATATTATATTTTTAATCTAGCATATCTTGTATTAACCAAAACTTTTATTTATTTGATTACAGATTCGATAGAGATTTGAGATGGAGAACCGGAGTGAGAATTGTACCGATTCATTGCGACAGCTCGAACCATTTTCAGATAACCCCTGAGGCGCTCGAGCAGGCTTACCAAACGGCTCGTGACGCGAACATTAGAGTCCGGGGAGTGCTCATAACCAACCCATCAAACCCATTAGGTGCCACGGTCCAAAAGAAAGTTCTAGAAGATCTACTTGACTTCTGCGTACGCAAGAACATTCACTTGATCTCAGACGAGATCTACTCCGGTTCGGTCTTCCACGCGTCAGAGTTCACAAGCGTAGCCGAGATCGTAGAGAACATCGATGACGTGTCAGTAAAGGAACGTGTCCACATCGTTTACAGCCTCTCCAAAGATCTAGGTCTTCCCGGTTTCCGAGTCGGGACCATTTACTCGTACAACGATAATGTTGTCCGGACAGCGAGAAGGATGTCGAGTTTCACGCTTGTCTCGTCTCAGACACAACACATGTTGGCTTCCATGTTGTCGGACGAGGAGTTTACGGAGAAGTACATAAGGATAAACCGGGAGAGGCTTAGGAGACGGTACGAGACAATAGTTGAAGGGCTTAAGAAGGAAGGGATCGAGTGTTTGAAGGGCAACGCAGGGTTGTTTTGTTGGATGAACTTAGGTTTCTTGCTGAACACGAAAACTAAAGAAGGCGAGCTCGAGCTTTGGGATGTGATCTTGAAGGAGCTGAAACTGAATATCTCGCCAGGATCTTCGTGCCATTGCTCGGAGTTTGGATGGTTTAGGGTTTGTTTTGCTAATATGAGTGAGAAGACTTTGGAGATAGCATTGATGAGAATACATGAGTTCATGGACCGACGAAGGAAGTTTTGAACTGTTAAATAAAAAAGAAGTAAATAAAACCGATTTTTATGTTTTCTGTGGTTAATAGTTAATTTATGGGGTAAGGGATTTTTTTTTTTGGGAAAGAGAAGATAACTAGTTTAAATCTATTTATGGAAAGTGGGTTTTGATTTGTTTCTCTTTTCTAGATATTATTGTTTGTTTTCTTGCTTTGGACGAAGCAAGTTAATTTCATGTTTATTAAGGTTGATTGTAATAATTTCTGTTATATACAAAAAGTAATTCCTTTCTTTATGATGTTGAATATTACAAAATATCTCTATACATTTTTCATATTGTTCTTGAAGGCCAATGATATATATATGCATATAATATTTGTTGACTTTTGTTTTTTATTCGGACTATATATTTGTTGCTGTATATAGCAAGTGGGTCTAAATTAAATTATTTCAATATGTGGTTATGTCAGTGTTGATGTAATTTCCAAAGAGGTTAGTGTTGTCATGTGGTCGAGTCTTTTTAACTCGGTCACTCTACAACTCGAACAAGTAAGGTGTTCCCTTTTTTCTCTTAATTTATTTCTCTGAAAACACGATATCAGTGAGATCGAATTAATACTTTATAATTGTATCAACTAGTTAATTATTTTTTCATAATATAGTTGTATTGTATTAATTGATTGTTCATTTCTAGCTAGAGTAGTCTCCAAGTTATTTCGTTCTCTTGGCCAAAGCCGAGGTCGTATACCACTTGATGAATAAAGAGTTAAAAACAAATGAACTCAGAGCAAAGACTCTCTATTATATACTCATAAATATAAATAATGCAAGTTGCCGTGTTATAAGTATTGTTTTCTTTTTTGAACTAAGTGTTATAAGTATTGTTATGTTGTGTCTTTAAGAAAAAACTCAAAAAAGTATTATTATGTTGTGAACAAGATCGTCTACATTTAAAAATACGGAAAGGAGTGAGTAATTAAACACACAGTATAGTCATTTCCAGTATTTTGAAAACCAAATAGATACCGACTCGCTCAGTCGAATCTGATTTTTTTTTATAAATTATATATATACATATTATATAAACTTAAAACTAGTTGTACATATAATATGTTAATTTTTTTATTAACTAAAAAATAAATAATAAACATAAATTTAATCATATGCACCAATCAAACAAGTGAATACTATATAAACTAAAATTGATAAAAGCCAAATAGTTAACAATTCAAATTACTGTATTTATTCTTTCTAACAACTAAAATTCCAAATTTTATAAATATGACAAAATAACTTATTTCTTACATGATGCACCTATTAAAACAATAAACTAAGGGCAACCTAATATAGCTTAAACATATTGATACCAGATTTTTTTATATACACTTGTTTTAGATAATCACAAGACCGATAACAAGGATCCACAATCACAAGATCGATAACAAGGACTGAATAATTCAAAATAATCTTATTTATACATAAGTAAAATCGAAGTTGATAACTTGTTAATTTATTGTTAAAGTTTGAGATGTTTGTCAACTGAACCAATTCGTCCACTTTTATACGTATAAATATATATATACGCTGACTATAGATTTTTTTAATATTATACAATATGGAAATGTAACTTTTGTTGTGTCATTCACTAATAACAAAGTGCAATTATATATATTATACCACAGATGTAAATGGTGCTTCTACTTACAGCTATATTAGAGAATTCTTTGATTTGACTACTCCGTCAAAACAGAAATCTCATTAATTTAGATTATTAAAATGGAGTTTAAAAGCGTCAAAGAAGTATTAATAAATCCTGATTAGCGGACTTTGCATGCATAATTCTTTATAAAGTAAACACCGATTTGACAATTAGTCTATTCTATCTACATGCTTGAAGTCTTTCTACTTTTAGTCTTTATCTCTGTGTTTAATATAATTTTCCTCTTTTGGTCAAACTCTAATACAAATATACAATTTCTTATATTCGTTTGGAAAATTGTCTAAAATACCACACTTTTGATACCACTTTTCATGTTTACTTAACTATTTTTACTCTTATTTTTTTTAAAAAAAATTATTTATAATCTTAATATTAGTTAATCTTAAAATTTAAAGTTGAGAGCTGAGGTAGGGTTTTGAAATGTAAAAATTTAAATTCTAACTAATTTAAGAGTCTTTAACTCTTAAAAATAAGGTATTTATGAAAATATCTCTTTAGTAAAAATAAAAATGAATAATGATATTAATAATGTGATAAACATCAAAATTCTCTTGTTCGTTTCATAGCTGATCATGTGTATGCAAAACCAACCGATCATTAATCTCTTTTAATCTTTCATTGCCTGGTCAATATATAATATACCAATTAATTAATTGACGGTAGGCATAAACTATATTTTTAAATATTTAATTTTATGAAACATTTCAAAATTTCAAAATCTACGCGCTATGCATTTTTAAAAAGATTAAAAAGAATCTTACTAGATTAAGGATTTGAGAAGATTTTTTTTTTTTCAAATTCCTTTTTATTGTATCTATCATTTATAAATTATATATAAAATTCACGATTATTAGGTTAGTCATTTTTATAAGTTATTCTAGTTTCTAATTTATTAAAAAATACAAATTTTCTTAATAAAATTCATTAAATGAGATTTAGTGGATTTAAATAATATGTTATAGTGTGTAAATAACCAATTGCAATACCACATTTTATAATGATATTTCAATTTTTTCACAATTAAAAATAATTATTTACATTGTTAAAAAGAAAACCAAATTATTTGAAATAACATAAGAATATAATTGTTTGAAAATTCAATTTTAATCTTTTTTTTATATTTTTATATATTTCATAAAACGATAATAATAACAAATTATAGTAATTTAAAATAATATTGTTTTGAATAAATATTCAATTTAAAAAAATAATCAAAAACTTTAAATTTTTTTCAGAACTCCATAAATTTTGTAATAAATCATTTTAAGATTTACTCAATTTTTCTTTTAAAAATGGATTTATTCAAATTTTGAATTCTTTAAATCTTTAATTCAATAAGTCATCTACCTAACGCGTAGAATTTGTGGGCGCCTCTTATATACACGATTGGAAAGTCTTTGTACATAAAACGATTTTGACCTTAAAATAATGCACACACTTATGATATTTTGTTGCTCGTATAAATTAGTCAAACGTTATAAATATTTATATTTGTAGTTTTGTGACAAGTGCAAGGGTACTTATCAAAATTTCGTATAAAAATATATTTATGATATAATTTATTTATCAAACAATGAAACTTAATTTGAGGAATACAATATCGACATCCATGACCAATTCTGAATTACCTTTTTTAAGACTAAGTGATCATTTCTCGTTTGGTCTCTTTTTTTTGCAGGGACTCTTAAGTCTTTACTCTTTACTACAAAACCAAAAACTTTGTTCTAACTCCTTATGTATTATGATATTATATATTTCAAAATTCGGTCTTACTATTCTAAATTAAAAGTATTTATAAGAACATAACTCGCATACATACACAACACACGTGCCGACAAGGTGGAGCATCTGCTCCCTATGCATTTTATATAAAAAATAAATTTTGCTTACTATTTATAATCTGTTTTGGAGAAAGTGGTTAAGTTTGTCACCCTTTCCCCTTAAATTTCAAATGTGTCGACTATGTAACATTAAGCGCGTTCCTCCTAAAACTAACCGGATCGGATCAGTCGATAGAGTTAATACAAAAAGAAAACTAATTTCAAATGTAGGGTCAAATGCATCTTTTCTGTAACGTTTTAAAAGTTTGCCTCTCAGATTTTCCAAGTCGATGCTACTTTTTTGAGAGTCAAAGGACAACTGGGAGAATCTTAGCCGTCAGATCAGTCCCCACCTCATAGGCGGATCATGCTTACAGGCCAAAGTCCCACGAGTGAACAAATAATCAACGTCGTCATTAATTTTACTACGTGGGTCTCGTCTTCGTGTCGTACTACGAGCTGCTTCGCAATTATATTCATGGACTTCTACAAGTTACAACAACCTGGAACCTATAAATCATTAATGTAAAAATGATATACATTACACGCGTACTTGTACACATGGACCCAAATGTGGTTAGGTTAAAGTTTTAGTGACATATTTGAATGGGAAGTTATATATGTATTGATATAAATATCTGGTCATATTTTTAATGAAACAAAAAAAAAAGAATAATATGAGCAAGACATTAAGTTTAGTAATTTGTATTAGTATAGCCATTTACCGTATGAGTTCTTCTTAAAATCGATATACTATTATATTGGAAATTATGTTAATTAATGGTTATACGATAATTTTACAATTGATAATTCTAGTTATTTTATGAAAAATTATATCTGACGATCTTATTGGCACGAAATCTAAATCCTATTTTTCACATACCAAAAATTTCTTGTAAGTTAATTTTTTTTATCAGTATGCATAATGATGTAAATCTCATTTTCTAGATAAATTTTAATCAAATCACATGGTGTTTCCACAACTGTATGGGTTTCCAATCCTACAAAACGTTTGTAACAAAAGACAAAAAAAATCGTAGACATTTCTTTTGGTGTTATGAACCAGATTGTGGATGCAATAACCATTGGAATTGGATAAAACCGGATCCGACCAAGGATAAGATCGGACCGACCCGAAAGGAATCTCACCAACCAGAAAGGAATATTCCATCGACCAAGATATGGATAAGGACTAATCAAGACTTTCTTTTTCCTAGTTAGATAAGGTTTAACTTTTCCATGTTTATCTAGGAATGTTATCTTTCCATTTATCTAGTTGTAACTCCCTATATATAAAGGGCTCCATATTCGATGATCAATAAGAATACAGACAAGTTCCCCCCATTACTTTCTTAACACGTTATCAGCACGATACGTCTCTCATAAACCCTAAGCTAATACTCAGCCGCCTAAAAACCCTAATCCTAAAAACACCATCGATTCATCACCTAAAAGCTTCTTACATCTTGTTCAATCTCTTTCTCTAAATCAGAAACCCTAATCATCCGAGACACACCAGCCGGCACACACGGAGGTCACCCGCGCACGTCCTGACCCGCATACGTTCACACCCGCCTACGTCCTGCACCCGCGTACGTCCTGCACCCGCGTACGTCCTGCACCCGCGTACGTTCACACCCGCGTACGTCCTGACCAGCGTACGTCCATACTCGCGCACGTCCACACTCGCGTACGTACTTACCATCCGCGATAGAGGTTACCCGCACCCGCGTACGTCCCAGACCTGATCCGCATACACAACACAGGTTACCCGCGTACGTACCAGACGATCCGCGAACGACGAACGAACACCCGAACCAGAATCAGCACCCGATAAGCATCAATCCAGCACCCGATAGAGGTTCCCAGCAGTCGATACTCAACTGCAACGTTCCAGCACTCGAACCAGCACCCGATAGCTTCCTGGTCACCCGATCAACCTGCGATACATCCTACGAACCGCGACAGCCCTCTCGGTGGTCCGTTCAACCTGTCTAAACCTAAAGGTAACTCGATCAAACCCTAATTCATAAATTGATCGATAGAACTTTGCTAGGTTGCTGGATAGTTTAGGGAACCTCATCCTGATCATCTAGGGTACACATCCATTGTTTGAATTCATTGATTGATTGAGTAGTCTGATTGCAAATCACATAGAAACCTGGTGATAGGTTGTTAATCAATGAAACCCTAATTTTAAATTGAATTAAGATTGATAGGATTATTTTAAACCCTAAACCTAAATCGATTTTCTAAAACCCTAATTTTAAAATCGGATTTGATTGATTGCTTGTTTGATTAATCACTTAGAAATTAATTGCTAGGATTTTAATCTACAAAACCCTAAAATAAATTATAATTGCTAGATTGTTAAAACCCTAATTATAATTAGGATTACTAAAACCCTAAACCTAATCTGAAACCTAAAACTTATAATAACCTGAATAGGTTTCCTAAACACAACTTGATTAGGTTTACTAATCAGAACTTGATTAGGTTTACCAAGTATAACTAAATTAGGTTTATAAAATCTGAAACTCTAAAACACATAATCATATGGTTTCAGATGTCGAATATCAATAACTTGGAATATGCGACCCTTAACCTATCTGGAGATAATTACCTCCAATGGGCGCTTGATACCAAGATCATCTTGAAATCAAAAGAACTCGGTGAAAGTATAATAGATGACAACAATGTCAGTGAGAATGATAGATACCGAGCCATCCATATCATAAGGCATCACTTGGCCGAGAGTCTCAAGGATCAGTACCTGACAGTCGAAAATCCTCTCGAACTCTGGACAGAGCTGAAAAGCAGATATGATCACCAAAGATCGGTGATCTTACCCAGAGCTCGTTACGATTGGACACACCTAAGAATCCAAGACTATAAGTCTGTGGATGAGTACAATTCCGCACTGTTTAAGATCGTTTCAAAATTGAAACTGTGTGGGGAAACGATTACGGATAAGGATATGCTTGAGAAAACCTTTTCCATGTTCCACACAAGCAATGTGTTGCTCCGACAACAATATAGAGAAAAGGGCTTCACCACTTATGCTGATCTTATTTCTTGTTTACTCCTTGCTGAGTAGAACAATGAATTGCTAATGAGAAACAGTGAAATGAGACCTCCAGGATCCACACCATTACCTGAGGCACACACGACAACTAATGCTGATAGTGAGGCGAGCCACGTCCATTCAAACTCACACGGTCAAGGCCGCAGGTGGACAGGACGTGGCCGCGGTCGAGGTAACTATGGCCGTGGTGGTCGAGGCAGTCCGTATGGACGAGATAGTGGCCGAGATAGAGTCCAGAACAACTCGTATGGTCGAGAAAATGGACGAGGCCAAGGGAATCATTTCAAACCCTCACAACCGACCAAATCAGTGTGCCATAGGTGTGGAATGAGCAGTCATTGGGCAAAGACTTACAGGACTCCCAAACATTTCTGTGATCTATATCAAGAAAGTTTAAAGGGAAAGAATCCTGAGGCCCACATGATAGTCCAAGATGATGAAAATGATTTTGATCATGAAAAAGATGATTCACTAGAATATGAGACTTCTGATTGTCTCAAAGATGATAAATAAATTCGACATCTATAATCCTTGATTGTTTTTATTAAAACTTGTTTTGGTGTTTGACATTTCTGTGATTCATTTCTATAATGTCATTTCCATGATTGTCATTTCTGTGTTATTGATTGATAAATAATAACATAAGGATAGTCAATATTATTAGACCACGAAAATAACAAAAGGCATTCACCCAAATGAAAAACCCATTGAGTTATATACTTAAGTATGAATGGTTTCCACATTAAACCAATGGGCAAAGGAAACAAAAGTTCCTTTCAGATTATAAATCGTCTAAAAGCCTTATAAGAAAAGTGGTCAAAGACTATACCTATATACTCTGATCTTGACTATGCCAAGGATCAGTATGATAAAGGCAAAAGCCATGGTATCATGATACCCACGAAATTACACTTAATGGAATTGACCGGATTAGCCATCCGAGTCCAAACTTGATGCAAAGAAAGATATTACAAAGGCACAAAGAGTTATCCCGTAAAATCTCACATTGTGTAACATGTGCACAAGGGAAACTCATTAGGCTCTATTGTCCTATAAAAGGCCACGTGATGATGATAGTATGTCCATGAGGGGAAGTGAGGACAAACCGAAATCCATGAACATACTACAATCACGTGTGATAAGGTCCCATAATAGACTTTGGCCGAATTCAGGCCATAACCTAATGCACTGGCCGAATTCTTTAAAACATAATGGCCACTATCTAGAACTTGAGGACACATGAATTTACATGTCTAAGATTAATATGCATCAGGCCATATAAGTGAGCATAGATATTCTCATCTCAGATTAAGGGTCATAAACCAGACATACCATCTTAAGAGAATCTGAATATACCACCACAGACATATATGCCACTTAAGATGGAACCTCAGAAGAGGATTGAGGATGAGAATATATGTTGGATGAAAATACATCTTTCTCCCACGTGATTCAAAAAATATCTTGAGCCAAACATGGGTGATCTAATTAGTGGCCAAGAACACAGATTACATTGACCTCAGTAATTTGACCATCCAACATTAAAAGGGAGAAAGTTATAAGCTGGTAAAGAGAGAATGGTATCAACCATCATTATCTTGGCAAGATCCTCAGATTATTAAATATAAGACGTCCAAATATAAAAGCTAGCAGAACTAGATGCCAGACACATTGACCCGAAAAGTTATACCAGCTTGCACCAAATGAGTTGTTGTCCTAGAAGAGACACAATCAAGTTGCTAAAGAGTCTATATAAAGATAGAACAATATGTTCCATAAGATAAAGGGACCTCGGAAGGATAAAATGAAATGGTGCATAGAAATGATAAATTCCCGAGGTCATAAAAGGAAACCATTCCCAGACATAGAAAATGGTCGACCACAATATAAGATACCATACAATGGACTTTGGGACGCCAAAATCCATGGTACTTAAGGTGATTTGGGACGCCAAACACCATTATATTAAAGGTCTTAAGATTGCAATCAAACTATGTTATGTCTGGAATACAATGGAACGCAGAAAAGGGTATCGATACCAATGATATATAAGAAAGCGCAAACAAGATAGCACTTGAATATAAAGCGAGGATCATAAACCCACGTGTGAGTACTCATACATATAAAAGAAAACGTGGGGTTTAACTAAGATTTAAAGAATCTATAAAAGAGATGGACGTATTGGCCATAGAACGTCATCCGATAAACCAGTGAATGAGTCCTGTGAGAGTAAAAGAAATCGTGAGTTATAGGATATGACCATATGATATAAGGTATTCATATTCCTACTTAAAAGCATTTAAAGAATGGCTTGATTACACAAGGTTACTCACAGAGACCAAGGAACATATTATAAAATGATATAAGATCTGTGGTGGATGCTACTACAATCCGAAATGAAAATGTCTGGAAAGAAATGATGATGTAGTAAGCAATATATTAATCACCGGATATGAATGATAAAGGTACCATGAAATGATAAAAGAAATCAAAGTGGTTGATCATACGACCATAAGTGTGCATATGGGCAAAGATCCATACGACCAAATGAGTTATAGTCGATGCACGGTCGATATAATGGTTAGACCATAAAAGGTCGAGATACTTATGAACGACCAAACAGCTATATAAGACCATAAATAGTCAAGAAAGAAATGATTATGGTCGTGGTTAAGTAAGAAGGTCGTGACATACATGACCCAACCACGAATGCTAAGGTCGTTGGCCATAGGTGCCAAATAGACAACCATTGTTTCAAATGGACGACCAGATCCATATCAAAATATTGGTCACGTCCATGATCCATCAGCATGCTTAATTTTAATAAAGCTGATGATAAGTAAAGGTAATGAAAGGTTCTAAGGAACCAAAGGTAAACTTATACTTCGTTATTTATTTATTTACAAGAAACGAAAGGTTTAAGTTTGTTTTATACTAACCTAACTAACCAACCCAAAGAGGGATTAAGTGGTTTTGCTAATACAGTTTTTCAGGTTTATATTTTTTCTATATAAGAGAAAATCACAAACATGTTATGTACTTACACATGGAGGCAATACAATCTTGTAAAGGACCATGAAGTGGGCAAGGCCGCAAGTGTCAATCAACCATCCGGAAATATGGCTACATATGAAGCAAGTGAATGACATGGTCGATGAGTCTAAGTGTTATGTTCGATAGTGATCCAACCAATGGAAGAGAAGGATCGACCATTACCCATAAAAGACTAAAGATAATGGTTCAAGTTCGTGACCCATAATGGGTGATAGCACAACATGTGATGATGGTTCGCCAAAGGACATAGACCAATATGTCCGACCATATTGAAAAGAAAGAAGAAGTGCAAATGCGATCAAGAAAGAACCAAGCAGATTTGTTCAACCTCTACGGTCAAGAAGTTATTATACAAGATAAGATTGAAAGATATATAATGGTGCATTCATCCGGGGGAGTAATACGGTTGTACTCTTTTTCATGTCCATGGCTTCCCTTTTACCACATTGGGTTTTGGGTTTACCATATGGAGGTTTTAACGAGGCAACATACCAAACGTATTATAAGCTCTATATGGTTATAACATCCAAGGGGGAGTGTTATGAACCAGATGATTGTGGATGCAATAACCATTGGGATTGGATAGAACCGGATCCGACCAAGGATAAGATCGGACCGACCCGAAAGGAATCTCACCAACCAGAAAGGAATATTCCATCAACCAAGATATGGATAAGGACTAATCAAGACTTTCTTTTTCCTAGTTAGATAAGGTTTAACTTTTCCATGTTTATCTAGGAATGTTATCTTTCCATTTATCTAGTTGTAACTCCCTATATATAAAGGGCTCCATATTCGATGATCAATAAGAATACAGACAAGTTCCCCCATTACTTTCTTAACATTTGGTTCAAACTTAGGCATTTAATCATATAAACCCAAAAAAAGAAGTGTGCAAAGCATTAAGTATAGTAATTTGTAGCAGGGTCCACATGGTTATCTTAGTAGATGGGATATTGCTCTTTGTGGGCTTAAGAACTGCACTTTCATATATGGGCTTATAAATGGGCCGTAACTAAAAAGACTCGAAGTGACTTTTACTAATGTAGACTCTCATGTCTACGACGACGTTGAACATTTCCTAATTCGATCGAAATTCTCTGGAGAAAAGTCTATGAAGAAGTTAGCGAGAAGGTGGCGGAGAACTCGTGGCGACGGCGACGGCGACAGCGACAACGAAGATGATGATGATAAGTTCTTCCTTCCTACTTTCGACGACATCGATTCTCGCCCTATCGATACGCAAGGTTTTCTTCATCTTCTTCTTCGTATTCTTCTCCTGTGATCAATTTCGTAAACACTTTCTCATTGTACAGAGCAAGAAGAGTACGTCCGATCGCTAGAAGAAGCTCACGCTAAGCAGAGTCGTCAATGGAAGGTATATGATCATCGAACGAGCAGTTGATCCAATTTGAGAGTTGTGGATTTGTAGAAATGTTTATATTCCTCAATTTGTGTGTAGAGCGTGTTCGCCGTTCTTATGATTTGCTACGGAGCTTTCCTCTTATACTCCAGTTTTCAGCAGTTCATGTCACCGTGGGAGTTGGTACATTGTTCTCCCTAAGTTGAATTTTAAAACTCAGTTTATGATTCTTGTTTTACTTATAGTGTAATAACCCGTCCCGTGGGATCCAGCTGGCCCTGCAGCGCATCGACCCTAATCGTTACAATAAAAGTCCACTTTTTATGTAACGACCTATCCGTCGAACCGGGATCAGCCGGTCCTGCAGTGCATCGAACCTAACCCCTCCCCTGTGATACAATTTGCCTCAAGCCTCGGCTCACATGTGGGTTATTTGTGCGCTTGGCGTTGCACATTAATTATTGACAGCTTGTCCTGTGGGAGGTCTTAGGTTCGAGTAACGCTAAGTACACCAATAACCTATCTGTGAGCCGAGACCCTAGAAGGCAGGTTGTATCACATGGGAAGAGTTAGGGTCGATGCGCTGCAGCGCCAGCTGAGTTCCATGGGGCGGATTGTTACATATAGTTTCTGTATTTAATGTTTGGCTGACTATGGAGGAGTTGAAAGTATACTAAAAGTGATTACTTTTACAATCATTGTATTCCTAACATTGAGTTTGCCTCCGTGTGTGGAGTTGTTATGTGCACTTGTTTCGCTCTTATTAGGATACGGATGTCCTTTTATTTACGGTTTGTATACTGTACAATCTGTATTGTGAGTTCTGAGGTGATGTCATTTTTTCTGAGCAGCGGTATCATGCCTACTTCATGGAAGATCTTAACTCATGGATCGTCATTTCAGCTGGTTTGTCTTATATCTATGTGTTCTTACTTTGCAATCATGGTTTATCACATGAGTATCAGTATCTATAGGTGGAATAGTATAGAATAATGAATGGATTGATCTTTGCTGCTTTGCTAGTATAGTTATAAGAACCAATTTATGGCGATAGGGAAAGCTTACTGCCATCACAAGACTTTTCTGCGTGATATTTGTTCTTTGCATGTTATTTGATTTTTATAACAATAAAAGTTTTATTGCCGGATTTTTGGATCAGAGTGGATTGCTATCATGGCTTGCTGCCTCTCAATTGTGGGGCTACTAGATAAGAAGAATGATCATAGACGGTGGTTCTGGTACTCTTGTGTTCCTGGATCTGCATTGACCATCTTTTGGCTTTACTACTTACTGAGGTACACTATAGAGTATACCTTTTATCATTTGAGATGACATCTTATCTTACATTAGATAGACATTCATAAGAGGAAATAAAGTGCAATTGATCTCAACGTATAGCTCCAGAGATGCTGGTTCATAGATATGCTACTTTTAGTACCATTACACTAGATCATCAATACCTACATTTCTTGTCAATTCGTTTTATTAGAGTTGTGCTAATAATCTGCTCACCCTCGTGGTCTAGGCTTCCGAAGTTCCGGTGGGATGTTGTCTGGCTTCCTTTTGGTCCCCTTTGGTTGGTGCATCAATCCCGTATATATAAACCTATGACGAAACATATATAATGTGTGTGACACTAATGTTTTGTATCAACTTACTCTACTTTGTTTTTGAAGCGGAGCTGGAACTTGTCTATACGTGGACCATCTACTGGAGGAATCATCTGAAGAAGTGAAAAAGCTAAGGAACTACATGTATGCGTATAAAGCCAGGTAGAGTTCAAAGTCATTCCAATACACTTGAGAGTAAATCTGTGATAGGAACATCGCAAGTTTCTTATTCTTCTTTCAGTACTATAAACGGAATGTTTCTGAATGATCGACACAGACTATAGATTCCATGTCTCAAAGGCAAACATGAGGCAGATTCCAAATCATACATGTAAATTTGTTCAGTCCTCTTCTTCGATGACATTTGGTGCCAAGGCCAGAGAGTCCTTCGGCAACAGTGACAAGGGAGAAGAACTCTTCTTTTGCATCTTCGCCATCGTTTCTCTAACGAGCAACTCGGACTCTGCTCCAAATCTGCTTGTTCAGCTTCACATCCTTTGTCCCCATTGCCTTCTCTGCAAACTTCATTATCTCCATGATTCCCTTTGGAGCCTTATCAAGCTCTTTAAAGCTGAGTGCACCCAGTTAACCGAGTAAGACTTCCAAAAATCAATATTCACAAACTTCCGTACCTGTTACCTGCGTTAAATTAACCACCCTGATTTGTTCAAAGAGAGCGTTTAGTTGGCCTAGTGGTGAGAGAGTGAAGACATCTCTGAAACAACGATGATACATACACCATCAAAGTCTTCAAAAATACCAAACTTTTGTTTCTGTTATCTCTATTGTGAGCAATAAAATGGTTTTTGTTCACGTAATGAAACTAAACTGAAAAAAAACTTGCGACCAAGTTCTCAGACTGATATTATAAAGAGCTAACATGAGTGTCATCATGATGCATCGGCTTCAATTTTTTTTTGTGTATGTGATTATCCAGAGACAGGAAAAGGAACTAACTTCTGCTTCTAATGTAGGCAATGAGATCGATACTAAAACCATCATCAACCCTAACACCCCAAATGGAATGTTTTTTTTTTCTGATTTTTTTTTAAAAAAAGAAAAATTAAAAGCATATCATTCACAGGCTGTCACGTGTCAGTGGAACTGTGTAAGAACCAATAGAAAAAGGGTGTTTATTTAAGAGTGTTTTAAGAGTTGGTTTTTTGGAATGCTTGTGGGCCCCACCCCTTAAGCACCCTCATTTAGTAATGGCAATTCGTGTAACTGCCCGCGGGTCTGGCCCGGTAAATCCTGCTGATGCGCCCCGGTTCGAGCACCGACCTGCTTGGATCATGGACACGACTCAAGATGGTGATCTTGTCGACCAGCTCGACTCAACCGAGGTTTTACCATCAGATCATGCTGATCAGACCATGATTGAGCCAGGAGATAACTTGGAAAAGGAAGGATTTACTAAGTGGAAGCAACGATCAATTAACCTTAAAGATATCATGGAAAGCAGTAATGATATATGTTCATTGTTTGACTCATATCTTCCAAATCACGAGGCTTCTACGCATGAAATCACTTGGAGAATGTTCTCAACTAAATTATGGAACTCCTTGAAGAAGAATCAGATCAAACGGAGTTCATATGTGGAAGTTATGCCATTTACAAACCAGGTGATCTTCAGTTCTCGCGAATTCAGACATGTGCGCATTCAGGTGAGCTGGACCAACACTGCCTTGGAGCTGGATGAGCTAATGGAAACTATATTGGATGAGTTTAATACTCAAGTGAGTTGTACTGAAATTATTATAGGCGAGCTGAGCTGGATTGACACTCACTTGGACGAGCTGAGAGAGCTAGTTCGATCTTCGGAGCTAGTTCGACCACCCAAGAAGCTGGAATTGGCTAACCTTATTTCTGATGAACCAACGACCAATTAAATAATTCCAAAGGTGATTATTCATGTTCTAATTGTCCAAGAAATCCTTGGGCTTGATGGTTTTTAAAAAGATTCAAAAACAAACTTGTTTGGACCAAATAAAGAAACCAATCAAATTTTGGCTAAGGCAAAATATGGATTTCGACCAGGCCTCAAGGGGACATGTCTTGGCCCATATCAGGAGCATATTCTTAACCTTTCAAAGTCTTGGTCGTGGCTATATCAAGAGGCATTCAACAACATACTTATTTCTAGTTAAAAGTCTTAGTCTTTGTTTGTGTTTTCTAAGTTTCTAGTTTTCCACAAAAACTCTTAGTCTTTCTTTGACCACAAATAGTATAAATATGTAATCACAAGCCACGAAATTAATCAGATTGTTTTCCCCTTTTTATGAGTTTATCTCTTTGTTCTTTGTTAGAACATTTCTTAGTTTCTTGGTGAGGTTATCTCCAAGTTTCGATCCTTCTTTTGTTGGACCGGTGCGTCACATCCGGCAACGATTGAAGTCTGGTAGTATCATTGGGCCTTCCGCAACCCTTTGTGTCACCATTCATCCCATCCAGTTCTCCTTTTGGAGTTCATATCCATTTCAGTCCGTTTGAGTGATCATGTCCGAATCTAGGACGTATCAAGTGGTATCAGAGCCACTCAACCGGTACTATCTTTTCATCTTCTCATCTTCTCATCTTCCATTTAAATTTCTTCAAACATTTCTTCTTCTTTCTATCTTGAATATGGGACCCTCATTACCATCTACTATATAAAAAAAGAGAAAAGAAAGAAAAGAAAAGAAAAGAAATATCGAAAAAAAAAAGTTTCAAAGATTTCGAAAAGTTTGATTTGTGGTTTGGTGGTGGAAGAGAAAACCTGCTGGCCGAGGAGAAATCCGGCCTTTGAGGAGGTTAAAGCAGATTCCAAATCCAAATTTTCTTATCTTTCTATCTCATCTCATTGTTTGTTTGCTTGGGAAACCCATTGGAAACTTGGATTGTCTTTCTTAGAACTTTGAGAAGAAACTTGAGTGATTACCTTAAAAATCAGAGTGAAACACGTGTGTGGGTGAGGATAAACACATTGAGAGTGTGAGGATTTATTTCCTAACTTTTGGTGTTGAGATTTTCAGGTTATGATGTTTGGTCTTCTCAAGGAGAGTAACAAGGAGAATCCCCAACGAAATTCTAACTCTCAAATCCCTTTTAAATATCCCTTGAATTATTTTGATGAGTTTTTTAGTGTGCATGAACAACCACCTATAAGGAGAAAAACAACCAGAGATGTGGCTGATCCAAAGAGGCAACCTTTTCAGTTTGATGTCCAACAATTTGTGAAAACTTTGTGAAGGAAGTGGACAAAGCCCTCAAGGACGTCAACAAGAGCCAAAAGAAGAGCACTTCCACACGTGCTCCAGAAGCTGAGCCATCCTTGTTCATCAGCAAGAAAGCCAAAGGTAAATCTGAAAACAATTTTGAAGAGTTTAATTTTTTTTCCAGATTCTTTACCTTCTTTTGATGAATATGAGGAAAGAGCCAATTGAAAGCTTGATCACTTGTGAGGATAAATGTGATTTTCCTTCTCTTGAACATGAGTTTGTGTTTGAGAATGAGCAAGTTAATGTAGAACTAACTGTTTTGCAACCGGAGCTTCCGAGTAGTCTTGTTTTGTCTCCACAGGTTTTTGAGGAACAGCCACTGGACTATCCACATCAATGCCCATGTCTTGGCACTTGGATATCTTTGGATGATGGTCCAGATCCTATCTTTGATGTGGAGGACGAACCTGATCCAGTCTTTGATGAAGAAGCAACAAGCATCACATCCATTGCTATGGAGAATCATCTTTGCTTTGACCCCGGCACAACTACGGCTCCTTCATCTCCCGCCCCTTTGCCTCCTGATCTTCACAAGCACCGTGAGAAACCTGATTTGATTAATTCTCTGCCTGATATGCTTGTCAAGATCAGTACTCATGATATAACTCATTTTGGTCTTGGAAAGATGAAAGAATTTTGTGTTTCAAATTCTGTTTTTGATAACATGATTAATTCTTTTCAAATCTTAAAACCTGATGAACTTCTTGATCATAAACGTTTTCAAAATGATAAAGGCATCAACTCTGGAATTATTTTGACCTTTGATCAGTTCTTGAAGCATAGCAAAGGCTTTGATCATTTTGAAAAGTCTCTTGAGATTGATTTGAAACAAACTGACTTTTGTGTTAGAAAATCTTTTGATTCGTTTGTTTTCAAAGAAAATAGTTTTGATCTGAGTTCTTCTAGACATGCATTGATCACTGATGATTTATTTGCATCCTCTTGTGCCTTGAACGAAATTTTGGTTAAGAAGTTGCTGGAACATGAATCACTTAGAACTGAAAATGATTTTTGTGATCTTGATTCTTGTGATTTTGTTTTGCTGCCTGATCTTGTGTTTGAAACTGATAAGACTTGGCATTTTCTGAGATCATTTCGAGATAATTGTGTTGTTTTGAGCCTTGATGATATTGTGGTTTACAACACTTTCTTTGAAAAACATCTTGAGTCTTTGATAGTTAATTCTCAATCTGAACTTAAGCTTGTGTGTTCAGATGTTGAGCAGGATATGCCCGTCTTGGGGATGAATACTATTGTTGCATATCTTGATAAAATTTTGGTCTGTAATGTTTATTTTGATGTGCATCTTGACAGGCTGAAATGTGTGCTACTTGTTCTTGGAAAAGATATCTTGATTCATGATTTGAACAAGTATTTGTCTTGCACATTTGATCCTAGTATTTTAGTGTTTGTTTTGAGTATCCAGGAAAGACAGGTTCAGCCTCTGAGAAATGAAAGCATTGACCGTGCCCAACATGAGTTTTTGGAGAAGCTTTGTTGAAACCGGCTACCTTGGAGATGTCAGCGACAGAGGTTCACTCCAAGAAGGATATCTCGGCCACCAGAAGGTCTTTTGTCTTGAATCTAATTTTCCCGGAAAGCCAACTCAACAAGGATTTACTGAGGCCTGGGAATCGCATGAAAAGCTTCACGGATGAAGAAGTTATGAATTTTCCAAATCATAGGTTCTTCATTTCGTCTATCCACGAGTACCAGATTTCTAAAGGAGATTCAGGCTCAAGAAAGAAGCGTCCTAAGCCAAAACCGATCCTCCATGAACCAAAGGTGTTTACTCAGTCATTCTCCTGTCTAAACCAAAAGCACTGTAAGGATCATGAGTTGATTGTCTCTACTCTTCATGAAAGTGTTTTGAAACCGAGAATTTCAAGGAGAAAACATATTTTTACTTGGTTGAAAAACGTTTTGCTCAAACTTTTTCATGAATTGTTTTCATTGAGTTGTGCTTTGAAAGAGATTTGGTGTAGGAACAAGCATGAACCAAAATTGCTTAGGCCAAAAGATCATTTTGATTTCGTTCATGAAGAAAATCTTTTAAATTTGGCATTGTCTCTTGCTTTTCCTATCAGTTTGACACCTTGGCCAAATTTTGAAATTGATAAACCAATTTTTGGTGATCAATTTACTTGCTTGATGCGTGCCCACGTGCTTGATGATTATCCTAAGAGATTGGATCCTGTTTTTGATGTCTTAAGGATAGCGAAACCCTTTGATTATTTCTTTCGCAGATTTGATGAGGTTTCTCTAGTTGTTTTGAAAGTGCAGGATATAAAGGATCAGTTTCAGATGGAAGCAAGCAGAGGAGAACGACACCACACTTGTGTTCTTGGAACATGGAACTGGAAATACTTGAGGGAAATAAGTTCAAAACTCCAAGGAAGTTTCTCTCCAAATTTATCCTTCATTGAATTTTACTTGTTTTTAAAATTCTTTTTGTTTGATTCATTTTCTTTTGTTTCAGGTAAAATGGATTTGAGGTCAAATCCTTTTGAAGAGGGAGATAATGATGTGCCCCGGTTCGAGTACCGACCTGCTTGGATCATGGACACGGCTCAAGATGGTGATCTTGTCTACCAGCTCGACTCAACCGAGGTTTTACCATCAGATCATGCTGATTAGACCATGAGCCAGTAGATAACTTGAAAAAGGAAGGATTTACTAAGTGGAATCAACGATCAATTAACCTTAAAGATATCATGGAAAGCAGTAATGATATATGTTCATTGTTTGACTCATATCTTCCAAATCACGAGGCTTCTACGAATGAAATCACTTGGAGAATGTTCTCAACTAAATTATGGAACTCCTTGAAGAAGAATCAGATCAAACGGAGTTCATATGTGGAAGTTATGCCATTTACAAACCAGGTGATCTTCAGTTCTCGCGAATTCAGACATGTGCGCATTCAGGTGAGCTGGACCAACACTGCCTTGGAGCTGGATGAGCTAATGGAAACTATATTGGATGAGTTTAATACTCAAGTGAGTTGTACTGAAATTATTATAGGCGAGCTGAGCTGGATTGACACTCACTTGGACGAGCTGAGAGAGCTAGTTCGATCTTCGGAGCTAGTTCGACCACCCAAGAAGCTGGAATTGGCTAACCTTATTTCTGATGAACCAACGACCAATTCAATAATTCCAAAGGTGATTATTCATGTTCTAATTGTCCAAGAAATCCTTGGGCTTGATGGTTTTTAAAAAGATTCAAAAACAAACTTGTTTGGACCAAATAAAGAAACCAATCAAATTTTGGCTAAGGCAAAATATGGATTTCGACCAGGCCTCAAGGGGACATGTCTTGGCCCATATCAGGAGCACATTCTTCACCTTTCAAAGTCTTGGTCGTGGCTATATCAAGAGGCATTCAACAACATACTTATTTCTAGTTAAAAGTCTTAGTCTTTGTTTGTGTTTTCTAAGTTTCTAGTTTTCCACAAAAACTCTTAGTCTTTCTTTGACCACAAATAGTATAAATATGTAATCACAAGCCACGAAATTAATCAGATTGTTTTTCCCTTTTTATGAGTTTATCTCTTTGTTCTTTGTTAGAACATTTCTTAGTTTCTTGGTGAGGTTATCTCCAAGTTTCGATCCTTCTTTTGTTGGACCGGTGCGTCACATCCGGCAACGATTGAAGTCTGGTAGTATCATTGGGCCTTCCGCAACCCTTTGTGTCACCATTCATCCCATCCAGTTCTCCTTTTGGAGTTCATATCCATTTCAGTCCGTTTGAGTGATCCTGTCCGAATCTAGGACGTATCACCTGCTGCGGGGCGGGATTGGTCACTGACATTAAAGGCCCAAAATTTAGCGGGCTTTGCGGGCTAGGGATTGTGCGGAACTGGGCCTTGGGTGGGGTGGGCCTGAAAGAGCCTGCGGGACATATGAGGACCCGCAACACCATTTCTTCTCGTCACCTCTTCACCTGAAAAAAAAAACACAAGAGAATGTTAAACAATGGCAATTAAGAGGCGATCTTGCTCGAGAAGACTGAAGCAAGCTCCAATATTCCTTATGTTGTCCTCTTTTTCTTCGATCTTCACCATCGAAGATTCACCGACAGAGGAAAATAAGTTTGGATCACCTACAAATATTCGATGCTGGTTCTTGTGCTCTGGCGATGGTGATTCAAGCTCCAATCTTGCTTCTGGTGTTCTCTTTGTCTTCGATCTGGAGCAAAGGACCTTCACCGAGAACTTATTGAGTAAGCATGCACTTTGGTCTAACTCTTACTGTTGATTTAATGTTGTTGTGTCTTAAGAGCGACTGTTGCTAAGAAGTAAGAACTATATAATGTTGTTATTGTGTCATGGATTGAACATCTTGTGTTTAACTGATTCGTAGAAGGACTTTTGTTGTGTTCTTATCTCTATTGACCTCTTTTTTTTTAGGTAATATGCGCAGGGTTCATAGAGATCGGAATCCCGCGGGCCGATCCGCCAAGGACATGTGCAAGTCGCAAGTCGGGATTGGGCTGCACTTTTCGAGACCGCGTCCTGCGCGGGCCTGTACCGCCAAGACCCACATCAATCTAGTACCGCGGCGGGACGGGCTTAGGCGGGTCGGTACAACCCAATTGCCATTACTACCCCCATTAAACACCTTGGTTGAAGGTACCAACTGCCGGTTCATGATTTTAAAAGCTTTTTCAGCGTTCAATGGAAGCATCTGTTAATGGGGGTTGCTCTGTTTCTTCAAGGATAGTAGCCAGTGAAAGCGGAGGATAGTTGCCGGTGAAAGTGAAGCCTCTTCCAGCGATCTCACCTGCACAGAACCATACAAAGCAATCCAGACCAAAAAGTGCTGCAGTCCCAGCCTCTTCAACCTTCAAATCCGCAAGATTCTTCCACATGCCTTTCACATGATCAACTTCCTTCTAGAACGACTCAGCACTTCCAGGGATGCTGCAATCCACATAACCAAGTCAGTCACAGCAACACAGAACAGTTCCTGAAGAGACCATTAAGAAAATCTACACCAAGACCTCTCTATAAGCACTGGAAAATGTTGGTTTCTAGTTCACACACAGCAAAGCAGAGACCTTTTCTTTGATTACACACCGAACCATCCCTAAACCTAATAGATAACGAGCTAAACCCTAAACCCTTTAAAGTAAAATAAAAACATATAGCTTTAGTCTTTTTACTACAAGAAGAAAGCTATTAAACAGGGGTTAAAAGAGAGAGTTAAAAGAAAAGTCAAATCAAACCTAGCGATACCAGTGAAGAGAAGCTGCCTAGATAGCTCAATGGATTTTCTCTACAGGGGATGGCTCCTGGATATACTGATTGTTGTTCTCGAGCAACTGTTTGTAGTAAGATGTGCCTTGCTTTGACACTAACTTGGATGCTTCACATGCCTTTGATTTCAATTGGAGCAACTTAGAGCATGTTCATTGCAGTTTCTTAAGTACGTGTCTTAAAGTAATTATAATTAAAATAAAATAAAAAAAAGATGAAAACAGAAGAGGCCTATCTTAATTAAGAGAAGCAAGGAACGTCCCTTACTGTGCACGTGTCACAAGTGTATTGGCGAGAGGAGAGGTGTGTCCCCTTCATCTCGTTTCTTCTTTTCTTTTTCTCTCTCCCTGTTTTCTTTTCTCTCTGTGGTGATCGGCAACGTCTCTCCCGATCGGTGCCTCTCTTCGACGAAACGGCCATGTCTCTGACAAAGGACGGCGAGCTCTCCTCCACCAAGGACGACTCTCTCTCTCTCTGTTTCTTTTCTCTCCTTGGCGAAGGCGACATCTCTCCCGATCGGTGGTTCTCTTCGACGGAAAGGCGACGTTTCTCTGGCTGTCGTCGAGGCAAGGAAACGGCGTCCTCTCTATCGGTTGCTCTCCTCCACCAAGGAAAACGGCGTCCACCCTTAATTTAAGAAACTACCATTGAAGGGCTAAAAGTAGGTGTTTCTTAACATAATCTCTTAACTTAATTTTAATACTTAAATATTGACTAAGAACCCACTTAGAGTTTATTGCAATGAACATGCTCTTAGACGCCATCTTTTTCAATAAACTCTTCCCTGTGCCAGAAAAACACTTTGGATTTAGAAGCCACCATGTGACATCTGCATAAAGAGTTACAATATCGTTATCAAATGCAATCAAAAGAACTAAGCTTTAAATTTGTAACGGCGTCGAGAAACCCCATTTAAAACTACGTATGAATGCTCTAAAAGTATTTTTAATGGGATTTTTGGTTTCAAATTTCTCAAATACATATATATATATATATATTAATATTTAATTATGAGGTTCTTAACGGAAAACACAATTCAAAAATTCACTGCAAATATACTTTGGATTGAGTTTCAGATAAAATTAAAACTTCACAATTAAATTTTAATATAAATATATATATATATATATATATTGATAACTTTAGAGCTAAAAGCTTCATTTGGAATGCTCCATGACCATTATTAGTGGCAAGCTCTAGCTTAGTCTCTCCCCAATGTTTTAATGAAATTAAATGTAAAAAGTTAGAGAGCATAAAGAAGATATTAAGAACAACCCTAATAGGGGATTTTAGCTCTAGATTTCTTAAAATACATATATGTATATGTACATATTTATGTTAATATTTAATTATGAGGTTTTTAATTTTACAGGAAACTCAATCTAAATATTTTTTACAAAGATACTTTAGATTACATTTCCTGTAAAATTAAGAACCCCATAATTAAATATTAACTAGATTTTAACCTCCATGTCCGTGCGGATATTTTTTTATTTTATAAATGTATTAGATATTATTACAACTATTATAAATATATAACTTATATTTTAGTGTTATATATTGTGTAAATCTATAATATTATTGTTTATATTTTTTATGCTATTATATTTTTGTATACAACATTTTTAAACAATATATTGTTGAGTTTCAAAATAAATAAAAAGTTGTAGATATATATATATATATATATATATATATAAGTTTAACCTATGTTAATACATTTATTTTGTATAAAAATATTATATAGTTTACGAATTTTAACCCATTTTAGTGATGAGTGATAATTTATTTAAATGATTTTTTATAAAAAAAAATTACCTATTTAATATAGTTTTATTATTTTTTAATTGATGTAGCACTGCTATTTGTATATAATCCAAAATTTATTTATAGAATTTATAAAAAAGTATAGAATTTTTATTTTCTTATTTTATAATAAAATCTTAGTTAATATTGATTTATAATAATATTATATTACTAATTATGAAATTTATTAATGTGTTATTTTCTAAAAAAAATTAGATTTTTAAAGAAAATTTGGTTAAATTATTTCTCAACAGATTTTGTTATAATTAAAAAGTAAAATTTAAATATAGAGTTAATTTATTATTAATGTAAATAATCAAATATGTCATATTAACTAATTTTTAAAGTGATCATACTATAACTTGTTAGTAGTAGATAAAAATAGGATCTTAAATTAATAGATTAGATATTAATATATATATATATTGAAAATCCACCGCTAATATCTCTTATTGGAAGTGTTCTAATGCTGTTAGGGAAACTTTCTCTGACAATTGAGAGATTAAACTTCAACGGGTCAGCCTCCTATTATTTTACTTTCTTTTATGTTAAATTTTAATAAAAAATAATTATTATATCTGTTAGAAACGCATGGCAAGGTATTTACCACTAATCATGCTCTAAGTGTAAACAATTCAGTATGATGACACAAGATAAGCAAAATGAATCTAGAATTCTAAATAGAAAATTCCCCCTCCCCACCGACTTCGGGAAAAATATATTGAATGACATAGACAATATTGCTGGAAGCAGAGAAAATGCCATACCCATAACCTAACCACTAAACCAATATATATATATATATATATATATATATATATATATATATATATATATCTTCTAAACCGAAATCAACCGAATCACTTCTCAAAAATATTCAAGCAGACCTCTCAAGTAAACTATCATCTTTTGGTACAGACAAACGGGTTGAAACTCGAGACTCCTAAAAGGCTAAATAAACAGATGAGATATTTTTATGTTGACGTAAAGTTAACACTAATTCAAATATGTCTTTTTTTCTTACAAAAAGACATATTTGAATTACATATTGTTGAAGGTGATGAGTAGATATTTCGTCATGCATGTGTGGAAAAGCACATCTATAGAATTATATAAGATAACATATAAATATAGGCCACGTAATGCTGAGTCAATCCCAGCTCTATATTAACGATGCATTGACTTGTACAAGGCTACAATACTTTTGAGGACAAAACTCATTCATATTTTCAAGTTAAGGACAACTCCTTGTTATCGGAATATTCAATCAATCTAGCAAAAAAATCGGAAACTATAGATAATTATCTAAAAACACACTGAAAATAGTAATTACAAACCAGTCAAAACTTCCATAACTCACATCAGAAATCTTATCCAGGATTTATTTTATCATAGATTGTTTTTTGTAAACCTCAGATAGTACAAAAGAGTACAAGATATATATATATATAATAAACCGTTTTTGGATTGGATAAATATAAAAAGATTTGTTTGAAGAAACACATAATTCCTTAACGAGGACTTAGATTTTCTCCTAATATCAAGGAGAGCAATGGTCCTCCACTATATATAATAATACCTTATAACGTCTTCATCGCAAAAGTTTAAGATCAAAGCAAAACCAGATTTTTTTTTTCTCTGTATTATTTGATTTCTCACCGTTCTTGGAAGATGACAATCTCTATTGAGAAACCGATGTTTGGTAAGAAACTACTCTCCTAGATTCTTAAATTTTCCAGTTTCCCTAGCAATACACATTGAGAGCTTATGTCAAAACCAAATATTATTTTCCAACACAACGATCTTATAGTAGTTTTTTCATGGAGATTTCAGCTGAAATTATTTTGGCTTTTAGGAAAAACAATGAATCTTTTTTCTTCTAAATCCTAATTATTTACAAGAAATTTATGATATATATATATATATATATATATATATATATATATAATTTTATTTTTTACTTTTTTTTCCATGTAGAGGAAGTTTCTGTTTTCGAGAAGAACGAGAAAAATATGGGAGACTTAAGAATGGCCAGCGAACAAGATGAAGCATTCTTGGCACCTGAGATGAATGCATTCGGCCGTCAATTTAGGTTTATTTTTATTTCTGCAGCTATCTATGTTGAATCCAATAAAAAAACAAAACTAGAGTTTCTATTATTATTGTTTTGGAGGGATCTATAGAGTCGTACTCTCTACACGGCCCTGACCTTGACCTGATCCATATGTTTTGCAGGGACTATGACGCTGAGAGTGAGAGGCAGAAGAGCGTAGAAGAGTTTTACAGAATACAACACATTAACCAAACCGTTGATTTTGTAAGAGTCTCCTAGGGTTTATGAGACATCTACTTAGATGATTCATGTCACGTATGTATGTGTTTTTAGTCTATGTAACTGATATTTGAAAGTAATGTATATGTAGGTGAAAAAGATGAGGGCAGAATATGGAAAATTAGATAAAATGGTGATGAGCATTTGGGAATGTTGTGAGCTTCTTAACGAGGTGGTTGATGAGAGTGATCCAGATCTCGACGAGCCTCAGATTCAGCATTTGCTTCAATCTGCGGAAGCTATCCGCAAAGATTATCCTAACGAAGATTGGCTTCATCTAACTGCTCTTATCCATGGTAATAATTTGTTATTATAACTCTTTTCTATGAATTAATAAGAAATATCTAATATGGGTTTTTAATTAGTTTTACTTATGGAAAAATAGAATATGATATGTACAACGTTCCAAATCTTCTTCGGTTTTGATTTGATTTCAGTCGTTAAAGATCAGTAGTTTTAATTGTTTTTTTTTATTTTCCATCTTTTCAGTTTTTGCTTAGGAACGTTTCACCTAAAGATAGATTTGATATCAAACTGATCCTTTTTTGTTTATACCGTTTTAAACTTTATTTGATTTTATCCAATTATATTGGATAAAACCTTATTGTGGTTTAGAATGAATCATCACATGAGTGTATTGAATTTTCAGATCTTGGGAAGGTTATTACACTTCCACAATTCGGAGGACTTCCTCAATGGGCTACTGTTGGTAATTTAAGCTAAACTTGTGACTATTCTTGTCCTAATATATGAAACTAAATGTCTTCTCGCTCTCATAAAATCATGCAGGTGACACATTCCCTGTTGGGTGTGCATTTGATGAATCTAACGTACACCACAAGGTAAAAAAATAGTTGACTTAATCTCATTATAGAATCCTTTTTTTGTCGGTTATAAAATTCTTATTATATAGAAGTGTATAAATTTGTGAAAACAAATTTTATACACGAAATAATGACAAAATCACAATTAACATGATCAATAGCATTTTTAATTTTCTTTTTTTATATCAGTATTTTTTGGAAAATCCTGATTTTGGCAACCAAGCCTACAACACCAAATCTGGCATTTACGCAGAAGGATGTGGCTTAAACAACGTCATGATGTCATGGGGTCATGACGACTACATGTACCTGGTAAATTTGTTTGCTTGATTTACATAATTCATATTTTTATGTAACAAATATTTTTTCTAAATATTAAATTGATTTTATTTTCAATAAGTTGAATGTGATAGTTTATTTGTTAACTATTTTATGATCGAACCTGATTATAAAGTGACCCTAGTGACTGATGGTTAACTAGTATAGTAATGATTAATGGTTATCTATTATATTCATAGGTGGTTAAGGAGAATGGAAGCACCTTGCCCTCAGCCGGACAGTTCATCATTCGATATCACTCATTTTATCGTAAGTATTTTGATTTTAGATAACATTATAAAATAATATTTAAGAATAGTAAGTTTTTATTTAGTTAATTAATTACATATCTACAGCATTGCACACGGCTGGAGAATACACGCATCTTATGAACGAGGAAGACAAAGAGAATCTCAAGTGGTTACACGTTTTCAAGTAACTACATTTCTAAAACATGATTAACTAATTAAGTCGTAATCACAATTAGAACCTCTAAGTTTTTGTATAAAAATACTAGAACCACTAAGTTGCTATATATTATTGTTATTACAGCAAGTACGATTTGTATAGCAAGAGCAAAGTTCATGTTGATGTCGAGAAGGTCAAGCCATACTACATGTCCCTTATAAGAAAAGTGAGTTTTTACTGCATAATGTTATTAAAAAAAGAAGTAATGCATGAAGAATTGTTTGAATGCACATAAAATATTTTTTGAGTTTTCAACTTATCATTCTTTACTCTCTTTCTAATTTGACAGTATTTTCCGGAGAACTTGAGGTGGTGAAATGGGGAGAAAAAAAAGCTGGCTTTGAAGTAATTAGTCCTTTGATTCACTTACAAATATTAACACATTGTCGAGTTACCTATCTTATGTTAATTATTTTCTGGTCGTCTCTAAATGTAATCGCAATCATCTCAAGCGATTGCTAATTAAGAGTATGTACGCCTGGATTAATATATAAGATCTGGGACTGATATATAAGATCTTAAATAATAAAATTTATTTATATTTTAACGTAAATATGACCCTGAACTCATTTACTCAAGATTAGACAAATCATGCTTTTACAATATTGAAAAATACAAAAGATTAGATAAATTATGTGTATTTATATCTTGTGTTAATTATTTTTAGGTCGTCTCCTAAACGTAATCGCAATCATAAGATCTTACATAATAAATATTGTATATTTTTATTAAATATGGTGAACTCATCAGGACTACTAAAACATGGGCATCACACAATTTCTTAGAACACTCTCACTGGAAATGTTTCAAAGAATTTCCAGACAATAAAATATGTAGAAGATTACAAAAAGAAGAAAAAGAATGAAGAAATCTAAAATGAATATCTCATTTTGAGATACTCAAACTTTTTTTGAAAACCTAAAAACAACTATTATATTATAATTGCATTAGCCTTTTTCCTTCAATTTTTTTAAAAAATAATTAAAGTTTTATAAAGTTACTAATATTATGTATGGTGAATACTCATGAGAATATCTAACCACTAATGATATTCGTATAATGATCTTCTAATCTTCATTATATTAGTATTAAATTTAACTTAATTATCTATTTCACTTTTATGTTGCGTACACGTGAATGAGAAACAATGGCACAATAGTTTCTTGCTCAGAATCTCTTTTTCTTTTAAATGATTTTTCTCTTATTTATGTTTTCTCATGTTTTTTTTTATTATTTAGCTATTTGTAGTGAAAAACCATGCGGAAAACTTTCAATGCGCATGTTTTAAGAACACTAGTATCGGTAATTTTTTTTACTGAGTTTCTCAGATTACAAATAATACCCAAAAAAGGAGAAGCAAAAAGTTGAAGAAAGAGGAGAAAATCTTAACCATATCATGGTGACCTAGTGATTTTTACTGAATGAAAAATGTAGGTCTAGATTGATTTTTCTTTAATACAAAATTACTAGTTTTTCTTGTGGTTAACTAACATAGTTTTCTAATTCCTACATAGAACAATCAAATTTATCTATCACCTATAAATAATTTTTTTAGTAGAGTGGTCGATTAACTTTCAGAATGCTGCACACCATTAATTAATAATAAAAAGAAGAAAATCTATTATATTAAAATATGATCATGACCTATTGATAAATGTTTAGTCCAACTATTTATTACTCATATATTATTCTAATATTTTTTTATATTAATAACATTGAATCTTTTATATTATTGATAAATAATTAAATAAAAATTTAATTACAAAAAAAATATTTATTAAAAAAAAATAAAACAAAATATATATCCGCAAATTAGGTGTTAAAAGTCTGGACCTAGTAGTAAATTACGCTATTAAAATGGACTTGTTTCGAAATTGGGCCGGAAATCTAATCTAGGCCCAGTAGCTAATTAGTTTATTGAGTTCGATATGTTTCGAACGAATGGGAAATTTACAGTCACTGAGGACTGGAAAAGTAAATACATAAACAGAGGATACAACTAGTGGTATTTACGACGGTTAACACTCTCACATATCTTAGGTTCGATTGACGTGGGTTTATGGATCCTTACGGACCACGACACAACAAGGTTTCTTAACAGCACCTCCACTGAACGGTTCTTGCTCCGGAGTTCTCAAAACTCAGAAACTCCAATTAAGGTTATGAGAACTGAGATAGTTATAATCATCCTAATCACTGAAACCTTAATCTTTTTTTATCAAACGTTTCAAAATAGGATTTATCATCCATATGAAATAATTCTTTACGTAAAAGTGTGTAACCCATTGCATTCACTAGTTTATGGTCTTATGCAACATGCTTAAATGTTTATATTTGTTGTAAGCCAACCAAACACTATTTGTCAATTAATTACAACCTTTCTTAGAAGCAACCTCTCTACACCCTCCATAGAAGCAAGCAACATCTCTAGTTCTCTACGCCTTCCATTAACATTATATGTATATATATGTCAACTATGGTTTTGTTTAAGAGTATTCAAAACAAGGCAAAGCAACTGTTATGTCAAGATAAATCACTACATCTATATTATTAAAGCTGAAATTCTTTTTGGTACTGGTTGGAAATATGGATAACAATATGATTGAGAATTGTTTGGACACAGGGATAACAGTATAAAAAATATATTTCTTTTTATTTACAAATTTAGCTTTTACATGCATAAGAATATGATTGAAAATTGTTTGGACACAACGATAGCAGTACAAAAATATACTTCTTTTCATTTACAAATTTAGCCTTTGCATTTACAATAAATGAAGTACTTCATTTTTGTATATCGTTTTTATTTATAGATATTGGCACTGTATTTAAAATAAATTTAAATTAAATAATTACAATTTTAAAGTTTATCTAAATTGATATTCATATATTGACCATTAATTTTTTTAGCATGTTGTTTCATTGTAAAATAAAATTAATAAAAAACAACATGTTAATATATGGATAGTACAATTACATCAAATTGCGTCAAATTATAAATTTTTAATATAATATTGTTTACAAATAAAAAACTATTATCAAACATTTATATTATAATATTATATATTATACTCTATATGTAAATTTCAAAACATAATAACTATACATGAGATTTTTTATAAAACTCGCGGTTTATGAGTTTACGTTCAACATAACATAAGTTAAAACAAACACATGCGCGATAGCGCAGATCAAATTGTAGTTGAAGTTAAAAGTCATGTTGGTATAGATTAAGTAAATCATACTTTTCTTAGAAGATGTCATGATTATAAAGCTTACAATTAATTAAGGTGAAATTATAAGTTAAGAACCCAGCCTAAGAGACCGTGGATAAACATGGTCTTAGTCTACATCTCTACTAGTTTAGAGTATCTCCAACCCCACTCCGTTTTGCAGTAAAATATGAAGCAGGGTTAGAGATGATCTTAATCGTCATTTAGTCACTAAACTTATGACTGGTCAAATTAGATTTTTTTTGCTAAAGAGTTTTTCAGAACAACACTGGTCAATAAAAATACATGAGTGCAAATAACAATGAATTCAATAATATGATTTCTATATAAATTAAAAAGTCAAATTAGACAAATTTGCTTAGAAGAGAAACCCAAAGTGGCTACGGTAGAGACAAAAGTAGGGATAGACAAGGAAGCGTCAGAAGTAGGGCTCGGAGCCGGAGCCTCCACGGCGGCAGCCTGTTGCACGGTAGAGAAAGCCATCACCACCACCAAAACAGTGACAAAGAGGTTCATCTTCATTGCCTCCATAGATGATTCTTGAGAAACCCAACAAAGAGAAGAGTTTATACTTTATATGTTTCTGTGTCGTTATGTGTAGTGATTTGTGGGTTATATATACACATGGATGTGTTAATTAGGCCAACTGTGCATCATATATACACATGGATGTGTAAATTAGGCCAACCTAATCAATCAATTTTGTACTGAATTGTTTAAACTCTTTTTATTGTTTCAGAAATAAACTTATTTGTTTTCAAGTCACAAACTTTCACTACAATCTCTGTATAGTTGACTAGTATAAATTTTGATTAAAGCCACGAAATTTTAGAAAGTGCAACTGTTGATGAATTGGTAAAGCATTAGACTACATATCTGGATCATATCAATTTGAAATATATGTCTTGATAAAATAATAAAGTTGCTGGCTTCTAAACCAAATGAAAAAAATTAACTGGTTAGCAAAAAAAAAAAAGAAGATGATGTTCAGCTGAGCTCATCAACTAAGATACTTGTTATCTACTGTTTGCTTCTTGGAGAAAACAATATAATTAAAACTCTATGCTGGGATGGGTCAAAGATTATACAGTTCGTAAGGACATTATTATCCTTAGAACCTCTAATGGGGGTTCTTAAAATTTTTTTTGCTTTCTTTTTGCTGTTTAAAAAAAAAGAGAAAAAGAAAATTAAAAAAATGAACCAATCGCGGGCCGTCACGTGTCAGTGGGGCCTGCAAATAGTGTAAGAAACTCTCTAAAACCGGTTCTTATTTAGTAGTTTTAGGCCATGATTAACCCGGGTCTCTTAAGGTGGGGTTCTTAATGAAAAATTTGTCTTTTTTAATTTTTTTTTTTTTTTTTGTATTTTTCCCGCTAAGAGACGGCTCTTATGGTTCTTATTTAAGAGACGGTTCTTAGCTTTTCTTAGTTAAAAGCTAAGATACGTCTCTTAGAAAAGCTAAGAACCCCACCTTAAGAGACCCCGGTTAATCCTGCTCTTAGAAGCGGTTCTTGTACTATTCATGGACCCCACTGACGCGAACAGTGCAAGAAACCCTCCTAAGAACCCCAGTTAGCACTAAGGTGTTATGTTTTCAATTAATACAGTTCACGTTGCGACCGTTTTCTTTAACAAAGAGTAAAACAAATAGAAAACTTTTCTTCTTTTTTTTTTGCTGTGACAGTCATGAAAGTAATAGAATATGACTATCAGTATATCAATGAACTGTTTTAGGCATGAGAATTCGGGTACTTAATCGGGTTTGGATCATGTCAGGTCTGGATAGGATAATTAGAATTTGTCGGTTCGGATTCGATTCAGATCATGTTGGGTCTGGATCGTTCGGATCATAAATAGTTGGATCCAATAGAGTAATTAAAATTTATCGAATCGGGTTTAGTTCAGTTCCAGATCAGGTTTGGGTCATAGATAGTTGGACCCAATAGGGTAATTAGAATTTATTGAACCGGGTTCGGTTTGGTTCTGGATCGGGTTCGGGTCAGTTCTGGATCGGGTTCGGGTCATATCTAGTACAACCCAAAAAATACCCAAAACATAAAAAAATATCTAAAAATATTTATATACCCAAAAAATCTAAAATTTTATCCAAAATCTGATCCGGAGATATGAAAAATACCCAACTTTTATTTAATTATCTGAATTATATTTTTTAAAATCTAAAATTTTATCTGGAATCGAAAACCATACCCGAAAAATCCAAATCTAAAACTAAAAAGTACACTTAATACCAAAAATATACTAAAATACCCATATATACCTAATATATACTAGAAGTTTCAGATATTTCAGATACTCAATCGGGTCTCAGGTTTTGGTTGGGTCGGATCCAAAGCCCGTGAATCTTCCAATACAAAACTCAATTGGATAAAAAAATCGGTTTGGTTGTTATCCAAACCAAAATTTATTTGGTAGGTTTCGAATCCGATCCTCGGATCTGGATAAAATGCGCATGGCTAAGCTGTTTAACTGTTTCTTTATATGCAAATAATATGGAATCTGATTGAAGGCACCATGTGCTCTTAATTTATAGTATATGTAAGTGTTCAATTTATTATACAATAGTACACATAATAAACTAATATTTTTATTACTGTTGTTCTTTGTATATCTACAAACGTGTTTAACATTTTGTAGTGTTTTATATAAATTCTTGAGATGATTTTCTTTTATTAAAATTTTTAAAGTCTAAAATTAAAAGAAAATTAACAAAAATAGTACAACCACGCTAAAAGAAAATGAAGATATACTAACTAATAATGCAAATCAACCTCTTTTTTTATATTTAACCTAATATCAACACAAAGAAGATTTACTTGACCTATTTCGCCAAATAGCGAGAAGACACACCAAAGAAAAAGAAATAAAAGATTGATTGCGAATTACTCAAAGAAGAGAACATGAAAATGAAAGTGATTCTAATATGAAGCGATGGCAGCTGAATATGAGCCATAAGCAAAAGCGTGATCACGACCGTCTTCTTCGTCAGCTCCAGGAGGAAGACAAAGAAAACTCAAAAGCCATAGAGTGAATCGACCCACTTCCTGGAGCGGGAAGCAGCAGACAAGGTTAAGCATCTCGCTGCTGCCAATGCGATCTGACGGCGGGATCCGCCCTATTCTCTGCCATATCTCAGCTGACAAATGAGCTACCGACATAACAGTCCCGCCGTTGAACACCATATGTCCGAACAGTGTTTATTTACAAAATGTTTATCCTTTGGTTCTTCACTTTTGTTCTAGGTCTAAAGAGATGCTGTCTCCGTGATTCCCGCCTGCTTTTGTCAGGGGGATTCCAGATCTTCACTCTTTGTTGCTATGTTGACTTCAATATTATTAGACATCAGTTAGTGCATGAATCATCATTTTTGGTTCATTTAATATTCACACATCTATCAACCAAACAAGATAATTCATATAATATTTAGACATCTATCATTAGACATCTACAACAAGATATTCATATAATATTCAGAGATCTTCACCCCTTGTTTGGTTTTTCAGGAATTGGACATCTTTTATAAGGTCCAATAGACATTTTTTTTTTTTTTAATTTTGTGAGCTGAGAACGTATCATGATATCGAAGCGCAGATTGCCACATCATACTACCCTAAAACGGCAGCGTTTCAGAAAGAAAATTGCATGTAGCTTACTTTATTAGTTTGCTTAGAGCATCTCCAACAAGGGTTCTAGTTCCGGAAGTTTTCAAAATACATATATGTATATGTATATATTTATATTAGTATTTAATTATGAAATTTTTAACTTTACGAGAAACTCAACCTGAAGTATTTTTATAGATAAACTTTAGATAAAATTTCTCATAAAATTAAAAACCATAAAATTAAATATTAATATAAATATAAATATATATATATATATATATATATATATATATATATATATATATATATATATATATATATATTTTGAGAATCTTAGAACTAGAACTCCCCATTAAGGTTGCTCTTAGTTCTTTGGAACAAGTTATCTAGAAATGTTAACTTAGGGTAAAACCGTAGAAGTTAGAATGATGGAACTCGCAAGCCTTAAAACTCTACAAAGGAACACTCTAATCAAACTAGTTATAGCTTAGCTCTTAGCTCTAATTGACCCCTAACATTAACATGTTGTAGACAATGATAAAAGAGAAGCTATATGTAGAACAAAAGGAAGACGTCTTTGAAAGCATGCATACTCGAGAGAAACTAAACAATCTTATTAAAAAGTGTAGACCTAGAAGTGTGTATAATGTTAACTCGTGAGCCTATGCCTTCTTGAGTCTGTCACAATGATAGATTATACACTATTAATATCAGCCTGAGTTTTTTTTTGAGTTAGAGTTAGCTATGTACATCAGAGTGATTAATGTGTGAAGGTAGATCATTTTCAGGCACTCAAGTTTCAGGCCGTATAACACCAATGGCAACATTTATTTTGGTGGCATCTCTTTTCCTCTTACATTACTACTTCACTCATCAGTCCAAGCAACACCATCAATTTCTCATGTAAATCTTACTAAACCGGGTTTGAAATCGATTTTATTTGTAACGATACCGGTTTATATTAACTGGGAAGTTATTATAGAAATGAACAATGCCGTAACGGTTTTCAAGAGCAAAAGCTTGAAACTGCACACAACAAGGAGTTGGGACTTCTTAGGTCTCACCGGGGTTTGCAAGGCTGCTTTTGACGACGCGGTTCACGACGGTTGCAGCTTTTCATGCGGTGGAGAGAGAGGGGTTAGCGTGGTTTTCTCCGGCGGGAATGATGGGCATGATCCTGGTCTTGTTCAGAACGTTGCTCCTTGGGCGGTTTCCTTCGCAGCTTCGACGATAGATCGCAGTTTCTCCACGAGAATTGTGTATCGACGGTGGTTTCACTCTCAGGGCACTGACCTTAAAGTTCGTTTAGGTGATTTTGGGCGCAGTAAACAGATTTAGTAAAAACAGTAAACAATCTATAAATCAATAATATTGGGAGTATTATATTTTATAATCTATCGAGTTATTAATTTACAAAAAAAAATCATTTCTGTTTTATTTTAAATTTTTTTTTTCTAAACTCAGAAAAATATTTATTTTAGTGTATATACATTGATTACTTTGTTGTAATTTGTTATCTTTTATATATTAACTGATGAGGATTAAAATGTAGTCACATGTTATTATTAAAATATTAAAAGTATATAGTGACATGAAAAACTAGGATAAAAGATTAAATAACATTAAAGAAATTGATTAATATAATAACATAATATAATTATAATCTAAGAGATTAGGTAGGTAATGTTTTGTATTTTATTATTTCTGTTTTTTTCTTACGTTTTTATATATAAACTGATGATATAATATACGATGTTTATTGTTTTTTTTTGTGTTGACGTTGTATGAGTTTTGAAAGTGTATAATGCTTCCAGTAACACTATATCTTTTCAATCTACATACAATAAGTGTCTAATTTGAAATTCAAATTTCACATGATAACTTGCTAATACAATATTAACATAAATAAAAATATGAAATTAATAAAGAAGTTAATAGATCTATGACCAACATAAGTACTTAAGTTAGAGAATTTATAAAATTAATTTAAAATTTATATCTAATTCATAACCTAGATTTAAATAAAATTTATATTATCTAATTTTATAATGATGTTTGGATTCTTTATATTATGATTGGTCATGATGGTTTTTTTTTTATGCTCAAGTTATAGTTTATATAATAAAATTATCAATAACTTAATATAATTTTGTGTTATATATTATCTAACCTTATAATAATGTTTATGTGGCTTATACTTTTATTACTATAATTTTTTTATAAATTTATATTTTCGTAGCAAAATTTATTTTAAAAAATTATAATATAACAATGCTATTTTACATAATTTTTTTTTAAAATTTGAAATATATAAAAATTAAATTGCACCTATATGATAGATGAGTAAAATTTTGGTATATATAAAATAATATATTATCTAAATAAACATAAAAATTTGGTAATCGATAATTTCACTTTGCAATCCTAATCAGAATTTGGTATAAATTAAATATAAAATAATTTAAAATATGAATTTTACGCATATATTATTTATTTAATAACCATATGCAAATCTAATAAAATTAATATATAATAAAAAATGGATAAACATTTGATATTAATATATACACATAAAATTAACATATATATATATATATATTATCTGAATAAACATTGAAATTTTGCTAAATTGTAATCTAACTTAGAAACTCAAATCAAAATTTAATATAACTTAAGTATAAAATAGTTTTGAAATATGATTTTCATGTATATGTTAACATGTATACTATAAAATCATTGTGTTTGCAACAGTTAGATAAACATTTAAATATATGACTAATGTTACTAATAATATAAAACAAATATCTATGTATATAAAAATAAAATAAAACCCGCGCGGTTGCGCGGGTTAAAATCTAGTAAATATTAAAACTAAAATTTATTGGATATATGCCTTCTATTTCAAACGAAAATAATAGGTTTGAGATTTGTTTTACATAAATGGTACTTTGTGTTTTCAATATAATTTTATCTTTTACTATTCATTTTTTTTCTCATTTTAGTTAAAACTATTATACCTATAATAATTTTTATTTATAAACTATGTATTAAAGTAGAGCTGTTTTTGGTATTATAAATTAATGATTAAATTATATAAAAATCTGAATTACAATCTTCATGATATAAAGAGAGTATATATTAATCTGTATAAAGTGCGGACCAATATTTAATAATACAATAAAATAAAATAAGAAATCTAAGAGAATGTTAGATTCGTTTCCTTTTTAAAGAATTTTTAAACACATGGCAAAATATTAGTTTCTACAGTTGTTGTTTTTGTATTGGTTTATATATAGTAAGAAATCTAAGAAATAAAATGTCAGATTTGTTTCCTTTTTAAAGAATTTTTAAGCACAAAGCAAGAGATTAGTTCCTACAGTTGTCGTTTTTGTATTGGTGTAATTTTTTTTTAAATACTAAAATTTTGCTGAGAGAACTTAATCTAATTTGCATTAGAGCATGTTTATTTGCAAGGACCCCATGGGTCTTTGTTTTCTTGTTTTTTTTTTAAAAAAAAAGTTAAAAGTACCAATCGCGGACCGTCACGTGTCAGTGGAGCATGCGAACAGTGCAATGACCAAAACAAATGGGTCTCTTAATTAAAGGAAACTAGATTTCGACCCGCGCAACCGCGCGGGTGATCTTTTATCTTAAAATGTAATCTTATATATGATTGACATTTTAATGTTTTAATTTGATTATTCATATTATTTTAAATTTTTATTTTGGTAAAACTATTTTATTTTAAGATTTTATGTCAATTACAATAATATGTTACATATATTATTTGTCATATGATCATGTTTATTACATGAATCAATTTATTTATTTATTTTAAATATAATTATTTATTACCTTTGATTAAATTTATACAACTATTTATTTAAAATTAGTTTATAGTTAAAATAATATTGTATTTGTTTCAAAATTATATGAAGAAATTTTTCTATATACCAAAAATAGGATCAAATAGCTATGAAATAATTGGCATATTTATTTTATAAATTATTTGTATAATATTTTAAAAATATAAAAGTAGAATAAATTATTTAAGTTTATATATCTCTGTATATATGCCGATTAATTAAGTTTACAAAGTATAAGAGCAACATAAAATATTATTAAAGATATATCAATTTGTAGTGAATGTTTAAAATATAAGAGCATTATAAATTATGTTACTGTATATTTACCTCTTTATTTGATCTATATTTGTAATGTTTTAAATTTTGTTATTATTATATGATCTAAAAACTATATAAATAATATTTATATATATTTATTGAAATCTAGATGAAAAGATACCTTATAATGATATTTTTAATTAAAACTATGATTATATTTTAGCTAGAATTATATAAAATAATAATATCACATATTAAAATTAAGAAACATATATTTAGGAATGAAATCAGAAAAAGATTTCATTAAAGATACTCTTATTTATTTGTTTAGAGAAAGAAAAAATAAAATAATATTGTTATGTAAATAGTAAAAATTATTAAAGCAATTATCTAGGAGATAGTCCAACTTAAAAAATCACACATGAAGTGAGTTGTGACTTTTATTTTAATAGAATAGATAAGGGATGGTTTTTGGGGATTTAGTGGACCCCATCTCTTAAGAGACCCATTAAGATTCTCTACAATAAAGATGCTCTTACTTTTCTGACTATTCAGATCGTGAATCATCCCCTCTCCTTGCTAACTACAAGGGTAATCTCCATAACTGTTGTTCTTGTTGTTGTTGTTTTTTCTTTTCTCCACTACTGCTTATGAACCCCTTTAGGTTTCTCCAATCTGCAGGCTCTAACCGTAGACTAGTTTCTTACATGGACAAGATCAGCCATCTTCCGGATGATTTGCTCTTGCGAATATTGTCACTCAACACGACAAAAGATATTATGGACACAAGTCTTTTGTCCAAAAGATGGCGTTCTCTTTGGACTTTAGTTCCAAGACTTAACTACGACGATAGCAATCACAAAGGTGACTACAAGCTCTTCACGCAGTTTGTTTACAGGTCTTTCCTATCAAACAAGGCACCAGTTCTAGAACATTTGCATCTGAGTCTTGAATATGACTGTCCCTCTGTAGATATTGGACTATGGATTAATCTTGCACTTAGTCGCCATGTGCGTGAGCTGCATATTCAACTTAATAATATTCCTTATTACAATAAACTGTCTGTTACTTTGCCGAGTAGCCTGTATACCTCTGAAACGCTTCAGAGACTGACACTCATCGACTGTGTTTTTCTTGATGGTCCTGTTCAAGTTTGTCTCCCGTCTCTCAAAACTCTGAGCCTTGAGTCTGTCATCTACGCAAACAACACGTCTCTACCAAGATTTTTATCCGGTTGTCCTCTCATTATTATTATATACTACTTTATGTAGTTGCATATTGAAACAGGTTATGAATCCTTGTGGCATATTCAACCATCTTGTCCATCTAGACTTGGATGCATTTGCTGCAGATTGGTGGGATCTACTTACTTATATGCTCCCATATTCTCCCAAACTGCGATTTCTCAAACTCACTGAGGTATGTGGTCTCCTTTAATACACTTTTTTTTAATCCGGTTTAAGTTTTCCAATATTGTGTCTTCTTGTCTGATGATTTGTTAACTATGTCCATGGTCGTTAGAAAATTTATCTTAAACCCGGCATATGTGTACCTAGCATACATAATATCCCAACTGGTTGGAAGCCGCCGAGTTCTGTTCCAGAGTGTTGACTGCACAGTCTTGAGGCTTTTGAGTGGTTTGGGTACAAAGGAAGACAGGGAGATAGAGAGATGGCAACATATGTACTAAAGAATGCTACTTGTTTAAAGACGGCTACATTCTCTCCATTATCAACTCACTTGGGAAAGAAGTATTGGGAAAGAAGTATCGCAGGCTCAAGGAGTTGGCATCTGTAGCTACAGCTTCTGCTTCGTGTCAGCTTCTGCTTCGTGTGAACAATCATTTAGTGTTCTTCATCTCTCTTCTTATGATGGCTGTGTTCGGTTGTTGGTTGAACCGGATTGTGTTGGGAGATGAATTGTTTTGTTGATTTGGTTTACTTCATGAACTATTTGAACGTGTAACAAAAAATTAAAAAATAATCTGATTATACAACATTTCTTTTCTCTAATTATGGGACACAAGTTGAAAGATGATGATACAAAACACACAGAAAAATCTAAAGTGACTACATAACATATATATTAGGGAGAATACATTATACATTAGCAATAATCATGTTGACCAGCAATGGATTAGATAGATTCAGTCTAAGTTACCAAAAGCTTTGGACCAGAATCTCTCCTGGTCTAGACTCTAAGATCATCGGATCAACACTTTACTTACGAGCTATTCCCGACGAACTAAACATCTGAGGTCTGCCTGTCTCCAAACGTAGATGCGGGTTTGTTCTTAACTTAAACCGACACTTCTTGCTTTGATTCTAAAGCTTGAGGTGTTGGTATTGGTGTTGGTGTTGGTGCTCTATCCTTGACAAATGTCCTAAGGCATCCGTTAACTATGCGTGGTGCTGATCCATCGCAGAACCGTTTTGCAAGATCAACAGCCTTTCCACATCATTATTTTAATAGTGTTAGTTCACAAGGTTATCGCATTGCAAAGCTACGAGGGAGATATATATACATATAAAAAGAGAGAGAGAGAGAGATACCTCGTTAATGACAATCGGGTGTCGAGTTTCAAGGACTGCAATTTCAGACATTGCTAAGTGAAGAATCGAAAACTCTAGTATTCTTCCAGCTGGTGCACTCTGAGAATAGGTGCAGCAACGTCCATAAGGTATTTTTATGGGTAGTACGAGATGAAAAGATATGTAATACAGTCACACAACCAAAATAAGAAGCTGCGTCTAGAATACTCAAACCATACTAATAAGTAAAATGTTGAGCTCAGGGTGCAAAAAACACATGAAAGCTATCACAACAAAGGGGCAAATGAGTTGAGTTTGTTGGTCCCTTAGTTTTCAACTATCCAGAACTTGACATTCAAGTGTGTTCAGTTTATACCTTCCAATCAGGAGGGGAGATTTTCTCGATGATGAGGACATGAGTATCCCATTTATCAGCCACTGCAGCCAAGAGTTTCTTTGCAAACCTTTAGGAAAACATGGGAATAAGATATCCAGAAGAGTAAGCAGCAAATTAGTATTCATTGATACGTTAAATAGATTACCGTAAAACTAGTTTGCTGTACACCAGCTTTGGAGGATCTGAAAGCACTTCTGCTTCTGCAGTAACGGGAGAATAAACAAAGGTAATGGTTAAAAGAGGAAAATCGCCCTGAGAGAATCTCTTTGCAATATAAGTAAAGCAGAAGAGGAGAAGATATTTCATACCAATCTTGGACTCATTTTCATCATGGCGCACAAGCTCATCTTCCTCTTCACTAGTTTCTGTTTTAACCGGAGGTCCTCCAAAGCTCATGTGGTTGTATTTCAACAAACAAGTCTTGTCAAACTCGTATCCAGGCTCTGCACAAACCAATCATGAAGTCATGTCACACACTTAAATCCAGACGAATCATGCAATTGATCCACATAGAGAGTATTTGACATAACCACATGAAATTCACAATGAGATACCTACATTCATGAATTCATTGCAGCAGGATGAAAAACAACATGTGTTACGATACTTTACCTCTTCTTGCATTGATCCTCTTCTCAAAGAGACGAATAGGGTCAGAGCCTTCTAAGCATGCGGCATAAAGTATTACACTGCCAAGATCATATCTCAACATTGATCAGAGAGGGCATGTTCATCATCACCTCATATTAATAGCAACGAATCATACACTACTAGCTCACTCGAAGCTCATGGAACTCTAATTTTGAGCCTTATTCTTGGCAAAGATGACACAACTGTTTCTAATTCTAGTAAAAGGCTCTTAAGCTAGATGGACTTCCAACCTAAAATTTGGAAGTCCATCTAACTTAACATGATATCAGAACCCGATCCAAACAATCTAATCGATAGATCGATCTAGTCCAAAGTCGGTTCATCAATCTTTGTCCAAACATTCCGAGATTGACGTTCAAAAAACCATATCTCGAAGAGGCTTATTAGGCTCTCATACCATACCATGTTAAGGTAGATGGACTTTCAACCTAAATCTAGCTTAACAGATTTAGAGCTTAACAAAGGCCGATTCTCAATTCCAATTCCAATTCCACTCAAAGCAACCGATTCCAATTCCAATTTCAATTTCAATTCCACTCAAAGAAATGAATATATATATATATATATATATATATAGAGAGAGAGAGAGAGAGAGGGAAGACATACAGAGCGAGTTCGCGGGCGGCGCGGGGACTGCTTAATCGACCGCTCTTATCAACCTTCGGCATCGGGACATCTCTCACTTCCTCCGCGGAGAGTGTAGACGTACGGAGAGCGCCTCTCGGCGGAGAAAGAAACAGACGTAGTGACGACGACCGTCTAACCAAGTTCGTTGGCCGTAGGGAATCCACGGATGTAAAACCAAGAGTACGGTGAGAATCTAATGAAAGATTGCTGGAGAAGTAAGATAGACGCGATGAAGAACGTAGGCAAAGAGGAGAGATGGTTCCCTCCATTTTTTTGGTTTCGAGCTCTCCTCCTGTGTTTAGTGAGAAGCAGCAGATAACGATATCCGCGAAATAAAATAAAAAATGGAAAAAGGTAAGGAGAAGAAAGATACGACAGCGTTTTAACAGTCTGAGTCTCTGACTAAACGATTGATTAAAAAGTCAAAAATATTTTACAAAAATGGCCTATACAGGGATCGAACCTGTGACCTTCGCGTTATTAGCACGACGCTCTAACCAACTGAGCTAATAGGCCGTCACGTACAGTCAGGTGAGTTACCTATATATTTTTAATTGGTAGTTTAAGAATATGATAATTAGGATCTCTCTTGGTAGGAGTTTTTGTGACTATTCATTCGGACAGGACTCACCCCAGTTACCCGAGACACAGATTTCTTTCACCTTCCATACTTTTTTTGTATTGCATGGTGCTAGAGTTGTGTTGCATGATTGCATCTATGCATGTTGTAGTGATAACATACATAGATGTTTATTCATTTGGCTCGTGAATCGTGATCACCACCGCAACCATGATCACATGTCTCTCCCTCTCAACATAAATTCCTATAAATCTGAATCCGTTCCCTATCTTTTCATATATGCTTTTTAAACCAAATCAAAAAGAAACACAAACAAATCCATATGGTAAAATCATTTTAACTGTGCTATCTCTTTCTCTTCTGTTTTTTTGCAATGGAACTGAACGTTCCAAGTGCAAAGTTTGCAAATAGATTCCAAGAATTCACTTGAGAGTAACATTTGCTTCTAGCAAAGATGATATAAAACAAACAAACAAACTACTCCATTCCTCAAAAGTGATCTTATGTACTTCAACCTGACGATTATAGAAAGGGGCAGAGATTGTTTGGTTTCTGTGTGTTTTTTAATCCTTAACTTGAGTTTTCATTGAGCTGAGATGACCCTGATGTTGATCCTGATGACGAAGAGGATGAAGAGAACAATCCACTGAAAGGCCACGGTAATGAGAACCTTCTCTCGTTCCCACTAATATTCCTTGCATCCTCTTCCACATTCTCATTACTTCTGTTCATCCCTACACTTCTTGTTCTCGGTCTTACCAGATCAACCTTTACCTCATCATCAGAAGGTAGCTCATATCGGCACACAGGACACGAACCGTGAAGCTCAAGCCACGGTACTATACACCGGACATGAAACTTATGTTTACACGGCATCTCTTTAGCTTCACTTCCTTTGTCAAACTCATCCAAACAAACTGAGCATTGCAACGACTCACATACTTTAACCGTTGGAAGATTCTCCACTGCTTCTTTTCGTGCTGGAAGAGTCCCTTGTCGCCGCCTTATTAGATCGTTATCAGCTAGATTTCGAAGCAAGTGGTCAAACTCCGGTCGAGCTAAGTAATCTCCGATTGCAGAACGAGAAGTAGTCTCATGATCTGAGTTAATCCCTTCACGAATGCCTTGAAGCAACTGCAATATCGCAGCTGAGCTTCTCCGTCTCCTCCTAATGATGGAATCAACCTCCCCATCATCTTCCCTATAGCGAAGACGATGATGATCATCGCTTTCATTTCTATCAACATTGACCTCATCATGATCAACACCAAACTCTCTCCTCCTAAACCTTCTACGTCTCCTGGGATTGCTCATCATTCCAACCAAGACTGGTCCCCACTGAGACAACGCACGGTCTGTACCGATATCGACCTCTTGGTCTTGAATCTCACCGCTCATTTCCTCAACGAACCCGTTTTGGCAATAGGGACATTTGATCTCCGCGTCAGTGATAGGATTCACAACTTGTGAACACATATGACACCAATACCTAGCAGCCATTGCCTCTTCCTCCTCCACCAACCTCTGTCTCTCGTCTCTGAACAATAACAAGAACACAAGGAACATGATGACAAAACCTATAAAGTTTCCATCTTTCTTTGTCTAACTAGCAGATCTAAATCAAAGGAATGACATTCGAGGAGAATCATCGTCATATATTCACAGATTTCAGACAGGAAAGTCTTGTAAGAAATCCAGAGGACAGAGAACGAATACAAAACCATACCTTGTAAAAGTTTCCAACTTTCCGAAGATCTAAAGTTTAAAAAAAAAAATCTTCTTCCTTCTTTAGATCTCCACCAAGAACCTCTGTTTTATCTTCTGGGGATTTGCAAAAATGGTGGGAGACGAAGAAAGAGGAAAGGACGACGAAGAAAAAGAAAATAATAGACCCAATCTAAAGCCCATTAAACCGTAATCAAAAGGGGCCAAACCGATGTAAACCACGTCGAGTTTGAAATTAATTTGAACCGAACCAACCGAAACTAAACAAACCGGCGAAAGTTTAACTTGAAAAGAAGAGGAGAAGGCTCGTCTCGGTGCTAAATCTCCGACGATGAGCGAAACGGAATCAACCGGCGTTACCGATGATTCGGTGGAGGAAGCCATAGGAGGAGCAGAGAAATGGGTGGATGGTTTCCAGCGGACGATGAAGGAATCGAAGGACTCGGCCACCTCTCAGTTCCGCTCTATACAGGTTTATCATTCTCTCTTCGAGATTCTTTAGCAACAATGATAGTGCTAGTTATTGTCCATAGCGTTAGAACTTGTGTTTTATTGATCCAAGTCTCTCATGGGCTCTTAGTGTAATCGCTGAGGCATTGTTGACAATGTGTGTTTTCAAGATATATCATCTATTCATGTTGCTTAAAGATGATGCTATGGAGTAAGTATAAGAACTTTTGTTTCTGAAAATTGCAGGGTTTCATTCCACATGCTTTGACTCAGTATAAGACCTATGAGAATGCTTTCTTCAGCAAAGTTATGCTTTGTAGAACTATTTTACTGCTTAGGGATTGAGATATAAGTTTCCCAAAACCTTCATTTGTAGTTGTAGTGAGATGTCCTTAAACTAGAATCTTTCTCTCAGTCCTGATAATCAGTTCTCGCATGCTTTACCAGATTTGTAATGGCTCACACTACCCTGCTTGTCAAGCCATTGAGATATAACATATAGTTGAAGTTGTAATGGGTGTCCTTCTTAAACTAGGATCTTCCTCTCAGTCCTGAGAATCAATTCTCTCATGGTTTACCAGATTTGTAATGGCGAATCAGTCATAAATCTGATTCACTTTTTTTTTTGTTTCTTTGCAGAAGAATTGATAAACGCGAAGGAGCATCCAGCTGCTGCTGCTGGGATTGGTCTAGTTTCGTCGTACACTGGGCAGATTTCAGAGCGAAGAGGTATCTATCTACCATGTTTCTTGGTTTCTTGTCTTTTCATCAACTTAAATCATCTCCTCAGGCACAGTTCTTGAGAGCTGAAAAGCATGTCCAGGAGTTAAACATCTCTGTTGACTTGATGAAAAAGGAGAGCATGAAATTACTTGAGAGGTCGGCTTTAGCAGACAAAGATATGAAACGCGGTCTTTCTGAACTCATGTATGCCTTAACATCTTCAGACCCACTTTTTTTTTTACGTAATTGACTTCACTTGCGTTAGTAAGGCTACTACTGTCATTATCTGTAGGAACTCTGGAAACAATATACAGCGTCTTGCTAAGTCCGTCCACAAGGTTGAATGCGAAGCTGCAGGTAAGAACAATATACATTTCTTTACCCCTTTCATCATTTCATGTGTCACTATAGAGCATGTTAATGAGGTTAGATCCATTCTGTGTGTATAATCTACTTTGATAATGTCACTACATCAGATCTCAATTCACACAGAGACTTGTATTCTATGCCAGATTTAATGGATGGTCTGAGGCAAATTCCTGGGAGGGAAGCTATCAAGCTTAGAGCCGAAGTGAGTCTATTGTTTTCATCTCCCTCATGTAAACATGTTTAAGCTTCAATGTAATGAACGGTCATTCAGATTGTCCTGTCTTAAATCATTAGGTGGCTTCCATGACTTCACTTTTGAGACAGAAGAGGATTGCAATGAACAAAAGAATTATGGGGATGTCTGAGCTAGGAGTTCCCGTCTGATATACTACATAAAACCACCAAGTCTTGAGTTTTTTTCCAAGGTATTTCAAGCAAATTTCTCGTTAATAAACATCTAACTCTTGTCTAAATCCACAGATTATGTTTCTTTTCCTGATATCTGAGACCATTTAGCTTATCTTCTCGAGTTGCAAGAGGAAAGATTTATGAGAAACATATAAAAAGTTACTGAATGATTCAGTAATAGTTGACATGAAGGTGTTTAAAAGGGCTAGGCCAGCCCCGTAACTAATATTGAAACGTAACTCTATGGGAAACGGAGTGTGGGCCATCCACCCACGCGACTAGGTGACCCGACCGCTCTGTTCGGTCTCATCGCTTTTAACCCTCCAGACGAGCAAGAAGCTTCGGTGGTCTGACCATTCAGACCGTTAATGTCGAGCGTCTGATCTCTCCTCCTTAGACGCTCTCTCTTGAGCAGAGTCCCCAACTTATCTTTTCCCCTTTTGCCCTTGACCGGAACCGGTACCATCTCCAGACCCATCAGCTTCGCAACCACCCCTGTCTCACACCACACTACACTCTCCCCAGCCACAGTCCGAGGCAGGCGCTTTGTCTGACTCGATCTCCGTTCGTCCCCGCAGTTTGATCTACGTCCACCATGTCTCACCATATCACCACCGGGGCCAAGCTGGCACTGGAATGACGACCGGTACATCGCATCCTTACCGTCCAGGGAGAAACGTGGGTACTGGTTCAAAGCGTTCCTCGCCGACCTTAACGGCAACCAAATAAAACATAACTATATTATACACGTCCTAAGAGTTCTTGACTATGATGAGTGATTACTATAAGCATGACGCACCTCATGATATCTGAACTGTTAACGCATGACATCCTGACAGGTTGATAAGAGTTATCATCATCTTCGTCGTGGAAATTATCAAAAGAACCGTAGTAAGATTCACGTAGCCTAGCTCTCCGAACAAGATCTTCTTCAACCTCTAGCTGAAGTATCATATCTTCCAACGTTCTCGGAGATCCTCCACATAAAGGAGTGTTTTCAGGTGTGATAGATGGTCTTACATCAATGTTTTGGCGTTGGTTTACTGTGGAAGTCGAGCCATCGCCACCACAAGAGCTCGCAAAGCCGCTACGAGGACCTCGTCCTCGCATTCTCGAGGCGAGAAAGTGTTTCTTGAGGAAGAAGAAAGACATATCTTTCATTGTTCTTGTTAGGACATTGCCTTAAAGATTTGAAACTGGTGGTAAAGGAGAAGAAGCCATGGTGGTGTAATGGTGTGTGGCGTGAGAGGAATGAATTTTTGGGGGTGGTGGGAGATAGTTTATTTAAGTTTTTAGTATAGTTTTGTTTTAATGTATGTCACGTAGAAAAGTGTCATTGGTGGTCACGAGGTTCTCTTTTCTCATCTTTCACGTATTATATAAATGTTTTTGTTTCCCGAACCATCTTTCATGATTCTTAGTGATGTTTTTATATGAAATGTTAAGATTTATGCTATTTTCCAAGAGTATTAACAACTTATTACAGCAAAACAGAGAAAGCATAGAAGATTAAAATGAATTAAATTTGGAGAAGAGAAGGTTGTAGCATGCGTCTGAAATACAATGGTTTCAGTCACTTATTGTAGCATGCGTGATGATGCGTCGCCATATGTATAATAATTTTCTCTTTTGACATGCTATTCTAAGCATGTACGTACGTAGATAAAAGGGCAAATAGGGAGACAGTTAGTATAGTATAGTTTGATATACAAATAATACAATAGGGGGAAAATATTATAAAGATGAGCATAAAAATGTAATTTGGAAGAGGGGAATCCAAAAAGAAATGTCCTTTATTATTTTAAACAAACCATCTTTAGCTAAGATATTCAATATATCATTAAATAAAGCTAAATCTTATCTATGATCTTGATATCATTTATTATATTTTAAAAACTTGAAAATAAAAAAAGAAACACATATGTGAATTCAAATTTTATTTTGAAATGCAATAACTATTAACTTTTAAAATATGAAAAGAATTATAAAAGTTTGTTATTAAAATAATATGTTTCCAAAAACTTTTTATCTAAAATAATTAGATGGGCTTGAGAGACCAACCCAAGCCCATATAAAGACCCGAATAAAGGACACTTATTTAACACCCGGTTTTACGAAGCAAATAAGCACCGGGAAAAAAAAGATATTCGAGAGAGACGAAACAATGGCGCCTTCTTCCTCAAGCGGCCTCACCTTCAAGCTCCACCCCTTAGTGATGCTTAACATCTCCGATCACTTCACTAGGATTAAGACTCAGCTCAATACTCCATCCGCCTCCTCCTGCGCCACCGGGAACGGCCGCACCACTCTCGACGCGACGTCTCTGCAGAACGTTAGGGTTTACGGCTGCGTGATCGGTGCACAAAGAGGCCGAACGATTGAGATCTTCAATAGCTTTGAGCTTGTGTTTGATCCCACGACTGATTCCATTGATAGATCCTTCCTTGAGAAGAAGCAAGAGCTCTGTAAGTTCAAGCTCGCTCGAATCTACTTCGTTTCTTGATTGTTTGCTGCAATTATTGAAAGTTTAATTGATTGTTTAGATCAGAAGGTGTTTCCTGACTTCTACATATTGGGATGGTACTCTACGGGAAGCGACGCTAATGAATCTGATATGCATATCCACAAAGCTGTGAGTGCTGAGTCCATTGTATATTTGTATGATTAGCTTTTAGGTTTCATTGTATTGATTGTGTGAGTTTTCATCATGTATTGTACTGATTGTGTGAGTCCAGAGTCTATTGTTGATTTGTGTGATTGAGTTTTGTGGGTTTTAGTGTACTGATCAAATGTTCGAGAAATCGCTAAGCAGTAAGTAACTAGGCACGCTTTATAGGACATTATTAATTAGGGGGTGCCTAGACTGATTTTTTTGAAGACCGAAATTTAAAAATTGGTTCAAAAAATCGTTTTGTTTAGATTCGATTGGCCACCTAAACTGATTTTTAGAACACCGGTACTGATTGTGTGAATTTTCATCGTATATTGTATAGCTGATGGACATTAATGAATCTCCTGTTTACGTACTTCTCAATCCGGCTATCACTCACTCACAGAAGGATCTCCCTGTGACTATCTATGAAAGTGGTAAGCCTTACTCTCTAGAGAGTACGGTTGCATATTGAAACGTTTCTGTTCTTGGATGTTTTTAAAGATTCTAATTTGTTTAATCATATCATGTGATTTGTTGCTGCTAAATCGTCAAGAGTTCCATGTCATTGATGGAATTCCTCAGCCAATTTTCGTGAATGCAAGCTACACTATTGAGGTATGTTCGTAAGCCACGTGGTCTGTAATTATGTAATGTTACATGAGTGGAGCTTTAATAGCATAGCAATGGTTGTGACATGTGCAGACAGTCGAAGCTGAAAGAATATCGGTCGATCATGTTGCACACCTTAAGCCATCCGATGGAGGCTCTGCAGCGACCCAGTGTAAGCCTTATTGTACCCTTCATATTGATCTTGATCTTCTTACGCATTCTTATGGAACTTAGGCTGATTCGGCGATGTTTTGTAGTGGCTGCTCATCTTACTGGCATACACAGTGCCATCAAGATGCTGAATAGCAGAATCAGAGTGCTCTTTCAATATCTCGTCGCTATGCAGAAAGGTATATATATTCTTGCATGCTCAGATCCCCACTTTCTGTCCCTCTCAATTTGTTTATAGAATTTGTGTAACCAGTCGTGGATTGTAGCTGGAATAATTGTATTTGTAATGTTTTCCCACGCTGAACAAGGGATTGAAAAGGGGATTAGACGATGATATTGTCCAAAAGTAATGTAGATCTTTTGGTTTCAAGGGTCCCTGTGGTTCTAATTGCTTGTTATGTGATTCTGCATCTAGGTGATATTCCCTGCGACAACTCACTTCTGAGGCAAGCAGCTAGTCTGCTCAGAAGTTTGCCTGCTGCACATTCAGAAAAGTTTAATGATAATATCTTGATGGTAAGTAGTGCCTTAGAGTTCCCTAGCAATGTATTGTCTCTTATAAGAGTGACATTCAATTCTCTTAAATTCTTGTTGTCGCTTTATTAATCTCTTTATATATATATATATATATGACGTTCTTTTAATTTGCAGGAGTACAACGACAAATTGCTGATGTCTTACCTAGCAATGATCACAAACTGTACCAGGTATGTGCTCTACATGGATATTCCAGAAATGTTTATCGATTGGTTGATACAGTGCAATGTTTTACAACACAAAGACGGATGAAATCACCAGTACTTCCTTTTGGCTGACAATGAGATTGTTCTATTTACTTATGTTAAGAACTAAATCTAGGACATTGCTCAACCATCCTTGTTATGATTAGTATAGTGAGCATGTAGTACTGGGCTAAGGGAATATAAATTTTCTTTTTATCTAATCATATGGTATACTATACCTTGGTCATTGACTAACTGTCAACTACAACTAAAAATGTCATAAATGAACCCTTCTTCTATTTGATCACTCACTTTTGTTTCAACCTGCAGCAACATGAACGAGGTGGTTGACAAGTTCAACACTGCATACGCGAAGAAGAGTCGAACAGGCGGTAGGTCCGGTAAGATTCCTTTTATGTAAGATTTGTTTCAGAGTAGAAACCCTTTTATAGCGGCTCCTAAGAAATTTTCTTAGATTTCAATGCTTTTCACTTTTCAGAATCAAACAGCTAATGACCTTCGTTTTGCTAAGCATTGTTTAGACAAAATCTAACTTCAGAGTACTAATGTTTTTGCCTCCTAAATCTTTTTCATTCCCTCAATTTTAAGAACAATTTATTCAAAAGACTGAACAATAGGTAAACATAGAGATTCTTTTCATATTTGTGGTAATCTACTCATTATATCTATCAATGAGCTCCTCGAATATCCTAGTTCCTGTTGTGACACTGGTTCCACCTTTGGCTCTGCTGCTAACTGCAACATCGGCCCAGCTGGATCACCCATGGCAGGATCTACCAGGCTTGGAAACCTCTCTTGCCCGATAGCTAAACCAGACATTGAGATATCCGGAAGCTCAGCTTGGCCTACGTAGTAAACCGAGAAACCTGAAGGAGGCCTCATGTGTGGCTGAAAGTCAAGTAGTGATGAGTTGGCTGTGACCAGTCCCTCAGAGCTACTGTATGGCTTTGGATAGTGCTCATGTTGGTTGTGGTTCTGAGTCGCTAAACTGCCTTGGAGGGTCCCTGAACTGACGTGGCTGCTGTTGCGTGCTGGTGGTATTTCATGAGTGTGCTTGCCTATGTAAGTGGTTAGTACGGACGCGAGGTCATTAGAAGCTCTCTCCACATGCTTTGTTACGGTACATCCAATAGCTGTGCATTTATAGTAACTCCTGAATCATTACACACAGGAAACAAATTGTGGTGACATTCTTAGGCAAAAAGCTGCAACAGAAGAGAGCAGATGGATACAAGAACCTCGGATTCGGGTTTCCTTTGACGACTTTCTGCCCATACTTTCGCCAGCGATAGCCATCTTCGAGGATGTCAATGTCACTTGTGGTCTTCACCACCACTTTTGGCTCACGTGTTCCTCGTGTTGATCCACTCGCTTCGAGTTTCCTGATACATTAATAGCATCAGAACGTCTTGTCTTTCTGTGTATTTAAATGGTTACCAGAGAAACTTTTAGTTCCCAACCTCCTCTTTGGCTCAGATTCATCTACTTCTTGGTCGTGGCTCAGGGGAATACAATCTTCTTCATCTTTAAAGAAGGCATCGGTTGCTGCATCACCATACCCGAACTGAGTCTCGCTTTGAACCTGCATTGATCCAGATTGGCTTCCGTATCTGACCTCTTCAGAAACAGGTGATGTCCATTGTAAGTTCTCATTGGTTCCAGCAAAACCTCCTTGTTCGGTTCCATCTATTTGCATATCATTGCCTGTACCGGATGGTCCAGTGCCTGGACGGCGGTTAGTTGGAGGTTTAGGGTGATTATGAGCTTTCACGTATATGATCTCTGTAATATGACCTTCCCGGGACCGTTCAACCTTCTTCTTAACCTCACAGTTTGGGTGTGTGCACTTGTAATAGCTACGTGGATACTCACTTCCTTTAACTAGCTTCTGTCCGTATTTCCTCCAGTTGTATCCATCATCTCCAGGTGCACCACTAGGCATTGAGTCTCCTAAACCGCTATTATGTGCTTGGGAATCATCGGGTTCTGAACCGATGTTTGTAGGATCTAGGCTCAAGGCTAAGGATGTGGCAATGTCGTCAATAAACTCATCTTTAGCTTTATCTGAAGGTAGTGATGAGAGCTTTCCGGTGGTCGGAGATGTCTACGCTTACAAGTGATAAGAGACTTCAGACATAGATTTAAGAAAGCAACGTAGAAGACGATAATGAAACGTTACCAAAGGGTTGGAGAGGAAAACGGGAGACTCTAGTAGAGTTGCTGGGCTAACACCAGGTGAGGAGATGGCTAAAGATGATGGAAAAATACTCTCAGTCTTTAACACTGGTACTTTAAACCCGGTTCTCTCAGCAATCCTTTCACTAAGACCATTGCGTGAATAGCACGGTGTCTCTTGAAAGCTTGTTTGCAAAAGATCCTTATTCTTAATGTCTTCTAAAGATACCACTCTATCTAGTTCTGGTTTTGATCTCTTCTTGTGATTAGGACTAGGGTCTAACCATTCTCCCATCACGGCAAAGTTATCATCAAAACCAGGCATTGTTACAAACCCCAAGATTCAGCTTCAACTTTGGACGCAACCTGATGAAATGTGATAATGGAACGAACGAAGTCATTAGACATACACAACAACATGACATACTCAAAATCAGCATAGAAGTCATAGATGGAGAAAGAACAGTAACTTCTTGTAATAAGCTTCAAGTTAAAGGTGATATTGTGATAAAACACAACATGAGAACTCTAGAGAAAATAAACAATCATAGAGATGAAATAACGGTGACCATTAACCACCTGATTAATTAACGGATCATATATTTTATACCGTTTAGTATAATGTAAAGAGATCAGGACAAGGAGTCTTCTTCTTTGCCTCTTCCTATCTCGGCCTCACTCTCTCTCTTTATCTCCTTAAGGGTTATTTAAACAAGAGGCAAGAAGAAACCTTTTGTAAAAATTCACTTTCTCCCTTTCTTGATTATAGTTTGGCCATAAACACAATGAAGATGTATATAGCAAAAAAAAAATTCAAGAGATAACACAGCTTAGTTAGATAAATTTTCTCCTTAACTTTCTCACGATCCAAACAAAAAAGTTCAAACTTTTTCTATAATGTATTCCATTAAAATTCACCAACTCATTTTACTATTTTTAGAAATATACACTTCTATGGTTTATAGAAAAAAAAACATAAAACATTTAGTTCATGTAACCACTTAACATACGTTGACATAATTCAGAACATGGTTAACTTTTAGTGACAAAAGAAACAAAATCCAAGGTTGCCAAGTAAATTCTTTTGCTAAGATATATAGTTGAGGAGGTATATTAATATACGTCGAAGGTGTAAAAATATGTGTTGAGCTTCAGTTTTAAGATGGTTTTAGTACTTTGTTTACATGTTTTTGATAAACCTATAAAATATGTGTATTTGAAAATTCATCTAAATAATTAGTGTTATTTAAAAAAATATAATTTATAAAAAATATAATTATATATCTAAAAATGGAAAATATTATTTCGATCGGATTGAGTATAATAGTTGGATAGTTTATTTGAAACAAATATTGGTTTATAATAAAATCGGTATGGTAACAAAGTTAAAGTAAAAAATACGATAAAAATTGTTGAAACTGGAATTAGCCTTTTTCCCATCAATAATACCATAAACTTTTTACCCATCTGTTATAAAACAAATATATTTTGCCAAATATTTATAAAGTTTACAATATGTCACAATGATTATAGTCTATACTTCAAAACTCCAGATTGAAAAAGATTATATATGCAATGCATGTTGTTGCTAAATTTAATATAGTGGTTAGAAAGTATGGAACAAAAAAAAATCAAATTTGCAAACTAGTTCTGATATCAAGTGACTTAAGTTACACAAATATAATATTGTCAAAAACATTCTGACCACTAGAAACCACTATTCGCTAGTATGTTACCAACCCTACACTTGTCTACAAGTTTTTCATCTGATTTTCCTATGTGTAAATAAATAGAAAGTATACATATAAGTCGTAGCGGTCAGAAATATAATATATGATGTCCTAGGCTAATAGTTATGCATAATTTTATGATAATTACAAATAATGAAATATAATATATGATGTTCTTTGTATCGAAAAAATTAGTTGACGCTCAGAAAATTACTGTATTCTTATTGGATAATGAGACTCCACAATATATTTGTAAATGTATCTAAAGAATTATTTTTAATACGTGCTTAGAATTCTTACAAACTAATTAAAAAATCTGCCAACAAATTACAGTAAGGTAGGTAAAATAATAAATGATTTGACTACAAAATTTAAATTCAAGATTGCTCAAAATCATTTATGTAATAAATTTGATTTGAATGAAACTCTCCATATCCAAGTCCACTCTTCAACGCCAACAATAAATCTGTTGATTGGTCCAATAAAAAGTAGACACATCTGGGTAATGGGTCTTTGATTAGACGGAGAACGGAGATAGTGTGGGAGACACTGGAACACACGCACGACGAATGGCGCGTGAGAAGGACATGAATATAGTGCCAGTCTACCATCCAAGCTGACGTGGCAACGTCATGCGTTCGTTCACTTCCTTGGAGACGCAAAATAAGAATCGCGATAACCTCAAATCGGAATCAGCGTTCTCGCCGCTGGAGAAGTGACATCGTGTTCTTCGTCATCGGAAACCCTAAGTCGCAAATCAATTTTGAGATTTTTTGGGGGAAAAGTTTCTAGGGTTCTTATTTGATGAAGAAGTGAAATAATACCATTGAATCTCACCATCAGATGATCGGATTTGGTGTAAGAGATAGAGAGAGAGAGAGGTTAGATCTTTGGCGAATCTGGAACTCAAGATCCATCCTTTAGCTTGATTATCTCTTAAATTTGTTTGCTTTGAATGAAGAAATAAAAATCTAAACTTGAGGCTACTCTGTTCTTGGCTTCTGTGATATGAGACTGACTTAAGACCTTCTTAGAAGCTGTGGTTGTGATTAATTCCTTGAATCAGAGCTGTTGTTGGGTTTTTTTTTTTTTTTGTAAAGATGCATGGTAGACAACGCAACGTTGGGAATGGGTACAGATCTGGTTTTGGTATGTCTGGTTCTAGAATTTCCCCTGACCGTCCTATGAGAGGACATGGCTTCTTTGGTTCTGACCACCAGCACCGTGGGTTTAACCGTGGGTATGGACGAGGTAGAGGACGCTCTAAATCATTCCAGAATCACCTGCCTCCTCCTCTTCCTCCTCCAGTGGTGCAACGTAGAAGCGGTGGTGGCAGCGGCGATGTTTTCATGGACGCAGGTCGTCTAGCAGCGGAGTACTTGGTTTCTCAGGGTGTTCTGCCTGATAATGTGCTTTCTTCTAAATGGCAGAATGGTAATTTCAGGAAGCAGGGTGGAGAGTTTCAGAGTTCTAGGTCACAAGTTGATGTTTTGGCTCCAGCTGCAGATAATAGGAGGTATGTTGATGGGTATAACTCACCTGGCTCCAGGAACAATTTGCAAGGAAGGAGGTCTAATCGTTATGACTCGGATTTTGGGAGGAGTGGATCTTGGTCAGAGAGAAGTAAAGGTTATGAGGCCGAGACTGGTGATGACTCTGTGTCTGGGCATAGAGAAGAGCAGCCACTTGCTGAAGATATTGCTAGCGCGGTTCAGAGGTCAGCCTCTAGTGATTTTATGAGAAAGCGTGAAGGAGCGGGTGATTCCGAGTCTGTGTTGGACAAGTACAGTCTACAGGATGAGGCACAGTCTAAGACAGGTTCCTCAAGTGGTGGGAAAGAAACTGTACAGGATTGTGAAATCTCAAAAGTATCCGAAGGTTCTTGTAGCTTGAGTGCTGGATCAGGGGAGATGAAAGGCAGGACTGGGGGTAGTGGAGAGAATGAGAGCCAGACTGCTATCGAAGATGCATCTATCCATCAACATGGTGAAGATGCACCTATCCATCAACATTGTGCTGCTGATGAATCATTCACCAAGAGTGGTATTGATTTGGCAACGCTGTGTAAGTTTGAGAAGGTGCCTACGAGGACGCGCTCTTCTCTGACTGCAAAAAACTCAAAGCTGCATCTGAGTCAAAATATCAAGGAAACCACTCATTATCCTGGACTTGTAGAAGAAGATCAAGCATGTGAGACTCGAGGTCAGTCATCTGGAAAAGCTGATAATACTGGGGATGAAAGTTTCAACGACCAAGTTGAAGATTTGCCTCTTGTTCAGTTCGTTGAGGACAGTAAATGTCATAGGTCTAATTCCTTCCCCAATAGCATTCTCAGGGAAAATAACGAGAAAGAATCAGAATTAGAATTGCCTAATCTGCATAGATCACATTCAATGGGGAAAGGAGGCGAGAAGCGGGCTCATGATGGCAATGACCTGGAGGAGGAAGCAAAAAGACAGAGAAGTTGGGTGCCTTTGCCAGTTTCTGTAGCCAGTGATAGCTTCAACACATTCAAAGCAAGCGAGATCCAATGTGATATGGAAGACGAAGACAAAACAATCTCATTCAGGAGACTGATTGACGGTGTAGCTGGAAAAACCGAGAACCATGACAGTGGAAAAACAGGACCTGAGTATGCAGAAGAGCATCAGCTGTTTCCAGCTTCGTTTAAGATGTGTGACCTAAACCTAGGGGGAGCATCGGATGGGAATGATGGCAAAAGGGAATCAGGTCAAGATGTTGGTTTTGATCTATCAATCAGCAGTTCTAGCAAGTCTCTTGATTTTGGTACTAATAATACACGGATGAGCAATGGTAAAGAGATAGAAGTGATTGATTTGGACAATGATGATTCCCCAGATGTGGTCAAGTCCAGCAATAACCCCGGGAGAAAGTATGGAGAAGTTCCTATCTACATCTATACACACACATGTTTTACATATATTGGCTAAGTTGTTGATTGAAACATCTGACAGGCAAGAAGCTGCCCAATATATGGGCATTGATGATGTTCCAGACTACAATGAAGGGCTGATGATGGTTGAGTATCTTGATTCATTTGGAAACATTCCTCCAATGAACAACCCGGGAATCAGTACTGTGCCACAGAACAACGACGTTGCTCTTCAAGACAGAGAGGTACTCTACCTGTCAGGTGTTTTAGTTGCATAGAAAGTGTTTTGGTGCTCACTGTAAACGTTGCAGGGAGCTCTTGGAAACGACCAAGCAGCAAATAATACAGATGACGATTCCATATTCATGTCGCTGGGAGAAATACCATTGAGTAAGGGCTCATCAGTGTTAACATTATGAGTGTTTCTTTCTCTTTTTTTTTCTTTTCTAATAGCTTTTATTAAAGAGATTGCTTCATGTATCTTCTGTGTTGTGTTGCAGCATTCTTGCAAACTTGGGACCAACCTCCGGCTCGAGGCTACGAGAAGCCTTTCTGATTCGCTTTTTTGTTTTGTTTTGGTGTGTTACTACTAGCATTATTAAGATATAATACCTGTCTATGTACTGGGTGTGTAGCCATTGCAGTTGTCCTATACTCTCAGATGTAAGATTAAGAACGACATTAGTGTGTGTGTTTATGGTTGTGGCCTTGTAATCCTCTGTTTATTATTGACGCATCTCCTTTGTTTTTAGCCTTTTAGGTATAGTTGAATCACCCAACCCCAATGGCATGATATTTTATATGCATCTATGTAGATGATATTTAACATGATTAAGTTACTCATGTGATCCATACATAGTTTTCTTTTCATACTTAACATGGATGTGAATGTATGGCTACTAAGTTAACAAATAGAGCTCAAGACCTGCAACACGAACCTCAGGAACCATCAAGAAGAGAGCATGTAAGATCACTTTCATGCTTCCTTATTGCTGCTAACAGTAGCTTTAGTGTTCGTGTCTCAGTTATTACCAGAGTCTTCTGATATTGCTGTACCCACGTGATCTTGGCTTTTCACATTTCTTGTTAACATTTGGGCTACAAGTTTTGCCGAATTAGAAGATAAAAGTCTTTTATTTTGTTGGGATGCTACTACTATCTAAGCCAACAACACTAGAAAAGCCAAAATAGCAGTTGCGGCAGAGACCACCAGGGTGATGTGATGAGGAGTAGCTGAAGCGTTTAGGTTTGGAGAAGGGCAAACGAGTCCAACTCTCGTTTCTTTGCACTCGTTGGCGAAAAGACCAGGTGGATAGTTGCCGTGAGCGTTAATGTAGCTGAACATTACCCTGGCACAGTCAGTGTTCAAGTCGCTGATTTGATCCGCGTAAGGACATGCAAACTGTTTAAACGCCGCGCAACATTCTTTCGCTGGATACGTTGGACCTCTACACTGTCTCGTCAGATCCGTGTAGTTCTTTCTCTCAAAGTCCACTTCACATTCTGTTGTTCCCAACACAAACCAAAAGTACAATGTTCACTGCGTTACGTACGTCATAGACTCATAGCACTCACCAAGCCACAAGACAAAACAAAAAGGACTTACGTTTCTTGACAAGTAGGTTCCTTCCACTAACGGAGGTCTGAGATTCGAACACAGTATCTACAGAAAGGGAACACAACAGATTATCATCTCTATCTAACCAGACAGCAAAAGAACACAGAAACGTACTTGATATGGAACTTGAAGATGAGAGAGTCACCAATAATGCCATCACAAGGAGAAACAGTTTTATCTCCATGAAACTGTTTTTTTATAGAAGCTTGAATATTTTAAAGAAGAAGAATAAAGGATAGGAGTTATGGTGAAACCAAACCAGAGAAAGAGAACAAAGGAGACATTAATGTCATTCCAAATTTTAAACGGTTGTAATTGCTTAGAAAACGCCAAAATTAATTAAATAATTTTAGATTTAAAGAACTAAAACTATAAAAATAAAAATACTCTAGAATAACCGTTAAAAAGTATTTGTTAAAAAAATAATCAAAATAAATTTTAATAAAAAGTGTAAATATATGTTTATAGGTTAAACTAATCTAGACTTAGATGTTAGAGTTATGAGTTAGAGCTTTGGAGATAGAGTTTAAAATTTTAAAAATAAAAATAAATATTATTTTTAAAATAAAAATGGCTATTTCAATTTTTTAATTTTAAAAACGCTATTTTGGTGATAAAACTTTAAAAAATTGTTTGAGAGAATTTCCAAAAAAAAAAACTTATCTTACTAGAGAAATATCTAATCATTTCAAAAATCCTCTCAATTTTGAGATGATATACTTTTAAATGAACTTTGAGTTGGACAATTCCCTCTAACATTTGTAGTTAAGCAAGTTGAAGTTAATGAAAAAAAGTTATGTTAAAAAAAAAAAGAACTTTGAGTTGGCCTTGTATAGACTTATCTAAGATAATGTCTTTACTACTAGAGTAAGACCATAAACAATCAGATTATTTAATTAAAGACGACTATAGATTTATAGATTTACAAAATAAGTAAGCTTGAGATTGTAAATGTGTAATCATGCACTATTTTGTCTAGGTCGAGTTTTATTAATTGTGCCCAGTAAAAAGTATGAATAATGCAACTAAAAGTATAAAAGGTGTGAATGCAAAGGTATGTTAACACTGGATTCCACAGTGTTTGTTTTGTTGTCCATCTTTGAGTAAAAAACAAACTATTAGCTCAATTCTTTATCTATTGTGGTAGATTCCATTGTTTAGATGTAAAATGATAAGAATCTTCACCATTTTAATTTGAGTGTAGTGATACATATTAGAATGTTATGTATCATCAAATACATATTTTATTATTTAAAGAGATTGTAAACTGAAATAAAATATCATCAAAGACACATTTTAATATTTAAAGAGATTGTGAAGATCAGAATGTGCAGAGGAGAGAGCATTCATTTATTCATCAATAGTTTGTTGATAGGATTCAGAGTTTTCGTTATTCATTTACACTAGCACATATTTCTCAGTATAGTCAGTATAGATATAGATGTATTATATATGATAAATGTAAAAATAATGCTATTAATTAGAAAAACACACTGGTCAATAGTCAAAGATTAGTGGTAAAACTAAACCATTGTGTTAAACTAATACCATTTTTGCCAAGAGATTACTCATATAATAGTCAAAGATTAATGGTAAGTCCATATCTTTTGTCAAAACTGAAAACCATTTCATTATTGTAAATTTTAAATATAAGAAAGTCAAGGATGGAGAGTTAATGTTAAAATATTAAAATTGATGACAAATGAATAATCGTTTTTTATAAAGATCCACAAGTACGTGGAATCTTGAGCGTTCTTCACGGCATTACAATAACATTTTTTTTTCTTGGCATTACACAAAACTCTTTCAATTCTTCTCCTTCTTCTCAAACATCTAATCTTCTTCTTTTTTCCTCTTAAACAAAAACAATAATCAGATCTGTAATTGTGTTCTTGACCTCGTGACAAAATAAGACATTAATACAGGTTCTTTCTGTCTTTTTATTTAGTTTCTTTTCGTTCTGATTCTTGTGACATCTATCGTCTGTTCATGAAACTTGTCCTTTATATGTTGTCTTGGTTCAAACATTTTCACGTTATCTAATGAATCTCTAAGAAGATCTAGTCTTGTTAATAAAGAGATTTATTAAGCTGCCTTGTGTTACAAGAAACTAGATTTGATCTCTAAGCAGGAGAGAGATGGGAGGTGCGGTGACGAAATCTGAAACTCAGCAAAAAGAATGGGTTCCAGAGACAAAGCTAGAGGCTAAGATCAAAGAAGCCGTGCAACGCAGGGCATCTAAAGGCACCACAATGAAATCTTTCAACAGTATCATCCTCAAGTTCCCAAAGATCGACGAGGGTCTAAGAAACTGCAAAACCATTTTCCAAGAGTTCGGTGAGTGCATACACATACTCCTAATCATATATTGGTTTGGTTTCCTCATGGTTGGTTGATTGTTTGAGAACAGATGAGGACTCGAATGGGTCCATAGATCACTCAGAGCTAAAGAACTGTTTCAGGAAGCTAGAGATCTCTTTCGAAGAAGATGAGATAAATGATTTGTTCCAGGCTTGTGACATCAACGAGGATATGGAGATTGCGTTTACTGAGTTCATTGTTCTTCTCTGCCTTGTCTATCTTCTTAAAGATGATTCATCCACTCTTCAAAAGGTAGTAAAGCCGCAGTAACTTATCTTATCAATGTTCTCTGTTACCATTTTTTTGCACACAATGAACAGAAGTGGAGACTGGTAATGCCAAAGCTGGAACCGACGTTTGAGACGCTAGTTGACACGTTCGTGTTCCTGGACGATAACAAGGATGGGCATGTGAGCCGTGAGGAGATGTTCCGAGCCATTGATGAATCTGGAGAGCGATCATCCGGGCGGATTGCAATGAAGAGATTTGGTCTAGCCTCTTTAACTACTATCACTGCTTTCTCCAGTATCTGATTTTGAGTCATTTGTTTGCAGAGGAAATGGATTGGGACAAGAATGGGATGGTGAACTTTAAAGAGTTCTTGTTCGCATTTACTCAGTGGGTTGGGATAGATGAGAATGAAGAAGATGATGACGATAACAATGACAAGGCTTGATGTTGTGAGGGGGTTTCTAAGACTGTGTTTGCAGAATGTAATAGTAACAAACTATATAAGTTGATGTGTTAATATCAATGCAAACAGAATAATTCATTACCAAACACAAACCATAATGTTACTCTAACCAACAAAGCTTATTAGTAGTAGTCTCTAGTGAACCAAAAGAACAAAAGCAAGCCAAAAAACTAACCTCGGACAGAGACAGTAGTTCTGTCATATGAACTCTCTCCGGGACACATAAACAAACAGGCATAGATTCATATATGTAAGGTGTTTTTTTTTTAAATTCCAGGGATGAGAGACAGTTACCGGTAGCAGCCCCGAGTAGGAGTAGGATGGGAGGGAGACAGAACCTCAAAAGTCTTCTTGTCTGAAGGAGGAAGTGGTTACGTTGCATATAAAGACCTCCTTGAAAAGGTGAGATGACTTTTTGTTCAGTCCCTTGTCTTGGCTCTCTTCATGCCGAGGCTGTTGTAAGGAGAGTTGGAACCAGACATTGGAGACCCTTCTTCTCTAAGACTACCGTTGAGAAGGGCCAGTTCCCTGAGCTGTTGTTTCTTGTAGAAATCATGAGTCTCCTCCTAGACATAAGTTTTGTTATATAGACAAACACTAAGCGAATCTTTTGTAGTATTTGAAGAGCTATGAACAAACCACAGGAGTAAGTAGATCGGCTAGTATTTCACGAGCTTGCATGAGACGTGCATCCACTATCTCAATGGGTAACTCTGCCTCGACTAAGATGTGGAGTTGTTCATTCAAATGCTCATACCCTGGTTTTCCTCTCATCATTTCTTCCTGAAACAATGCTAATAGAATGAAGATACAGATACACAGTTAAAGGTAGTATTATCTGAACAGATGAATCACCTTAACAGGATCTTTAATGCTGCCTCTCCCCCTTATCAGAACACGACATTCAGAGCTAGCTTCAACTCGTTTGAGAGAGTTTCCTCTAGGTCCCAAGAGACGACCAACAAAATTGTACTGCAGATTATCAAAATGAAGTTTATACATTGGCTTAGATAGTTAAGTATCTCAACTAAAAAAAATCATACGTTTGGATAATTTTCGACTGGAATATCCACCCTGATTGATCGTTTTACAATGAGACCGGACGAGCTACCAGGAGAGTTTAGCCAATTTGGTGCTGGAGATGATGAAAGAGATCTCTGCATATTACATAAACCAACAAATTGTTAGAAGCCATGTCAGCATCAAAACCAAAAGAACATTAAAACAGATCTTATCAAAGGCTTCCTCCACAGAGGAGCAATGGTACTGCAGTTGTTGCATAGCAACCTGTAATTGCTTATCACAACTCATAGTATTCACAGAAACATATCATATATTTAGAGAATGTTATATCTAGTTAGTTTCACAACAATAGTGTTTATCAGAGTTAGCCCAGGCTACTTGTCATGATGAACTAGGATAAATAGTAAGCCAAAGAAAGTTATGTCAGTACAACTCAAAAGTCAACAAAAGCTTATACTAACATAGTATGAATTAGATGAAAAGAGTTATGTTAATGGTTAGTAGAGTCATACTTCTGATGGAAACTGTGAGGGCCATGCGTTCATGTCAGCTCTTGCATTTTGAAATATCCCTCCAGAAGAAGACAGAGGGCTAGAGTGATCAAACCTACTCTGACTTAAGGCATTCTCCAAGAGTGTGGTTACACGCAAAATTTCTGTTTCAAAAAATGTCAAATTTTGAAGAGTAAGAGTGTAAGACGCACCAGTTAGAATTAGTCCACAAGATCCATCACCAATGATAGTGGAATGGAGAGACGGTCTCTCAACTAAGTTAGTGAATATTAACTTCCACACTATAGTTAAGAGTAGAAAGAATGTAACAGAGAGCAAACAAGGGGTAATCCAACTATGATATGATCTCTACGAAGGTTACACATGTGATCACAGGGTTGACTATGAGGAATGGAACACTATAAAACAATTTAGAATTCATAAAATAAATTCAAGTAACATTCTTAGTAAGTGATCTCTCTCTCTCTCTCTCTCAGAAGCTCCACTGTGATGCTTATCAACTATAATGTTGAAGAAAGTAAAGAAAGCATAACATTTATCTCTTGTTAAAACAGTATGGGGCTAACCTTGGTTCATCAGACGGCAGACATGTGGGAGCACAGGCAAGAAGGGAGTAAGCTTGTGGCGCTCTGCAAGTAATTCAGAAAGATACCTGCCAGAAGAAGAATTGCAGATCATCAAAATTAGTATGACCTTGAGCACACAAGACACACCAAGCTGATACACTAGTTTTCACTTAACAATCATGTTACAATTGTGACTTTTTTGCAAATTAGCACATTGGTACAGTAAATTAAGTTATTGGTTATAGCTTATGAACACAAGTCAACAATCACAAAAAAAAATTACAACAAATGATTTTATAAGATCCTATGGCACTGACAATCCATTTCCCAATAGGTAACAGACAAGTTGGGTTTATAGATTCAGAAAGCTTATTTCAAGTTAAAAGTATACTATTACTTAACCAAATCCTAGTGAAGAATTCAAGTAGATTGAGCTTAATTTGCAGTAGTAGGTAGGAGCTGAAAAGGAAACAAGATCTTGGTTCAAGCAACAAGAACTAGAAATGAAATAATTCAATACAGAAAAAAAAGATTTGTAATGAAAAGATAAAGAGCTCAGGATCCAAGAACAAACAAGTCAACTGTAAGAGAAAAAAAAGGAGAGAATTGTAATTACTTCTCTTGCTCAACGAGGAAAGAAGGTTGTGATCTTAGACCACCAGATAAGTTAGGTGACTGAGGAGCCGATGGAGGCACTGAAAGAGGTGGCGGATACGTCATAAATCTCCCTCCTCCTCCTCCACCACCACCGAGTGAAGTCATCATCATCATCACGATGTTTTCCTTATTCCTGAGCTGCTTGTTAACAGAGAGATCACCGAGTGAATATGGCACACACACAAAGTTTTAGCCCTCGAAATCTGAATCTACTGTGCACATACACACACACACGTCGGTGGATGTTGTTTGTTTTGGCCTTTATAGCACCTTTCTTGATTTTTTAACCTTGGTTCCTATTTTTGATTTTCTTACCGCTCTTGTCCAAAGCTTCTTACTAACACATGAGGTCTGGATCCAGCTGGATACCCTCTTAATCATTGAGAGGCTACGGCTACCTACTTCACTCCGGGTCCACTTTTAAACTTTTCAGGCTTCTAGAATCAGTCAATGTATTTATTAAAACGTGTGGTTAACCAGAATCGTCAAACCAACCGCTGTACTTTTTTGTCTGTCTTACACCAAACAAAAACATGCATCATCATAATCATCATCATCATCATCATCACCATCACCCATCATCATCATCATCATCATCATCATCATCATCAATTCACAGAATTTGGAAGTTTTGGATTCTACATAACATGTTATGTGGGTTCTCTACTCATTTTTTCTTATGAGACAAATCATCATCTGTCTTGTTTCACAAGTAAAAACACATGTAGTTTTCAAACTTTTAAAGCCACCCAGATCTGGCTTTACCAGTTTTCCAAAACGACACGCACGGTCCCACACTCCCACTCATTACACCCGTTATGCCAATAGCTCCTTCCTTTGGCTTTTTACACACACATTAGATTTTTGTCGATTCTGGTGCGTTTCACCAACCTTAATAAGAAGATAGAAGTGAGGCCTGAGCAGCTTAAGACAGACCTCTTCTTCTTCTTCTTCTTCTTCAATAAATTGATTGCTGTGCAAGGCAAGGTGTCCAGCCATTTTAATTTTTTTCTTTTTTTTTGCTAGCCGAGTATCCTAGCCCCACCGAGGTGGTTCAGACTAGAGACCGAAGGGGAAATGACCATTTTATTGTTTGTTCTCGAGCTTAGTTTACTTACCTGTAAACAACAGGGCAGAGATCATGAGGCAGGTGCAGACCAACAAGATACAATATCAGATTAGGAGCTCATTTTGGGATGATTCCTTGCTCTTATTGGCTACATGTGATGTGCCAACTTCAGATGACCAGTCCACCAACCCGTATTTTCTCGTGACTGCAAGACAAAGAGACAGACGAAGAAGAGGAAACGGTTGACGGAGTCATCATCTTCAAAGTCTCTACCTTTGGCATGTTCTTCAAGTATAAGTATCTTTTTGCTACCCACAAAATGTATAAAAAAACAAGACCTAGTTAACTCTATCAAACAACAGATATGAGTTTTTACTACTTCCAAGATTAAAAGTTGGAAAAGTATAATCTTTCTAGGCAACAGATTCATGATTGATCTCCATCAAACTCAGTTCTGAGAACAGTGTTGAAATTTTGGTACTGTTGAGGATACCTGAACCACCAGAGAAAAGATTTCAGACCAAAAGCAAAAGAGGTATCAAACATTAGATTCTTATGTTGGTTCCCTTTAGGGCTTAAAGTAGTTAAAACACACAAACTAAGAAAAAGGAAGCCTACCCATTTTCTAGCATATAAAATTCAAAACCTCAACTAAGATTATTGATACTTTGTACAGAAAACTTTATATATGAGATACAATGGTCTCACATAGCCAAAATTTAAGCACAAAAATGATCGGCTAAAAACCGCAACTGGTTTTAGTAGACAGGCATGGATCGTATATAAAAATTAACTGCAACAACAAACTAAACATTAGATGCTCCCCAGTCCCCAGTAATAAACAGCAACACCATAATAAAAAGGAAGGAAGAAGAAGAGTGATAGCATCAGTAGGTTTCTTCCTATTAACATCTCTTTCAAGATCAAATTGTCTTTTCGAAAAGCTCTATACACCAGATAGAAGTAAGTTTTGTTCTTTCTCCCGCGAAAAGCTCATCTCCCAAAAACTCTTAGAACAGATGAGGTAAGCGCAGAACTGAGGAACTTCATGCCTGATGATCCTCCAGGGAAGTAGGATATACAGTAGTAAACCAATGCAAGAACCTGTCCATTACCACAAAGAAACATATATACCCCGCAAATTATGAAAAACTTCAACTCAAACTAAAAGGGAATATCTTAAAGGCTAATGTAGTACCTGCAACACAGAGAAGACCACAGAGAGAATGTAGCTGTGGAGAACCATGGAAACGTATATGGTACCAACCATGGTGGCAATGAAACCAATTGTTAAAGGAAGTCTCTGGAGAAAGTAGACAATTCATCGTTAGAAGGCATGAGACATACACTATATAACTAACGAAGCATACCTCCATGGATGACATGTGTGCGAGCTGATTTTGTGGGCCACGAAGAGCGAAGAATGAACCAATGATAAATCCACATCCAAGGGTGAAACAAATGGCAAATTTCTGAGGCATAAGCACCATGACTGGAAGAAACATTGTGAAGGCAATGAAGATGAAGAATACACCACTAGCCAGAAGCAAACCGAAATACATTAAGGCTTTCCCTGATGGCATACTGCTGGTTGCCGACGACAGGTTCCCCGGAATATCTCTGACTCCCTTTGAAACCCTGTAGTCATTTGAATACATGTAACAAAAGAAGAACAAATTGCTTGACAACAAAAGACCCTGACATGTAAGAAAATCTGCACTAGAAAATGATAGTAAGATTACTCATTGAGAGATGACTATGTTGCGGTGTAATTAATGTTCAAGAAATCGCGAGGCGCTTGATATGAGATTATTGATTATCCAAGTGTCTAGACCGATTTTTTTTGAGAAAATCGGTCTAGAAAAAATCGTTTTGTTTAGGTCTGATTTGCTGAATAGGAGGACGCCTGTGTAATACATTGAACACAGAGTTCCAGAAACTGCTTATATAAAGCAAGTAGCATAAAGATATATAGATTTCACAAGTTCATAAAACATATCAAGCTAAAGCTCTAAAGAGAAATAGGAATCAGAATATTGAACAGTTTTTTTACAGCAAATAGGTATGAAAGTGCAATGCAATGCTCCAGGATGACTTACACACTGAAGGTGCCGGAAACAGTGTCGTTGGCAGATCTAACGGCGGATTCGATATCGAAACCAAAGCTTCCGCCGCCGCCACCTTCCTCCACATCTCTCGCCGCTGCGTAAGAGTTCCAATCCGCGAGCAGAGACGAGCCCGATTTCTCCGGCTCCGGCTTGTGATCTGCGCTGCCAGTCGAAAACCATCCTTGCGACATCTCTTTTGCTAATTCGACGGAATCAAATTGCGGAATCGGAGATTCTAGCGAGCGTTAAGGATTAATTGGTCGATCAGTGTGAATTGTTAGATCTTAAACGGTGTCGTGTAGTAACTAATTAAAGGAGAGACTAATCTCTTTTGTCCGACCCTTATTTTTGTCTACTTAACTACAACTTATTAGTGTTGCAGATTTATTGAGATTGTCCCAAGCGAAGAAGACGATCATAATATTTTCATGAGCTGGACTTCAAAGATCAGAGGCTCATTGGCGTGGTCCAATCTGCATCCACAAACATACATAACATATCGTTTTTCGAGATTGAATCAAGTTCATTGTTCTTAATAGGTACCTCCTCAGGGATTGGCTTCAATGTCTCGTTTATGTACCCTACTCATGGAAGTATAAGTGCTCTACTAGAAACATGATTGATTATTCATCGAAAGACCATAACCTTCTTGTTGTTTTTTTTTGTTTTTACCTCCAGCTTTCATGCCCAACAAGAATTCAACGTTTCGACCGCTTACAGTTAATGGACCTCCTACGCCCATTTTCCGGCTCATGGATTTCATTTTGTCTGATGGTCGTGCGTGAATTTTGGAAAGTTTGAAAGTGTTGTTTACTATCCTTACAATCACCAAACAAAAAGTAGGAACTAATTTCATGGGAAAAAACATATTAAATTAATAATTAATTTTCAACTTTCTTTTCTTTTTAGAACACCTATAATGAAAGTTTCTATTTCGATTTTTCAAAATACATATATATGACATACATATATATATCTTGAGAATTTCAGAATTAGAACCCTCATTGAAGATGCACATATACATGGCTTGAGGTGGTGAGCTTGCAATTTATACCACCATCAAGCATGCAAGCCAGTCAAAAATGAGATTTTTCCATCCAAATTACAAAATAAATTGTCTCGCCATAATGACAAATATTCGATTTAAAACAAAAAATGTTTTACTCAAAAACCATTTTCTTTTAATTCTATTTTCGATTGTTTGGATTTGACAAAATGTGAGAAAGAAAACATTGTAAAAGGATTTTTTTAACTATAAAATTTCTTTATTTATTTATGAATTTTAAATTATATTATGTATTTTCAAATAAAATTTTATTTGTTGATATACAAGATTTAGTTGTTATATACTTTCTATACAGTGGTTTCTAATTTTAACCGATCAACATTATGTTAGAGATTTTTTCCTTTTTGTTCTTTAGTTGTTGCTAATATTGGATTGTTACAGTAAAAAAAAATTGTTACATATGAGTAGCCCACCTGTATAAAGATGCTTCATCATTATTTCGTCAATCTCCCCACTCTCTCTCTCTTTTTTCACTCGCAAAAGAAGAAAAAACAATGGCTCCGCCAATGACGAACAACGCGTCGTCTCAATCCTCCATTGAATACATAAGATGTGCGATTTTGAGATCCTTATGTTGTGAAAGGTTGTCATGTTCACTATGATCATCTTCATCACCATCTTCACAACCGTCTATCTCCTCAACGGTTCCTCTGATAGTGTTAGAGATTGATTATGTAGTAAGTAAATTTGAAAAAGTACATCATCTCTTTCTTAACTCTATAAAAATCAATAAAATCATAAAGCTAACATTCAAAATGAAACTCAATATTAATAACTACGTCCGTCAAACTTAAACAACATTGTTTCCAATGATATACAGTCTAAGATTGGCGAAGTAAATAAATAAGAATATAAATATTTGACAAGGAAGAATGAGTATACGTGTCATCTGATGTGAGTGTCGATCAACAAACTTAAATGGCGATCAATGCTCAAATTTTAGTGGTGTCGGCCAAAACTGGTCAATTGTCGTTCGATGCTCGTACGATCTTCGTCTTCCTTGGATCTTTTTTTGCTCTAAAATAAAATAAATGAGAAAATTAGTAAAAAATAAAAATTTAAACTAATTAAAAAACTTATCTAGCATTGGGTTATCTTCCACTCAAAATTGACTTTTGAGACTAGATGTGTTATAGACGAGAACGAGAACTTACTCCAAAATAAGTTTCATTGTCTATTTTCTTCAGCATCATCACATTGCTCGTAAAAACTTGCATATTGTTCTCCTTCAATTATCATCTCAGTAATAGAGAGTCTCCTCCTACAAAGTCTCCTCCTCCCCTCTCCCCTCTTAAGTTTTAAACTTTAGAATTTAGGTTGTCTTACACTATTTCATATTATATCCATATTAGCAAACCTTTCAGTTGTATAGATAAATAAAATTATCTAAAATCATGAAAAATATTACAAATCAGCGAAATCACTTTTTAAATGATAATATAGAGATATCGACTCTTTTTAAGTTTCTTTTTTTGTGCTAATTAATAAATATATTTAATCAAACACATATATAAACTGAAGAGGCTTTACGCTATACTAACAATCCAACAAGGTCCAAAACGATAGCCCACAAACTTATCACATTAACACGAACAATATTTGCATTCACCCTTGTGGTAAACTGTCAAATTCACTTCAACTTTTATCACCAATCAAAATGTCATATAGGACTAATAAAAAGAGATTAAAATTGAAAAGAAGAAATACAATAGAGATTATCTATGCAAGTATTTTTCAAGAAGAAACACATTGAGAGATTTCCACCGAGCAATACACCGTAAAACCATATACTTGTGGGATCCACACTGCTTCAAATTAGTAACTATTGTTGTAGATAAGGCATTTTTCTAAGAGCATTTCCAACTTCACTACATAATTTATTGTAAAATGGAGTGGAAATGCAGTTATGAACCAAAAAAAAATATTACTGAGTGAAAACTAAGAAAGAAATTTTGATGCTGACATGCCACCACTTGAAGATGATGCTGACTTGCTGAAGGAAGCAAGATGAAAGAAGTCGACTAAGAGCATGTTTATTGCAATGATTTTTTAGGGGTCCTTGTTTTTTTTTTTTTTTTTAAAAAAAAATTAAAAGCATCAATCGCGGGCCGCCACGTGTTAGTGGATCCGCGAACAGTGTAAGGACCAAGGCAAATGGATTCCTTATTTAAAGGATGTGTTTTGGGGGAATTAGTAGGTCTCACCCATTAAGAGACCCATTAAGAATCCTCAATAAACATGTTCTAAGGGCATCTCCAACCCTACTCCATTTTCTCCACCAAACACCATTTTGGAGTAAAATCTACTCCAACCCCACTCTATTTTCAACTCCAAAATGGAGTAATGGCTAGGGTTACTCCATTTATGGAGTAATCTTACTCATTACTCCATTTTGAAGTTAAACTTTTTTATTTATGAAATGATCCTTTAATTCTTCAATACTTTTATTTTTTATTTAAATAATATTTTAAAATAATATAATAACATGACAAATAATAATATATTACACAGAGGATTATTTAATATTCTACATCAAAATGCATAAAGTAATTAAACAAAACAAACATAAATAATATAAAATAAAAATAACATAAAAATATATTTAATAATTCGATAAATCACTTCTGAATCCGCTAAGATCGATGAAGTATTGTCCAAACGGAAAAGATTGAGAAGGACCTTTTGATCTTGTGATTCCGCAATTCGTTTTGATAATATTTGTACTTGTTGAGCTTGAATATATGTACGGACATTGGGATCTTGTATGAAACTCAAATCACAAAATAAACTTTGTTTCTTTTTTCAGTGCATAATTTTGTTTCTGAATCTCCCTACGATGCATTCTTTCAGCATTTGTCTTCTTTAACCGTTTCAAAACTTGTTTATTTCCTTCTTCTAAGGTTTTTATAACTATTGATGTTTGATCATCAAGTTTTCTTTTCATTTTTGATCTTTTCACCCCATTTGGAAAGATATTGAACGTGCATTTGGAGTTCTACAATCACTTTGCCATTATGAAAGGACATGTTCGTTTTTAGGAAAAAAAATGTGTTACATGACATCATGACTACATGTATAATTTTACATAACATGATAATTGAGGATGAGTGTGAACTTGATGCACCAATCTAACTTAGGAGAAGCTCCACCTCCAGATATTGAAATTGCAAAAGAAGAAAATATAAGATTTTAAAATTTTCTTGCTAGATTTAAGAATATTAAAGATAAAAAACTCATTTTTCATTGCGAAATGCGTTAGTTAAGCATTTGTGGAGAAAATATTCTAATAATAGTTATTGAACCAAAATATGTATTGTTTTTAATCATTTCTTGTATTTTTAATAATAAATGGTTAATTTAAATAAATTATTTTAAAAAACTTTTGTAAACATAAGATAGTTTAGGATTTATAGGTAAATTCTTAGAAGTAAGAGGTATTATTAATAATTATTAATTACATAAATATAGAATCATTTAAGAATATATATTTTTGGAGTAAAAAATGGAGTAATACATTGGAGGAAAACTCAACTCTATTTTGGTGTTACACCATTTTAGAGTAAAAAATGGAGTAATACATTGGAGATGCTCTAAACCCCCAAAACGAAACTAGTAGCTGAAGGAGACTCGACTCGACTCGAGCAACTCTCTTATTTTTTTTTTTGCGTTTTAGTTTACTATTTTGTGTGTTTGACTATTCTTTCTGTTTTTTTTGTCTTTGACTTGTGAACTTTATATGATTTCTATCGTCTGCAACGAACTAAAGTACATGATTCAAGAGGAAAAACTTCTCTGTTATGATATCAGAGCTGGTCTTGCGGTAAACCGGATAAAACATTCATTTTGTACCCTCAATTTTCTTGAAAAAAAACTATATATATATAGACTTCCAAAAAGAAAATTTAAGTCCCAAATTCGAAAAAAAAATAGTTGAAATTGTTAAGAAATTGTTTTAGGCTTCTTAAATTAGTTGAACTTAGTATGATACTCATGTGTTTGCTCCCAATTTAGGCAGAAATCATCTTCATAGGTTCTCTAACTGTCATGGTTATTGTTTATTGTTGAAGTACTACATCGAGAGATGTGAGAAGGAGACAACATAAACCAAACCAGAAATAGATTAAAATACAACTTTGTTTTCGTTTCTCTTTTACACAGAAGAAACTACAAAATCTTGGGAGTTCAATGAGATTGAAACACATAAACATGATACATAACTCAGAAAACAACACAATTGCAAAGAGTTTGCTCTGCAATAAGTTTTTAGGTATCTTCCACCTGCGAATGAAACACAAAGCTCGGAAATGTAGTCGTGATATCCCTGCACGCATTATGAGAGAGAGAGAGAGAGATCGGTTATAATTATACGTGAGTTAGAGAGAATAGGGTAAGCCTCGGGTACAGTCTGTTTAGGAACTCACTTGAGATACTGAAGTGTCATGTTCTTCAGAAGCGAAGGATGCCTAAGAACAAGGATCCTCCACTCTTCCTTATCTATCCTCCCGTCATGTTTTGTGTCAGCTTCCTCAAATGTCTGCCACATAAACTCAGAGTTCACTCTTTACTTCATTTTCTCAACTGAATTGCTTACATGAGTTGGAAAATAGTACAATGGAACCAGAAATAGTGAGGAAAGAAAGCACACCTTGTCGATTATACTCTCTATGACTTCGTCTGACAGGTTCATGCCTGACTCAGCAAGAGTAGCCACCACCATTTGCTTCACCTGGACAATGATAAGTAAGTTAGTGGTTGGAATGGTAAGGGCACACAAGATCTTTACGGTAGGAGACTGAATCGATATGTATAACTTTACCTCCTGCCTCTCGATGAAACCTTGCTGCTTAAGATCATATAGCTGAAACGAAACTACAAAATGATATTCCAGGTAAGGATTAGTGAACTTTTCAACCAAGAGAACATCAGATAATTTGCTATCATAGTTTCTTGGATCAAGTTTTTTTGAGATCAGAGACGTACAATCAATCTTATCTTCTATAGGAGCATTTGGATGAAAGACGGAGAGAGCACGAGCAAACTCCTCAAACCCCAGTATTCCATTATGCTTTGTGTCGAACAAATCAAATACCTGCGATTGGATATGTCAGCATATCTATGTATAGAATCTTAGCAAATGGATTATAAACACTTACCCGGTCTGCAAACAAGCTTTCTTTTTTATTTGTCTTGAACAAGGCTAGTTGAAACTCTTCCTGATACAATTACAACAGGGCACAAAACTAGAAAATCAGAAAGACCATCCAAAAGAAGTAGCAACACGCGTGAGATATGTATAATCCAACATACCTTGTTTATTAGCCCATCATCAATCACAGCACTGCTGATTTTCTTAAAAAGTTCATAGAGAGCCTCTATTTCACTCACGCTAACTGCAGCCAAACAACTCATTATTAAAAACACGGAAGAAAGATTAGCAACTCAGCACCAACTAAAGGAATCATTATGGAAGCTGAGAGAGCATACAAACTGTCTCTCTCGCAAGCAGTTCAGGATCTCCAATGCCTCCAGATTGTTTGTATATCTCTATATCAAAACACCGAAACAGAGAGTTGCATACATGCTTGAAACCGTCTACGCACTGCGTCATGATATCTCAAGTAAATCAAAACTCTCCATGACTGTTACATAACCAAGAGAAACATGTAAGAACATAACTTGAAAGAAACTAAATACATATGAAAAACTATATGTACCTTTTAACCATTTCCAGGCTCCTTAAAAAAAACTGCTTTATAGACCTCAAAAGTATCTGCCATGAAACAAACAAATTCATCATTAGAAAAACAAATGCATATCCTTCACCATCTTAACTTTTTGCGTTATATCATTTCCAAATTAATCAAAACAGCTCAAAAACTATAATCCTGAGTGAAAACCTGAATCTAGAAGTGCTTAAGCTAAGGAGAATCGACGTGATGGAGCTAGTTAGATTCCAAGATTCTCGGATTGAGATACAATTTTGAGAGAAGCGATGATGAATCTCTGTTATATAAACTCGCAATCAGCACAAGGATCTATCCGATAATCTAGCGGATAAGGATTTGATTATTAGTTGCTTGATTCTCAATCTCAATATTTTTTTTGTTATCGCATCGCGATTTTCGCGGGAGATAAAGGAGTAATCGATCACCGACCGGGAAAATCGTAGAGAAGGGAGAAGAGAGGAGGAAAAGCCTTACGCCACGGCCGATGTAGAGCTCTTCCTTACGGCGGCTCCGGTGGTTGAAGCTGACACCAATACAAACAAAATAAAAAGCTCAATTGGTAAGTGAGAGAAAGACAGACGCGATTTTTCTATAAGCAGAAAATAGCAAGAATAATTAATAGGGCAAAATCTATCCCGTCAACTTTTTTTTTAATTTTTGTCATAAATAAATTTTAGAAAAAACGACCAAAATAAAAAATAAAAAAATTAAGATTTTTTATTTTATTTTAATTTTAAACTTTATATCTAAAACTTCACTATGTAATTATAAATCTTAAATTTAGATTAATTAATCCAAAAATAATAAATATAAGAGATAATAATTAAAATAGACCTTAAAAAAAATTGTTCTCAAAATAACATTCATTCAAGGAGAAATAATCAAAATATACATTTATACCATTTAATTTAACTAATCTAAACTTAAAGTTTAGAATTATGAGCTGAGGTTTTGGACGTAATGTTTAAAATTTTAAAAAAAAACTTAAAATTTTCAGAATAAAAATTTCTATTTTGATTAGTTTTTTTTTTGAAATATATTTTGTAATAAAAACTTCAAAAACGTATATTTGAGAGATTTACCATAAATATAATATATATATATATATATTTTAATAAAATTATTTTATCATTTTTTTCTTTGTTGTCTATTTTGGTGATTAAAAAATTTATATTTTAATAAAAAAAATTTAGATATTCCTTTAATTAATATGCGAAAATTGTTTAAAAAACAAAAAAAAATATTTTTATGATCAAACGAAATAAACAGCTTATTATTTACATTCACGTCGTCGTCAAGTGGAGCCAGCCGAGACCATTATGCGCCGTTGTTTCTATACGACGATCTGAATTGATGTCATCCGGTTCGGTCTCTTTGGGTTTGAATTCGGTTTGATAAAAATCAATTTAGCTTCCAAAAACAGTAACAAAAATACAGCACTATATTAATTGATTGATGTTATATTCGGTGGTAGGAGATGAACAAACTTTATCAGTAAACAACACATTGATCATGTTGTATGTTATTTGCCTGGTGAGCTCCTAATTTGTAGAAGAAGAAAACACACAGAAGCAGCCAAGTTTCTTCAACTAGCTAATGCTACCATATTCCAATATTATATCATTTTTTGTAGTAATATTTTGTTGTTTTGTGAGTAACAATCTGATGTACTTGTTAGCTTTGTGTCAATGTGGTTGGAGCACATCTACTCTATAAAGGAGCCATCAGCTAAAGTAGTATTATCATATTACATGCTATCAGCTTATCATGATGTTCAACAGATTCTGGTAAACATATTGTTGACTATGTTGCCAAGCAAATAAACGAGGTTCATGAACTGTTAAAGCAACACCTCTAGTGTTGTAAGATGAATAGTATATTATTTATAACCATTCTCCTCTAATTTAATTGCTGGGACTGGCTGTGAAAGCATGCACTTTTCAATTGAATATCAAAAGGCCATGTAGCTGTTGTAGACTCTTGTTTGGAGTTACTTCTCTATGTCTTGAAACACTTTTTATAACTTCTACTAGTGAAATAACATTCTTGTAACTTCTTGCAAGATGCACTGTTAAAAATCCCAAACTTACTACTTAAGAAAGATATTCTAAATCATTATTTTAACATTGTTTTGAGTTCCATACTTCCTTAACTCACAAAACTAAACCGTCACTCACCTTCAGGTCTGAGAAACTCCAGAGCAAGCCGCTTTAGAAGACAGGGCAGCCCTTAACCACAATCCCTTTCTCTGTGGGACAGTGCGCCAAAGGACAATGATCCGTGTTCTCACTCCCCCACCAATCAGGAAAACTTATGTTGTTGTTCTGTAACGCAAAGTAGATCAACACTCCCATGATCGCTGTACCAGCATCAAGACCTGCAGAGAGGACGTAGTTATGCCTCGCCCACCACCCCTTGTACCTCCTGAAGATATAGTAGTTGAAAATCACCCCAACAATGACCCACGACCAGTAGTTCACAGCCTTAGCGTTTGGCATTGCACTAGCAGCCGAGAAGATCAAGGGGACGTGAATCTGCTTTATCCACTTCTTCTCTGGGAATCTCCTTGAAAAGAACCAGACCGGGACAGGAGCAAGGAAGCCAATGAGGAAGAACCAGTTCATCCCGGAGTAAACACCTTTACTAGTGAACATCCTTCCAGGACCAATGATTCCCCATATGATCGACGCGTCGTAGAACAGTTTGTCCCCAGGGCAAGTCCACGGGCTACCACTAGGAAGCCTCTCTTTAACACATATGTTATCTACCGAAGACAGAAGCCACCATGTGGTCCCAAAACAGACAGTTGTAGAAACCATGGTCGCAATAAGCTGAACAAGAAACATAGACCTCGGAGGAATCTTCATGTAGTGACCAAGCTTGAAGTCTCCAACGAAAGACAAGGCTTGTGACATACTTACATAACCGTAAGTCTTGAAAGCCACGTTGGCTAGTGGCTTCCCCGGGTACAAGTAACCAATGATTAGTTCTGATATAACGTTAAGACCCATTTGTTGGTTTGTAGTCGCTTGGATAACTCCTATAGGTAACGTGAAGGTGAAGGCAACGGCACAAGCGAGTAGAAGTCCCCACCATGGAAGCTGAAGCTGTTTGCTAAACCCCTCACATGCGTAAAGAGCTAACACAATGGAAAGAAAGAGAACCGAAACAAACCACCAGTGAGGTACTTCTTTATAGTTCTTCTTCATTAGTCTTGTATGTACATCTCCAAACTTGTCCTTTGTATGAGTATCTAATTTAGACTTCTTCCACATCCTCCAGATAAACCTTCAAGCAAAATAACAACAGAGAACTGTCATGGAAACTGATGAAGGGTGATACTCCCTCCATTTTTAATAGTTGAAGTAGGTGAAAGTTTTCAATTTTCAATAAAAGATTTCTTAACAACTTATGTTATATGACCAATGATATTATGCCATATATTTTATTGTTATTGGTCAAACTGTGATTACGTGAATAATTACTAATGTTTTTGTTTAGAAAATAAAAGAGCTAACTTTATTTAAATTTTTTTTTGACAACAATAACAAACTATTGAAGTTTGTCCTACCGGTTCGGATAGCCAATTCGAAAGTTTAGAATCAACATAAAACATAGCAGAAAATACTTAATTCTAAAACGTCATTTATTAAAATAACAGAGGGGGTATTATATTAGAGATGCATTGTACTTACTTTCCATCAAAGAGGGCAACGTGAGAAACAGTTGCAGTAAGAGTACCAAAGCTGAGTCCATAGAGGAGAGCAAAGACAACACTAAGGTAAAGCTTGCTGTAGCTTTCGTAAGCGGCAAGATTGATATCAAACGTTTTCTGGTTGAGGATACGAGTGGTGTTAAACTCCTGACCGGTGTGATCAAATGGAGTAGAGGTAAACAAAGGAAACTTCTTTGCATCATAAGCGTTGCTCCAGTAGAAGATAGGAAGGACAATGTACAAGAAGATGAAGAATCCAGCAAAGAAGTTGGCTATAGCGAAGAACGGTACGGCTAAAGGACTGCCTAAGAAACCTGCAACTACTGACCAGTCGAGACCAAACGAGCCAATGCCAAGACCATCAAGCCCTGAACCGATCTGTTGAGCCGTCACAGAGCGGGTCCATATCCAGCAGAGGAAGGAGAGGGATGAGATGGAAGGGAAAATGTAGCCAGGGATGATGTAGTAAAGGAAGCTCAAGAAGAAGACTATCAGGAAGAATCTAAGCCTTGTCTGTTTACCTTCACGCTTCTCCTCCTTCTCATGCAAGGCTCTAGTCAAATAAAGTTTCAGACAAAACTTAACAAGTGTAAGATTGCAAAGAAGAAAGTAGTGTTATAGATAGGCCTGGGCAAAAAGAATCGGAACCGGAACCAAAAAATCTAATTGGAACCGAACCAAAAATCTGAACCCGGACCAAAACCCTCAAATACCCAAATGGTTCCTATATTTTTATATCTGAAATAATCAAACCGAACCAAAACTAAACGGGTATCCGAATATATAAAATATTAATTATATATACATATAATATAACTAAATATATATTTATAACTTAAATATATTACAGTATCAGAAAATAGTCGAAGAAAACTAAATTATTATAAATTATCTTAGTTACCCGAAAGTATCTATAAATATCCATATATTTTTATCCTAAATATCAAATGTAATCTAAAATATCTAAGATTTTTATCTGAATTATTTTAATTATTTGATAGTTTAATCAAAATATATAATATATAGCCCGAATTACCCAAACTAACCGAAGCGGAACCGGAACCAAATAAGAACCGATTTTTTCCCAAGTATTTTCCGGTTCTTAGTTTTATTATCCAAACCAAAACTACTTGAATCGAACCGGACCGAAAATATGTCAAGTAGTAAACAGATTCTTTAACCCTTTACACGAACTATTCAATACCCAAAATATCCGAATAAAACCGAACCGGTATCTGAAATGCGCAGGTTAGAATTGAAGAAGTAAAAGAAAACGAACCTAAATAGAGAGACTTGAACAAGATTTGATGGCCACCACATGTAGGGTGAGTCCACAAGGAACTTCCTGAACATACCAGCCCATCCGTACCCCAGCAGCTTATATAACCAACAAAAACAGACGTATAATATGTTAATTATTATATTTTTAGACCCCAAAAAAGTTTCTTAATTATTAAATCATTTTTAAGGTAACGCTTGTCATACATGGTAGGTATTATTAAAAATAAGCTTATATAAATCATACTAATTCTGTTTTTCATAACAATCATATATTTTGTGATTATCAAATTTTAATAACTTTCATACAATAAACTCAATTCATTTTATTAAAATTTACAATTTATCATTATTAATTTTGTATAAATTACTAAAAAATTAAAAAATATATTTTTATTTTCAAGTGGAGCCAGTGGGAGTATTAATTTACTATTGGAATCATATTGTTTACCTGAGTGGTTTGCAGAAGCAACATGGCAGCGGTGGGATTAAGATCCCGATGGTAAAATGCTTTCACGATGGTTATAATGCTAGTCGCATAAGCTCCTCCAGCTCCCGTATTAGCGAATATAGTGATCAACACATGTTCTTTCATGTTGAACGGTCCAGGATTCAACGAACCGTACCAACTCGTACCAGGTAACCGGAATTTCCTCGTCGGTAGAGTCGTGGCCATGAGCTTTCCTAATGGGAGAGTGACGATCTGAGCCACAACTGAGGATACCATGAGCGGGTTTGACCGGTAACCGAAGAACAGGTTCACGAACGCTAGTACCACGCACGAGGACATTCCTAAGAACCACGTGCGGAATGTCAACACTGGTTGAGATGGATCGTCGGTTATCGGTACCGTTAACCGGACTTCTTCTATTGGACTGTCGTTTTCCTCCACGCCTTCTTCATCTACACGTAAACCGGCAACAAAACCGGTTAATATGTACCAACCAAAAGTGCTTAAGAAATTAAATATACGATTTGAGTTCATATTATGCCATAACCGTAGTGGTAAGAATCAAACAAGACCGAACCAAAATTAGTTGAAACAGAACCGGCTATGACGATGTTGGACTTAAACTCCTGTTCCGGGGAGTTAGGTGTAGGTCCTGTGACTTTGATAGAGCTTAGCATTTTCTTTCTTCTTCCACAAAACTATATATGATTCTGACGCCGGCTCCGGCGAGGTGACCGGAGTTCTGATAATCACCGGCAAATGAAAACAAAGACAGAGAATCTCTCTATTATGTTTGTAATTTCACTACTAGATGATTAATATATACACTTTAAACATCGATGAGTGTCTAGATTCATTGAAACTAAGACTGTTTCTGTAAACGAAATAATAAATTTTTAATTTGGTGAAGAAAGTGAAATATCTACTTCGAGTTACTAAAAATTTTAGCTAGATTCTATATTTAGTAACTTAATCATACAGATACGTTAGCCAAAAGAATTAACAGATACTATATATAGCACTACATATATATACCCCAGCTAGAGTCTATAGCTGTGGTTCTTGTTTTCACTCTGTGTTAGTTTAACTTTCATAGTCACAATTACAGTAGCACTGTTTTTTGTTAGATAGCCACAAATATCATAGTTTCCACAATTTATCGGTTTTATAATGTGAAACGATATGCTTCTGACCTAACACTTTTTCGATTGGTTGAGACTTTCAAAAATTTTAGTGTCAATTAAATTTTAGTGAACGAAGAGCTCTCGGTATAGTGGTAAAGAAACTCCAGCTGAAGTGCTCGCCCTGGGTTCGAGTCGCCTTGGCCACTTTCCCGCCTATAACCGTGCGTGCCCGGATGGAAGGTTTCGTGGAGATTAGTCTGGGCTTACCGCCTGGGACCCCCCCACGGTTATCAAAAAAAAAAAAAAAATTTAAATTTTAGTGTGACGGTTAAATTTTTTTAATTATTAAGTGAATTTAAAAATATCAAAAGTCATGAAAGTGACTTTAAGAAAAACAAATAACGAAATAAAATTAGTTATCGGACTGTGAGAAATTTAGTAAAAACTTTTATGACTTTAGAGAGTTTAAATCCTGATTGGGAATAAATTGTCTTTTAAAACTTTAGAATTAAATAAAACCTCTCTAGTGGGACCATAAATGTCTTTACCACTCTGAGACAGTCTTCTTGTCTACTAGGAACGCAAAGAATTTGAAATTTATATTCTTTATGTTTCGTATTAATCATTTTAATTTTGTCTATACATATTAAAAAGATAATTAATTTTACTTATTTTTAAAATAAAAATTCAATTACTATATACCCAATTATATTTCAAAAATAAAAAACTAAATTACAAAAAAAAAGTTAATAAATTTTACATTAAAAATCAAAAACAACACTTATTTTATAATAAAAAAATTCTCTACAATAATAAATAATGTGAAAGAATAAAAAAAATTCTCTACAATGACAAATAATACTCCCTCCGTTTTTTAATAATTGACGTTTTAGAGGAAATTTTTTGTTCCAAATTATTTGACGTTTTCAGTTTTCTATGTAAAATTTATTAGTAGTTAATGTTAGATGACCAATGATATTATACGTTCTATTTTATTATTGGTTGAATTGTGGTTAGGTAAACAATTAATGATGTTTTTGTTTAGAAAATGATGAAAAATAAAATGTTTTTTAATATATGTGCATAATCCTAGAACGTCAAATATAAAAAAACGGAGGTAGTACGAAAGAGGGAATAATTTCTAAACTTTATTATAAATCATTAAATCTGAACTCAAAATAGACCAAAGCTCAGATATTTACACAAAAAAATGATGGTTTCAAAGTATCTTGCGAAGTAAAACACAGAATCAAAGCAATAAATATTATCAAACAGTTCTTACATGACACCTCTTGAAACTAAGGAGAAATGTAGTTTCAAAGCTGAAACAAAGCCATAAAGAAAATACACAATCATCTTAGGCCTAACATATTTCTTCACTACAACTGTTTGTCACAGGTATATGCCACAACCAGTGAAGCAGCAACGCAAACAATAGCGAGAGTGGCATATGTATCTTCTCGCTCCCAGCTCTCTAACCATGTTGGTATTGCGCAAACCTTACGTGTTGAAGATCCTTTGTTACTATTTATCCTGAAGAAAGTCTTGTCTGCAGTTTTTCTTCCTGGTGTAAGCTTCTCAGTGTTGTTTTCACTCTCAAGTTGATTATATTCAGAGGTCTCCAGAGACAGCAGCGGAGTTGCTTCTTGATAACACGAGGAGCTGTTCCCATTTTGTTGGCAACAACCATTAGGTTCTGCAGCTTGTGCATCAGCGCTGTGAACTCTTAACCTTCGTTCTTGAGTTTTCTTCTGATCTTCTGATGATAGACCCATCTCACCCCTATTCTTTTACCACTTACCAAGTGATTTGGAAGCTGTGAGACCACGAGGTTTTGAACTTACCTCCATAGACCAATGAGTCAACCTTCTGCATTTACGTCGTAATAAAACTCTCATAAGCAAGTCCCAGACTGTTGAAGAATAAAGAGAAACTAAAACAAATACTTGGACCCTTACCTGTATCTGATCATATCAGGAAAGATAAGTACATCACCATTGGATGTCTCTGTTCCATCATGTCCCTCACATATCGTTAGTCGAGTCTACAGATGGTGGAAGAAAAAAACATTAAGGCACAAAGATAAAACTACGAAGCCACACGCTAAGGCCTCATCATAAGACTAAGCAAACCATTAACAACATCATAGATACCATTTCCACTTAAGTTCACCACTGACATAAGGAAAGAGCAAAACCACTGAACATAAAACTCAAAAGCAGACTTGTGTGTTCTGTGATCCCATAATGAAGCATAAAGACACGTTCTTTTATGCTGTTCCCCATAGATTCTTGCTAAAAAATAGACACTTTACCAAGGTGTTCTATAGAGAAATAACGACTAGGCAAGACGGGTCGTCTCTGTCTCTACCACTTCCCATTGCAAGTTGGAAACTGAAACTGAAACTGAAACTGTTGAGAGGAAAGAGAAGAAGTGAATATTCCAGTGTTTCTCTACTGACAGACTTTAACTCCGGTTGTCTTTAACCGAGATACCATTTTGGCAGATTCTTCGGTTAACTTCACCAAGTTCCGGCTCCGTAACCGGTAAATGTTTTTTCTTTCCTGGAGATGTCGACGACACGTAGTTCTCTCGCAGTCAATAGTAAGAACGGCAAGTAGTTGACGCTTTTGACATTTGCTTCTCCCTATAATGTCAAGAGAATGGGAGAGGCACAGGTGAACACAAGCCAATCCAGCAGACACATTCTTCGTAACGTTGAAGAGGAAAAGAAAGTCAGCCGAAGCTTGCTTAGTTAAGTTGCTAAAACCAGTTTTGCCTTCTCATGTTGGTCTCTGAAAAGAGAAAGGAACAACGTTGCTGCTTGAATGTTACATACATAGAGAACTTAGAACTATAACACTTTGTTCAGGCTTGCCTTCTCATGTTGGTCTCTGAAAAGAGAAAGGAACAACGTTGCTGCTTGAATGTATACGGTTAAAGCCTGAACAAAGTGTTATAGTTCTAAGTTCTCTATGTATGTAACATTCAAGCAGCAATTTCAATCCTTTATGCATATATTTCTTAATATTCACAAACCAAAATGAAAACAGAAAGTGAATCAAGATACTTATTCATTACCATTGGCCTCCTCTGTACAAGATAGAAAACTAGACAAAGTCTGAAAACAAATCAAACGACAATCCAAGGAGGCTTTTATGTTAAATGGTATAGACATACAAGCAACCTACTCTGTAGCTATGCAGCTTGTCTCTACCAAAGCAAAGCTGCTTTGCGCAGTTCTGACTCAAAACAAAACAAAACAACTAAAGTTTACATCCACAGTTTTAACTTACACATTTGCCAGATGACTACTACGCATCAGGCAACAGTGCATGTGGCTAAATAGTAGGCTAGAGAGACAGAGAGTCACAGTATGTGATGTTGATCGGAAAGGAGTCTAGGCTTTCACCTCCTCACCACCAGCAGACCCTTCTGTTTTCTCCTTCCCCTCTTCCTCTACTTTCTTCCCCTCCTCTTCCTCTGCTTCATCTACCGCTTCTGCTAATTTGGTGAGCTCGGTTTGGATCATCAGCTTTATAGATGACTTTCTTGGGGTGAGATCTTCTTTGAACTCCTTACCTGAAATATGGGTGAAACAATGTGTTTTTATATACATTACCATAATTTAAGCAGAAATCACTGAAGAAAGAAACTAAAGAAACCAATTTGTTCATACCAAGTTCTTTGATGATGTCCGTGAATGTAGCCTGCAGAAGAACAACAATGCTCTAATAAGGTTATCTAGATATAAAAGATGATTCACGGTTTGTATAGATATTAAACAACAATCTCTAATCAGCTTGCAGAAAATGCAGGATTTTCATCCAATAAGTTTGTTCGGCACATTCCTAGTAAAGTTTTCCGAATACTAAAGGTTGAGAAATTAACTCACTGTATTAAAGTCCACCCTTTTCAAGATCTCAACAATTGCATTTTTCAGCACTTTATCGCTTGGCCCTTTGGTTTTGTCTTTCCCCTTTCCAGCACTTTTCACTTCTGGCATTAGGTACAAACACAGATAAACACGATGTCAGAAACATTAGTAGCTGCAATATTGCAAACGGAGCTGTCAACGAAAAAAGAGGATAATATCCAAACCTGGTTTCTCTTTTGGTGCAGACTTTGAAGGGGCCGAGGCCTTGGCAACTTTTTCAGACTTCTTCCTCTTATAAGATGCCTTTGGACTTGTATCACTATCATCATTATCTGTCTTCTTTCGTTTTGCTGATGATCGTTTCTGTGTAACTTTCTCAGGTGGACTGGATTTTGCAGCGGCTGGCACTTTCTTGTTTCTGGCAGCTCTCCCTGCTGATTCTTTCTTCCCAGCTGACAATTTAGAACCACGTTTCTTCTTTGTCGTTTCTTCTTCAGAGTGCTCCTCAGATTCCTCGCTTTCAGAAGGCGGAGGTGCCTCATCCTCAGATTTATCTGGAATACCATTTTCATTTTCATTCTCTTCCTCTTCTGAACTCTGCTCCTTCTCTTGTTTTTCTTCTTCTTCCTCCTCCTTCTCCTCTTCAGACTCATCATCAGAATAAGATAAACTCTTCTTGACAGCCTTTTTTCCTTCTTCAGACTTTCGTTGGCTCTGCAAAATCAGCATACATAATACAATCAGATCTACTTGGACCAGTGATGGACGGCCGCAGATAAGTAATACTGGGACTCTATGCTAAGCATTGATGATACCTTTGATGATCGTTTGGAGGATGAACTCCCAGCTGCAGGTGAGCTTTGCTTGGGAGTTCTCTTGCGTTTTGCTCCCTTACTTGACTGTTCCAACGGAATATTTTAAGTAAATGGAAGATGAACAAGTAAGCTGTATATAAACAACGTTGTCAACACCAATCTACCTTATCTTTCTCAATAGCTGGAACGTCGCTTTTCACATGAGGTTTCTTCAAAAACTCAATAAGTTTAGTAATAATATCTTCCTGTGTAGAGAAAACGGCAACACTAAGTAAGCCGTATTTAATTAAATGGGAGGAGATAAACTATCATAAACTTGGTTACAACTAGAAATGGCTCAAGAAGAGACAGAGATATCTATAGACCTACACATGATGCCTATCTATTCACGCAGGAGAAAAATGAATCTCAAGAACAAGAACTTATAAATTAATAGCCATAGTGACCTTCTTTGTTGTAGCCTTAGTGATATGTATGTCAAACAGATCGCAAAACTCCCACAGTTTTTCTTTGTTACATTTGTCAAGCTTTTCTTTTGTTTTCTCTTTTGCCTTTTCCTGCAAATACCAAAGACATTATTATATACAAATCAAAGGTACACGTAAATCAGCTTTGATGTTGCTCACCTCATTTCCATGCCAAACAAAGCCTGAGAAGCTCAATATGTTAGTCTTGATCTGAGCAGCCTGGTAAAACATTAAGAGCGGGTCATATATAAAGATGATTATAGCAGACTTGAGGAAAACTTAGCATTATGACTATTAGAGTTGCAGAACAAGACACTCACCTTCCCTCTCCTCGCAAATAGAATTGTGTGGAGCAACTTCAATGTTTCATCCGACTTCTTCTTCGTTACCTTGTAAGCAACTACAGAGTAACAGTCAAGTTATCTGTTTCATTTAAACTATAAAATCTTGCTTATGAACCAGCTGAAATTTCAGATTCAACGAGAAATATTTCAAATGATGATTCAAAATAGCATGAACATACCGTTGGGAATATCTTTGAGATATGCACCTCGCCCCTGTAATAACCAAAAGATGATTATGAACACATGTAGCTAACGAAGTTCTATTCAACTCGGGAATGTATTGGCAAACCTTTTCAATATTGAATTCTTTGGAAGAGTCTGTATCAATCACTGCGACAAGCCTCTCAACAGATTTCCTCTCACGCACAGGGCGATCAGAGACAAAAATCTTCGGTTCTGCATCCTTTTTTTCTCCCTTCCCACGCTTTTTAGAACCCTTGCTCTCTTCTTTCTCATCCTCCTTATCATCACCGCTCTCAGTTTTTTCATCTTCCTTATCATTAGATCTCTCTTCTTTCTCATCTTCCTTATCATCACCGCTCTCAGGTTTTTCATCTTCCTTATCATTAGATATCTTTTCTTTCTTTGCATGTTTGCTCTCCACTTTTTCATTATCATGCTTGCTTCCTTCTTCTTCTTCTTCTTCTTCTTCTCTATCTTCCACCTTTGCCTTTGCCGCTTCAACTTCCTCCGTTTTATTTTCTTCTTTATCTTCCTCTTCTTCAACTAAATCCTCCTCATTCTGCTCCTTTGCATTATCCTCCTTTTTTGTTACATCCACAGTCTCTACTTTTTTATCTTCATCCACAGTATCCACATTTTCAATCTTTTCTGTCCCTTTCTCTCCAACTACCAGATTCGATTCCTCTTTGATGTCTTCTGTATTCCCATTTGCTTTTTCACCTTCATCTTTTACGCTCTCCTCTGATTGTTTCCCATCTTCCTTTTCATCATCTTCGGCATTTTTTTCCTTCATTACAGTATCTTCCACTGTATCACCTCCAGAAACACCATCAGCAGTTTTCTCTTTCTTCTCTTCTGCATCTTCATCCATGTTGGTAGCCTCTGACTGATCCTCATCTTTGTTCTCGGCATCTATCTCCATTTTCTCTGGTTCAGCCTTCTCCACATCTTTCTTAAGTTCTGTTGTGTCCTTAACTCCAGTATTATCCTCCACCTTTTTTCCAGCCACAACCTCTGATGTCTTTTCAAGAGAAGTTGGCTCAGCGGTTGCCTTTGAATCCTCTTCACCCATTGTTTAACACAGTTCAGCAAAACTTTTTCCACCGAGAACACTTCTCTTTGTCTATCAAGGTCTGCATGAGAAAATCAGTTAAAAATTATCAAAATTCAACAACTGAAGCACAAAAAAAAAACAGTAATTTAACCTCAAAAAGAACATTTAAAACGCACTTGACATAGCATGTATGCAAGAAAACTAAACTCCATAAAAAAGCGGTCATAAAATACAAGACAGGTCTCATGCGTGTTCCATAATCATCTCATATTCTTACTTTAGATCTGAACAAGAAGAGCAAAACTGAAACAAATCTGAAAGCATTAAGAAAACAAATCTGAAAATCTCAAAGGTTCATCATTTATCCTAAACAAAGATCTATATGGATATAAAGAACACACAAAGGCATCTCCTTTCTACTTGAATCTCTCAAAAATTAGTCAAATTTGTGTAATTATCAGGTAAATTCACAGCACCAGATAGGAAAAATAGAACAGATTCACAGATCAAAGACACACATGATAAACCCTAACTTCTCATCTCAGCTTTAATAAACACAACAACACCCAACCACAAGAACGAGACACACAGTTGACAAAGATCATTACAGTATACACATGGTTCTAAAAGCACAAGACTTTGGAATCTCACCTCACTGTCCCAAGACTCTACACTGAGTTTTTTTTTCCTCCTTTGTTTACTTTTGTTCCTTTCGAAACAGAACAAATAGCTTTTTTTTCTTTGATAGGGTTTTTTGGGAGATAATTAAAGTCATCGGACGCAACACCAATTTTTAAATAGAGTTAAATGCCACGTCAGATGTTAGAAGGAGCATCGCGGTCCAGTCAACGGTCCAGATTTCATGTTGGATGCATCTCGCGATCGATGACGGTACACTAGTCTGACGTCGGATTTCCAACCTTATTTCAACGAATAAACCTTCTTTTTTACTTTATCTTTTAATATTTATAATAATTATGGAAATAAATTAGTATCCAAAGATTTTCTTTAGATTTGCAATTATCTGTGAATCTAAAGTAAACATGGGAAACTACATTGCATTTTTGGTAAAACAATTTGTGATATACATTAATAGTTTAATAAATATATTCTTTTATTTAATAGCCGATAAAAAAATTACTGTATATTAATTAAAATTGGGTTATTTATGTTTGAACATCCATATTAACATTTTATGGTTGCTAAAATGTCCAATTAACTTATAATTATCTTTAAATTTAAAGGAAACATGAGAAATTACATTGCATTTTTGGTAA
>CAJHQQ010000409.1:0-202203 GCA_905132885.1 Moricandia moricandioides
GACTCTCTGGTAGGCTATGAATCTAACTCATGTAGCTTTAAAAGCCTTAGTATAACCTTGAGAAAACATAGAGATTTTGTTCTTTAGATTCTATTATTTTGCATCATAGCAAAAATTATAGAATAAAAGCCTTTTGATTTCACTCCAGCATGTCAATGATCTTGGTTGCAGTTGTTTCACCCAGTAAGCAGCATCTCCAGAAAGAGAGTATTGAAAGAGCTTGCAGCATAGATAGTCTCCAGAGACTCCACTGCATACAATGCCTAAAACCAAGTCTTCAAAAAACTCTAGTGATCCTATTAGAGGTTAAGTATATTCCTCATACATATTTTTGAATATCTAGTTGGTATAGATTTTATGTTGTAAATCCTACATTCTCTGTAATAACTTTGGCTATCTATGCCGTGTAAATCAATGAATCCCTCAAGGGGTTTTACCCAATCTTTTATAGTATCAGAGCACTCAGATCTTCTCTATCCTGTCGACCTTATTTTCTTCTTGTCATCTCTTTTCTTCTCTTCCTCTGTTTCATTATTATCCCGGCTTCAATGTCTGCCAATGCCAACATCGACAGAGCCTTTCGAGTGACTAATATCAAGTTTCACATTCCTTTGATCCTTGATCTCGATGATCACAATTACGACGCATGGCGCGAGCTCTTTCACACTCATTGTTTTACGTTCAATGTTGCGGGTCATATCAATGGCACTTCTCAACCAAATGGTGACAACGATGATAAATGGAACAAAAGAGATGGCTTAGTGAAACTTTGGATCTATGACCCTCTTACACCTGGTCTAGTTCTTGTCAGCTCCGGGGGCACGGCAAGGGACATCAGGGTTCGTATTGAAAACAAGATCCGTAACAACAAGGAGGCTCGAGCAATCCAGCTCGACAACAAACTCAGAGGCGATATGAAAATCGAGGCTTATTCTCAGAAGCTTAAATATTCGTTTGACAGGCTTGGAAATGTTGATGCTCCTATTGCTGAAAGAAAGCTGGTGACCTTCCTTCTCAACGGCCTCAATGAACGTTTCGACAACATCATCAACGCCATCCAACACCGAGAGCCCTATCCAAGCTTTGCCACAGCTAAATAAATGTTACAAATGGAGGAGACACGTCTTAAGAGAACAAACAAACATGTTGCTAGCCATACTGATCATGCTTCCTCCTCATATGCTCTTACGGTTTCAAACAACTGTCCTCAGAAACAACAACACAACAACTAACGCTACAACAACAATCGAGGCAACAGACGTGGAAACCATTCCAGAGGCAGGCATACTCAACACAACAACTTTCAGAATATGCCTCCTCCTCAATTCTGGTCATCTCCTTACTCTTAGTGGCAGAATCAGATGTAACCTTGGGAATCCTACATGAATCAACTCAAACTCAGCGTGGTCTTCTCGGACCAAGGCCTACAACTCATCAAGAAAACATGGCATACACTCAGCTACAGACAACGACTCACTTCAGCTCAAAGTCATCCTTTTGGATTTCTGTAGGACGGATCACATACCTGTTTTTATAGAATTGATTAGGCCTATTTTAGTCTCTAAATGTCCTTTGGCATTCAACCTCGACATTTACAACAATAAATATTTCATTAGAGATTGCAGACCACTGATCATTAATTAATTGGCATGCTCTGTTGCGCGCATGATCTTGTGGATCTCATAAGACCCTTTTTTATCCACTGCTAAGATCATTATCATAGACATCTCTGGCTCTGGCTGAAAGGATTCAATCGATGCTATGTGAATGTCGATGCTATGTTATAGAGTCTTTACATGTCCAGGTACGTTTTGGAGATATATAGAGATACTTGGAGCTTTTAGAGCATTTAGAAGAGAAGAATCAGTAGTTGATCATTGAGAGAGTCGAAGTACAAGACAGTCATCGATCGACAACACAACCGTGGCGTCAACCGATGTTACAAGACCAAGGTCGATCAATGTTGAACACTTGCCATCGATCGACGGCCAAATCACAGACAGCCGATTTCAAGCCCAAAGAGACAAATGACGAAGATGCCCTCAACGAGTTTTCACCAATATTTTAAGGTTTTATATTTATGCTTTATGTATTACAGAAAAAGAGAGAAAGAGAGAGAGAGAATGTTCTTGAGAGTTTAGTTTTCTATTATATTTTTAGGGGAGAAGATTCATAACTCCTTAGGGAGATTTGTATTGAAACCTCAATATTTTATTTATGCATTATATTCATACTATTGTTCTTTCTTTGATTATGTCTGAGTAGTTATCAACTAGATTTGGTTGAATGATAGCAATCATGGATTAGCCCAAAAGCATGATTTCTAGGTTGAGTTAATATCCATCAGTTGAGTTGTGCTTAATGCTTGTATTCTAGAGTAGCTAACTAGGATCTCGAAAGTAGGACATGGACGACTACGAGAGTATGTTCTGTGCCAGAGTAGATTCCATTGAATTAGGTTGTTAGGCACATGCGAGAGCTGGTCTAATTAGCTTGGTGAACTTATCAAATCTTGTTTACACTTCCTTCTGATTTCACCGTCAATCGACATCAGGCCTTAGCCGTCGATCGATGGTCTTTCCTTTTGTTCGCATACGAGAGTTGGAGTTAAAAGGGTCATAATAGTTAATATGTAAGTTCTAGAATATTTACATTTCCGTGCTTCCTATTCCCTATAATACATTAAGCTTGAAACCCTAGATCTAGCATAGTTACATTTGATCTAGTTAGTTTAATAGCATATTTTCATATTTGCATTAAAGCATTATTATCATATTTTCGTATTGCATCTATACCTCTTGATAACGAATATTTCCTTAACTGATTGTTTACTACTAATATAAATATATATATATCTACATATCTTAGTCTTTAGAAATAAGAAATCTATTGTGTGTCATTGCTCTCTATGGGTTCAATACCTAAGTACTACACTTGATCTCTCTTGGAATGAATATTATTTGTGTGTTAAGATTAGGGTTAATTTGAAAGTTAATTGTTTAGGATATTCATACTCTGCTTGAACAATAAACACACTCATGTCAAATTTGGCGATGTTTCAGGGGAGCATTGTTCGCTATTAGATTTAATTTCTAGGATTTAGTTTAGGTTTGTTACTACTTTCAAGTTACTAAACTTTTATTTTTTTTTAATTTTCAGGTGCATGCAAAGAAGTACCAGGAGCAATAAAGGACAAGAACTACTATTCTCAGACCTAGTGAAACTCGAACGTACGATCTGCAAAGGAAGAAGACAAGCATCGATCGATGGCACCTACATAGCATCGACCGACACTTTTTTACGGACAGCATCATCCTACATCATAACTCGATCATCGACCGCCATTGATCACACCACATCGATTGACAACAACTTTACCGCATCGATCGACAGTAGAAGACGAGTTCAGATGGTTGCGACTTTAGTATTGGTTTGGGATGAGAGTGGAGACTTGCATGACCTTAACGGTCATCAGCGTAATGCAGCAGGTCAAAAGATAGACGATCATGGGACTGTAATCCCTGATATAGAAGCATAAACGGAAGCAGACGCTGCAGTAGCTCAACCTGAAGCTAATGCCCAAACTGCCTAGAGAACACTGGCTGACTAGAACCGTCCAAACCTGTTCTACGCCAACAGATTCGCCATTCGTCCCCCAGCTTTTCAGAGAAACTATTTTGAGATCAAGCCCGTTTTCTTCAGACTTGTAGCGCAGACAGCTTACCATGGGTTGCGACATGATCACCCTATGGATCATCTGGAGCTATTTGAGGATCTAGTGACTGCTATTAAAGCCAATGGAGTCCCTATCTCTTTTGTAAGCTCTTCAAGTACTCACTTGCTGGAGAAACTTCATATTGACTTAGGCAGTTACCACTAGGATCTTTGACATCCTGGACTGACATCAAGAATGTGTTCTTGTGTAACTTCTTTGATGACGCGAGAGCAGAAAAACTAAGGAGCAAGATTGCAAATTTTTCACAAGTTCCTTCAGAGTCTTTTAGAAACTCATGGATCAGATTCAAGTCATACTAGAGAGATTGTCCACATCACGGGTTCAACGAAGTGCAGCTTCTTAGCACTTTCTTCAGAGGTATTGGATTACAGTATCAGATGGCTTTGGACACATCTAGCAAAGGGAATTTCAGCACTATAAGTCATGAAGAAGCTACGAGTTTGATTGAGAATCTGACATCCAGTAGCAGTACCAAGAACACAGATTTTGAGAGGAAGAAATCAACTCCAGATTTGAGCAAGGAGCATATTGAAGAGGTCAAGGCAAAACTGGATAGTGTTCAAAAATCTCAAGAAGCATGTTACTTTTGCAGAATTATAAGCAATAGAGTCTGGAGATGATGAGACTGAAGAACAGGATGTGAACTACATTGATGGGAATAGTTTCCGGAGACAAGAGAATCCAAGTTTCAACAGGAACTCCTATGGAATGGTCAAAGGAGTAACTTTAATCAGGGTTCACGGCGAAAGTCCTTCAACAACAACATAATTTATGGATCTTCTTACTACCAGAATCCTCCTCCAGAGGCTCAAGAAAGCAAGATCGAAGCAATGGTTGACAAATTTTTAGAGGGACAACAGAAGATGACTGTAGATTTCAATGGAAAGATAAATGGTCTGTACCTCAACCTCAATGCCAAGTTCAAAAACCTCAGCACCCATGTAAAGAAGTTGGAGAATCAAGTGATGCAAACAAGTGAAACCATTAGGAGGCATGAGAGCCTGATTAAGGAGAAAATGAAGGCTTGACAGAAGCACCACGTCAATGCATTGATAGATAATGATTTTTGGCAGGAATTTAAGAGAGAAAAGATCCAAGAAGGAGATTTTTGTGTGGAAAGTTCTATGTCATTCAGCAGTTACCATTGGTGTCGATCGACACCAAGCGATGAGCTTCGATCGACAACGATTCCTGCAGTATCAATTGCTTCGTGTGAATCAACTAACGTCAATCGATACAATGACGAGAGCAGCAACTGACAGACAGACAGCGGTATTGATCGACTATGCGACTTGAGCATCAATCGACAGACGAGAAAACTAGTTCGACTGTCGAGCATCAATGCAAGTTCGATCGTGCGTCCAACCATGAAGGTTTCAGAAAAGAATACAGACACTTCTGAAGCTATGGATCTTGATAGAGAAGATGAGGGACACTCCAAGAGGAAGCAAAAGATCCTCAAACATCAACGCAGACAAGACAATGAAAAAGAGATCGATAACTTGAATAAAAGAGTTTTCAAAATTCCTTTAGATATTCCTTTTGATGAAGCTTATTGTACTCACATATTGTGGATGTGTTTCAGGGAAACAAGGGAGACAGATGATGATATATAGATCATGTTCAATCATCTCAGAGAGAAGATGAAGCAGAGGACTTGTTTGAGGATGAAAAGTGATCCTGGTAAGTTCGTGGTTCCATCCTTCATCAAGGGCAACGAATATCCTAATGCCCTCTGTGATACTGGATCATCACTGAGCATTATGCCAAGGACTATGATAGAGGAGTTGAACCGGAAAGTGGAACCCTCTAATGATTCTTTCACATATGTAGACTGCTCAAAAGTGAACTCAGGAGGGATGGTAAAAGATGTTCCAGTGCAGATTAAAAACACCCTAGTCCTAGTAGACTTCCATGTGATCGACATCAGGATAGATTGGAACTCTTCACTACTACTTGGAAGAGCATTCATGGCCATTGTGGGAGCTATCTGCGATATGAAGTTAAACAGGTTGTATTTATCTCTAATTGACCAAAATATTTTTTTATGAACCTGTTAAGAATAAGAACAAAACTACTCTGATTGAATTGTGTAATGATGCAGAACTTGTTGCCACATGCTTCTGCGATTATGAGTTGAATGAAGAGTCAGAAGATGGAGAATCGATCGATACCCAGCCTAGAAATCGATCGACGCGTTTGCAGCCTAGGAATCGGTCGACACCAACCTTATGATATCGATCGATAGTCCTTCTCCAGAACCGACCAACACCTACCACGCAGATTTCAAACACAACCCAGCCTACCTCAAGTACGACGAAGACTACAAAGAAGAAGAGATAATTGAGTACTATGGTATTGCTATAGAAGAGGCTGGTGTTTTTCATGTTTCCAATCAAATCATCAAATCAACATCGATCGAAAGTAGCCATACACCATCGATCGATATTGATATTAAGGCAGAGTACAAACTATATTCAGCAGCAGAACGTGAGAAGAAATATGGTTATTCACAACCAGATGAGTTCGGTATTATGAGAGATCTGGATGGTCACGCAAGAGCTATGAATGGCAAATTTCTACATGTCACGAGGGAAGATGTGGCAGAAATACTTGTGATGGCTAATGGAGCCGGAAACCTTTTCGGCCAACATTTTGATTATCGGGCATCGATCAATGGTCACCATACACCATCTCTCGACACACATCAAGCATACCGAGGATACGGTGAAGCTTACAAAGAATACGATGCAGATTACAGAGAGGAAGAGCTGACTGAGTATCGTGGCCTAGCACCAGAAGACGCTGGCTGGGTAATGAATCCGCGAGTGGATAATCGAGCATCAATCGACGGCATCTCATTGCCTTCGAACAATATCAGACGCAAACCAGAAAAAGAACCAAGAGAAGAAGATACAGGTGATGGCTATCTTAGACCAGATGACTTTGGAATTTTCAGAGACCCAGAAGGACGTGCACGGGCTCCTTATGGGAGAATTCTACATATATCTAAGGAGGATGTCGTAGATGTCCTTGTTATGGCTAATGGATCAGGAAATTTATTTGGAAAACCGTAGCAGCCATCGATCGATGCACAACCTACAGTGTCGATCGACATTGAGGAGCAGAAGAACGAGCCGATCCATAATGATTTATCCCCTTCCAAACATCCTAGATCGATCGATGACAGGAAGTGTGCATCGATCGACACCACCTTTCCAGGGGTACACCAGTTTTGTACTTCTAATGCCTATAGTTCAGAAAGTCCAAGATCGATCGGTTGGATAAACCCACTATCGATCGACGGTCGTATAGAGCATGGAAGGAAAGCTTATGATGCTTATGGTAGAAGAATTTTACATTGGGAAAATAAAGATGAGTATGACATCTATAGAGATGAGAATGGTAATGCACGAGCTATAGATGGAAGAGTAGTGAATGTGCAAGAAGAAGACATCATAGCAGTTCTAGAGAGAGCTACTATGTTTGAGTAGAGCTACATATGTTTACCAGAACATGCAGCAAAGATCACTATGTCTATGAAGAAACAAAAGACATACAACAGAGCAGAGATTGATGTTATGGTGCATGATATCTACAAAGCTCAAGAGATGTCACTGGATGATTTCTACTAGAGGATTGATGATGTCTACTATCCTATAGAAAAATGCCTGACCGTTTTGACTACACGCATGGATGAGATGAAGCAAGATTTGGATATTATTCAAAGACATCATGCGATTGAGGCAGACAGACTGACATCGATCGACGGCAGCATCAGGCCATCGATCGATATTGAGATATACAGAAAGAAAACCGCAGCAGAAACACAATTAGAAGACATGTTCGATGAGATTACTTTTTCTGAGAGTCTGGTGAAGGAAGATATTTCTCAGCAATTGGAGGATATATCAAAGACTACAGCTGCGAGACATAGAATGCTACAACGCAGTATTGAGAATCTACAAAGGAGAAAGCATTCAGTGGAGGTTGCTAAGGAGATTATAAAGAATGAGAAAGCCAGAGGAGATGAGGCAATGAGAAGCTTCATTGGTACATGTTTCAGAAGAGCAAAGAAGATGTAGACACTTGTTTTCCAAGTGTTGATCCACCTCCATACTAGTTGACATGAGTGTTTTTATTGTTCTAGCAGAGTATGAATATCCTAAACAATTAACTATCAAATTAACCCTAATCTTAACACACAAATATTACTCTTGCCAAGAGAGATCAGGTGTAGTACTTAGGGATCGAATACACATATAGGAATGACACACAATAGATTTATTATTTGTAAAGACTAAGCTAGGTAGGTATATATATTAGTACGTAAACAATTAGTCAAGGAAATATTCCTTGTTAAGAGGTGTAGATGCAATATGGAAATATGCTGATAATGTAAATATGGAAATATGTTATTTAACTAACTAGATGTAAATGTGAATATGCTAGATCTAGGGTTTCAAGCTTAATGGATTATAGGAAATAGGAAGCACGAAAATGTAAATATTCTATAACTTAAATATTAACTATTCTAACCATTTTTAACTCTAACTCTCGTATGATAGCGAAAGGAAAGACCATCGATCGACGGCTAGGGCCGGATGTCGATCGATGGTGAAATCAGAAGGAAGTATGAACGAGATTTGATAAGTTCACTAAACTAATTAAACCAGCTCTCGCATGCGCCTAACAACCTAGTTCAATGGATTCTATTCTGGCACATAACCTACTCTCGTAGTCGTCCGTGTCCTACTTTCGAGATCCTAGTTAGCTACTTTAGAATGCAAGCATTAAGCACAACTCAATTGATGGATATTAACTTAACCTAGCAATCCTGCTTTTGGGCTAATCCATGATTGTTATCATTCAAACCTAAATCTAGTTGATAACTACTTAGACATAATTAAAGAAAGAACAATAGTCTAAATATAATGCATAGATAAAATATTGGGGTTCCAATACAAATCTCCCTAAGGAGTTCTGAATCTTCTCCCCTAAAACTATGATAGAAAACTAAACTTTCCAGAACCTTCTCTCTTTTTATCTCTGTAACACATAAATATAAAATCCTAAAATCTAGGTCAAAACCGGTCTAGGGCATCTTCGTCATTTGTCTCTAACTTGGGCTTGAGATCGGTTGTCTGTGATTTGGGCGTCGAATGATGGCAAGTGTGCAACATCGATCGACCTTGGTCTTGTAACATCGGTCGATAACAAGGTTGTGTCGTCAATCAACGACTGTCTTGTACTTCGACTCTCTCAATGATCAGTTACATATTCTTCTCTTCTAAATGCTCCAAAAACTCCAAGTATCTCCATATATCTCCAAAACGTACCTGGAAATGTAAAGACTCTAAAACATAGTCTAGACACACATAATATACCATAAATAGAGCCTATAACATGGCCTAAACCTGGTAATAAATAGGCTATATCAACTCCCCTAGACTTAACATTTTGCTTGTCCTCAAGCAAACAAAGGCTGTGAAAGAGGTTTTGAAAGCGGACATTCACATAATATTTAAGTATAACTGTCACCCAACTTTGTTGCAACCACATTCTATCAAATCAATCACAGAGAAACTTTATATACCCTATCCTATTATAGCAACCAAATCCATTCTACCAACAACTTCGCAAATACTAGTCTGACTCGCCCCTCTATTGATTTTATTTCTTTGCATAAAATAAAAGCGCAAGCTTTACCTTGGGAGTATCGATCAAAGGACACATGGACTCTTACCCCTGCAAGTATCTGAGTAACTAGGCCAAAGTCTTCTCTGAACCCTTTCCTCTCTCTCTTCTCACTTCTCTCAGTCAGTGTCTCCCTTCTTTTGAGGGTATCATTTTATTTTTTAATTGACTGAGAAATTTGGTCAGGTTTCCATGAATCTAGCCCTAATGGTTTTTGCCACCAGATCATGTTCACTTCTTTTAGACCTTTATCTCTTTCTAGAATCATATGAATCAAGTTTTAATGGTTGTTGCCACCAAATCATGTTCGACTCCTTTTTAATCTGAAGGGGAGAGAGAGGGAATCAGAAGTTCAATGACTTGTATCTACAAACTTGCATAAGAAATCCGATCTAGTGTATACCAAACCCCAAAGCAAGCAAATAATGTCAGGATTAGTGTTGGAAATCAGCTTCGGTTCCTTCAAACCTTTTAAGCGAGTGTGATATAGTGGCAGGATGATCCACTTTGGTACACTAGTAGTATCTTCAAACAACCTTCTAAGAATGGTGCTTATAGCATGGTTAATCAATAATAAATCTTGATCATAATCCCCTTCTGGACTCAATAATTTTTTTTGAAAAACTTATATATAGGTATAGAAATAAAACTTAAAAACAAATAAATATCATTAGAGAACCTCCCCTAGGCTAAAATTACATTGTCCCCAGTGTAATCCGTCTTGGATTGGTTTAGGAAAAATCAAATTATAAGTAAATAGTATAAGTAGAAAACTCGATACCTCTCTCTGTAAAAGAGTGTCGATCGATGGTAGGCGGGTGTGTTCCATCGATGGTCGCGATCCATTGTCGACTGATTGTGCCTCTGTGGTGTCGATCGATGCTTGACTCAAAAATTCTGCAAAAACAATGTAAAACTTGAAATGAATAGTAGTATAAGGAAAAACTAGATAAAACCTTACGAAACAGTGGGTTGCCTCCCACTCAGCGTTTGGTTATAGTCTTAAGCTCGACGTTTTGAACTTCCTGACTAGTATGGAGGTGGATCAACACTTGGAAAACAAGCATCTACATCTTCTTTGCTCTTCTGAAACCATGTACCAATGAAGCTTCGCATCTTCTTTGTCGTCGATCGATGTCAGTCTGTCTTCTTCAATCGCATGATGTCTTTGAATAGTGTCCAAATCTTTCTTCATCGCATCAATGCGTGTAGTCAAACCGGTGAGGAATAGGATAATAGACATCATCAAGCCTCTTATAGAAATCATCTAGTGACATCTCTTGAGCTTTGTATATCTCATGCACAATATTATCAATCTCTGCGTGATGTATGTCTTTTGTTTCTGCATAGACATAGCAATTTTTGCTGCATGTTCTGGTAAACAGATGTAGCTCTGCTCAAACGTAGTAGCTCTCTCTAGAACTGCTATGATGTCTGCTTCTTGCACGTTCACTACTCTTATGTCTATATCTCGTGCATTACCATTCTCATCTCTGTAGATGCCATACTCATCATTCTTTTCCCAATGGAAAATTCTTCTGCCATCAGCATCATAAGCTCTCCTTCCATGCTCTATATGACTGTCGATCAATAGTGGATTGATCCAATAGATTGATTTTGGACTTTCTGAACCATAGACATTAGAAGTGCAAAACTGGTGGACCCCTGGAAAGGTGGTGTCGATCGATGCACGCTGTCTGTCGTCGATCGATCTAGGATGTTTGGAATTGGATCGGTTTATTCTTCTGCTCCTCAATGTCGATTGACGTTGTGACATGTGCGTCGATCGATGGTTGCTGCTGTTGTCCAAATAATTTTCCTCATCCATTAGCCATAACAAGGACATCTACTACGTTTTCCTTAGATATATGTAGAATTCTCCCATAAAGAGCCCGTGCACGTCCCCCGGGGTCTTTGAAAATTCCAAACTCATCTGGTCGAAGATGACCAATATATGTATCTTTTGTTCTAAGTTCTTGTTCTGGTTTGCGTCTGATGTCATTCGTTGTCCACGAGATGCCGTCGATTGACGCTCGATTATTCAGTTTTTTGTGCATTACCTAGCCAGTGTCTTCCATTGCTAGGCCGCGATACTCAATGAGATCTTCCTCTCTGTAATTTGCATCATATACTTCATAAGCTTCACCGTATCCTCGATATTCCTGGTGGGTGTCGATTGATGGTGTATGGTGACCGTCGACCGATGCCCGATAATCAGACTGTTGGCCAAAAAGGTTTCCAGCTCCATTAACCACCACAAGTATATCTGCCACATCTTCCCTCGTGACATGTAGAATTCTGCCATCCATGGCTCTTGCGTGACCATATGGATCTCTCATAATACCGAACTCATCTCGTTGGAGATAACCATATTCCTTCTCGCGTTCTGCTGCTGAATCTAGTTCGGACTTGGCCTTAATATCAGTATCGATCGATGGTGTAGGACTACCATCAATCGAGATTGTTTTCCTGATTCAGTGGGAAACATGAATAACACCAGCCTCTTCCATAGCAATACCACGGTACTCAATTATCTCTTCTTCTCTGTAGTCTTCGTCGTACTCGAGGTAGGTTGGGTTGTGTTCAAAATCTGCATGGTAGGTGTTGGTCGGTTCTGGAGAAGGACTATCGATCGATATCATAGGGTGGGTGTCGACCGATTTCTGAGCTGAAAACACGTCGATTGATTGTCTGGGATGGGTATCGATCGATGCTCCATCTTTTGTCTCTTCATTGAACTGATAATAGCATAAGCATGTGGCTACAAGCTCTGCATCATCACACAATTCAATCAGAGTAGCTTTGTTCTTATTCTTAACAGGTTATTAGGGTACCCTAATTCACAGAGGGCATTAGGGTATTCGTTTCCCTTGATGAAGCATAGAACCATGAATTTCCCAGGATCACTTTTCTTCCTCAGATAAGTCCTCTGCTTCATCTTCTCTCTGAGATGATTGAACATGATCTCTATATCATCATCTGTCTCCCTTGTTTCCCTGAAAAACATCCACAATCTGTGAGTATAATAAGCTTCATCAAAAGAAATTTCTAAAGGAATTTTGAAAACTCTTTTAGCAAATCTATCCATCTCTTTTTCATTGGCGTCTATGCGTTGATGTTTGGGGATCGTTTGCTTCCTCTTGGAGTGTGCCTCGTCTTCTCTATCAAGATCCTTGGCTTCAGATGTGTCTGTAATATGTTCTGAAACCGTCACGGTTGGACGCACAATCAATCTCGTGTTGATGCTCGGCAGTCGAACCGGTCTTCTAATATGTCGATCGATGCTCAGGTCGCATTGTAGATCGATACCTCTATCTCTCTGTCAGTCGGTGGTCTCGTCTCTGTGTCGATCGACATTACTCGATTCACACGAAGCCATTGATACTGCAGGAATCATTGTCGATCGACGCTCGTTGCTTGGTGTCGATCGACACCAATGGGAACTGCCGAATGACATAGAACTTTCCACACGAAAATCTCCTTCTTGGAGCTCTTCTCTCTTAACTTCCTGCCAAAAATCATCATCGATCAATGCATTGACGTGGTGCTTCTGTCCAGCTTCCATCTTCTCCTTGATCAGGCTCTCATGCCTCCTAATGGTTACACTCGTTTGCATCACTTGATTCTCCAATTTCTTCACATGGGTGCTGAGGTTTTCGAAATTGGTATTGAGATTGAGGTACAAACCATCTATCTTTCCATTGAAATCAACAGTCATCTTCTGCTGTCCCCCTAAAACTCTATCAACCATTGCTTCGATCTTGCTTTCCTGAGCCTCTGGAGGAGGATTCTGGTAGCAAGAAGATCCATAAGTCATGTTGTTGTTGAAGGACTTTTGCTGTGAACCCTGATTAAAGTTAGTTACTCCTTTGACCATTCCCATAGGAGTTCCTGTTGAAACCTGGATTCCCTAGTCTCCGGAAACCATTCCCATCAATGTAGTTCACATCCTCTTCTTCAATCTCATCATCTCCAGACTTTATTGCTTCTACTTCTGCAAAATTAACCTGCTTCTTGAGAAATTTCTGAACACTATCCAGTTTTGCCTTGACCTCTTCAATATGCTCCTTGCTCAAAGCTGGAGTTGATTTCTTGTAGCTTCTCCAACACTCATAGTGCTGAAATTCCCTTCACTATCTGTGTCCAAAGCCATTTGATACTACAATCCAATACCTCTGAATAAAGTGCTAAGAAATTGCAGTTCGTTAAACCCGTGATGGGACAATTGATATAGCCTATTTATTACCAGTTTTAGGCCATGTTATAGGCTCTATTTAGGGTCTATTATATGTGTCTAGACTATGTTTAAGGGTCTTTACAGGTCCAGGTACGTTTTGGAGATATATGGAGATAGTTGGAGCTTTTGGAACATTTAGAGGAGAAGAATCCGTAGCTGATCAGTTAGAGAGTCGAAGTATAAGACAGTCATCGATCGACGACACAAACTTGTCATCGACCGATGATACAAGACCAAGATCGATCGATGTTGCACACTTGCCATCGATTGATAGCCAATTCACAGACAGCTGATCTCAAGCCCAAGTTAGAGACAAATGACGAAGATACCCTGGAAGAGTTTTGACCAAGATTTTAGGGTTTTATATTTATACTTTATGCATTACACATAAGTGTGTGTGGAAGAAGAGAGTTTAGTTTTCTATTATAGTTTTAAGTTTCTAGGGAAGAAGATTCATAGCTCCTTAGGGAGATTTGTATTGGAACCCCAATATTTTATCTACGCATTATATTCAGACTATTGTTCTTTCTTTAATTATGTATGAGTAGTTACCAACTAGATTTAGGGTTGAATGAAAACAATCATGGATTAGCCCAAAAGTAGGATTTCTAGTTGAGTTACTATCCATCAATTGATACTTGTATTAACTTAAAGTCCGAACTAGATTCAGCTGCAGAACGTGAGAGGGAGTATGGTTATCTACAACCAGATGAGTTTGGTATTATGAGAGATCTACACAGTCACACAAGAGCTATGGATGGCCGAATTCTGCATGTCACGAGGGAAGATGTGGCAGATATACTTGCGCTGGCTAATTGAGCTGGGAATCTTTTCGGCCAACAGTCTGATTATCGAGCATCGAGCGAGGGTCATCATACACGATCGATCGACATCCATAAGGCATACTGAGGATACAGTGAGGCTTACGAAGCATATGATGCGGATTAGAGAAAGGAAGAGCTAATTGATTATCGCGTCCTAGCAATGGAAGACGCTGGCTGGGTAATGAACGCAAAAGTAGATAATCAAGCATCAATCAACATAATCTCATTGCCTTTGAACAATATCAGACGCAAACCAAAACAAGAACCAATAGAAAAAGATACATGTGATGGCTATCTTAGACCAGATGAGTTTGGAATTTTTAGAGACACAGAAGGACGTGCACGAGCACTTTATGGGAGAATTCTAAACATACCTAAGGAGGATGTAGCAGATGCCCTTGTTATGGCTAATGAATCAGGAAATTTATTTGGACAACATCAGCAGCCATCAATCGACGCGCAACATACAGCGTTGATCGACATTGAGGAGCAGAAGGACGTGCCGGTTGATGTAGCTTTTATTATGCACTCTCAAATTAACCCGTTAAGCTACTTTTTACTCTCTCAAATAAGAGGTTCAACTGTAGTACTTAGAGATGGAATCCACAGGGAGCGTGGGCACACAATAGACTATAGATGTTTAGGTTAAGCTAGGCAAACAGTTTATTAACGAAGTAATAGTAGACAAGTAAGCATGTAATTGGTTTGATAACAATAAGATGAAATAGATAGGTCTAGGGATTTATCAATCAATATACTGAAAACACAAATTAAAGATTCTAAGGTTTTTATGGATCAAATTCTAGAACTCGAATTCAATAAGCAAGTAATCCAGCTCTCGCATGCAATTACTAATCAGATGCCTAAGTTCAATGTTCCAGCTTTCGCATGCAAACAAGGATCGAGGGTCGATTGATACCAATGCTTGGGTATCGATCGATACTACCTAAGACAAGCATTAACACACATATCGATAATGTTCAACTAGATTCTAGACCAACTCTCGTATACGCCTAGATATCTAATCCACACAGGGCTCAGGTTCCGTTAATTATTTGCACTCTCGTGCCTCTCAATTGTCCTATGATTTTAGGTTCAAGTAACCAGTCACACTCTCGTGCTATTCCACTACTCTAGATCCTAGAATTACAAGCCACCCTTTTGTATAGATCTATAGATAACCTAGCAATCCTATGACTATCAGTTTGACATTAAGAACATGAAATCCCTAAACATAACAAGATGATTACTCAAACATGGAAGCAATAACACAAATCATAGTCTGAATAAATAATAGATATAGAAATCAATATAAAACCAAATGAGTTCCAATCAATCTCTGAAGGAGGATTGATCTTCTCTCCAAAAATTAAGACAATGAATAAAATAAAGCTTAGCCGTCAACAATGGCTTAGAAAACTATATAAATTAGGTCTAAACTCGTACAAGTGCATTCTGGTAACTTGCCATGACATTTGGGCTTTAGTCGGCCATAAAAAAAGCTGGGCCTTTCTTTTGGGATCACCTTTGATCGACACCAAGGCTGTGCCATCGATCGACACTCATTCATGTTCTCGACAGCTTCCTCTCGTGAGGCAGACAGACCACTCTTCAGTAAATCGGGCATAACTTTAGATCTAACCATCCGATGGACCTCAAATAGGTGGAATTAGAAAGCTAACTCAAATCTCTATCTTATTTCAAAATATCAGATCAATCTCACTGTGGAAAGGTCTCCATACATAGCTAACATCTGACGCATCTGCGCAGTTCTGCATCTCTAAAAGCTCCAGAATCACCAAAGTTCTCCAGAACGTACCTGAACCTGAAAATACTCCAAGACATACTCCAAACACATATAATAGACTCTATTTAGGGCTGATATCATGGCACAATAGTGGTAAATATCAGACCCTACCACCGGTCCATAATGATCTATACACTCCCAAACTTTCAAAATTGATCGACGACAACCATAATGCATTGATCGACACCTTTCCAAGGGTGAACCAGTTTTGTACCTCTAATCATTTTGGCTCATGAATTCCATGATCGGTTGATTGGATAAACCCAATACTGATTGACGGTCGTATAGAGCATGGGCAGAGAGCTTATGATGCTGAAGGCAGAAGAATTTTCCATTGGGAAAAGAAAGACGAGTATGGCATCTACAAAGATGAGAATGGTAATGCATGAGCTATAGATGGTAGAGTCGTGAATATGCAAGAAGCAGACATCAGAGAAGTTCTAGAGAGAGCTACTATGTTTGAGCAAAGCTACATATGTTTAACAGAACATGCAGCGAAGATCACTATGTCTATGACGAAGCAAAAGACATACAGCAGAGCAGAGATTGATGATATTTTGCAAGAGATCTACAAAGCTCAATAGATATCACTGGATGATTTCTACAAGAGGCTTGATGATGTCTACTATCTTATAGACAAGTGCCTCACCGGTTTGACTACACGCACGGATGAGAAGAAGCAAGATTTGGATATTGTTCAAAGACATCATGTGATTGTAGCAGATAGAGTGACATCGATCGACGGCAGCATCAGGCCATCAATCGATATTGAGTTAGACAGACAGAAGACCGCAGTAGAAAAACAATTAGAAGACAGGTTCGATGAGTTCTCAGAGCCTGATGAAGGAAGATATCTCTCAGCAATTGGAGGACATATCAAAGACTACAGCTGCCAGACTTAGAATGCTACAACGTAGTATTGAGAATCTACAAAGGAGAATGCATTCACTGGAAGTTGCTAAGGAGATCATAAAGAATGAGAAAGCCAGAGGAGATGAGGCAATGAGAAGCTTCGTTTGCACATGGTTTCAAAAGAGCAAAGTAGATGTAGACACTTGTATTCCAAGTGTTGATCCACCTCCATTCTAGTCATAAAGTTCAAACGTCGAGCTTAAGACTATAACCAAGCGCTGAGTGGGAGGAAACCCACTGTTTAGTAATTTTTATTTAGTTTTTCCTTATACAGACTGTTTAAGTCCACCATCGATCGACACCATAGAGGCACCATCAGTCGACAATGGATCGCGACCATCGATCGACCACACCCGCCTACCATCGATCGACACCCTCGTACAGAAAGAGGTATCGAGTTTTATGCTTAAACTATTTACTTATGATTTGGATTTTTCCTAAACCAATTCGGGGCGGATTACACTGGGACAGTGTAATTTAAGTCTAGGGGAGGTTTGTTAATGCTATTTATTTGTTTTTGAGTTTTATTCTATAGTTATATGAGTTTTTCAAAAAAAATTATTGAGTCAAGAAAGAGACTGTGATCAATATTTATTATTGACTAACCACACTTTAGCACCATTCTTAGAAGGTTGTTTGCAGAGATTACTATAGATACCAAAGTAGATCATCTTGGCGTTATATCACTTGCTTAGAAAGTTTGAAGGAACCAAAGCTGATTTCCAACATTAATCTTGATATTAACTGCTTGATTTGGGGCTTGGTATACACTGGATTGAATTCCTTCTGCAAGTCTGCAAGGTAAAAGTCTATGTGCTTATGATTCCCCTCTCTCTCCCCTTCAGATTAAAAAAAGGAGTCGAACAGGATTTGGTGGTTGCAACCATTAAAGCTTAATTCATATGATTCTAGAAAGAGATAAAGGTCAAAAGGAAGTGAACATGATCTGGTGGCAAAAACCATTAGGGCTTGATTCATGGGAATATGTCCAAATATCTCAGTCTAAAAAATAAAATGATACCTCCAAAAAAAGGGAAACATTGACTGAGAGAAGTGAGAAGAGAGAGAGGAAAGGGATCAAAGAATACCACCTATGTGCTCAGATACATGCAAGGGTACGATTCCATATGTCCTTTGATCGATACTCCCAGGATAAAGACTGCACTTTTATTTTATGCAAAGAAATGAAATCAGTAGACGGGTGAGTCATACTAGTATTCGCTAAGTTGTTGATATAATGGATTTGGTTGCTAAACTAAAATAAGGTATATAAAGTTTCTCTGTGATTGACTTAATAGGATGTGGTTGCAACAAAGTAAGGTGACAGTTATACTTAAACATTATATGAGTCTTCGCTTTTCAAAACCTCTTTCACAGGCTTATTTGCTTGAGGACAAGCAAAAGGTTAAGTCTGGGGGAGTTGATATAGCTTATTTATTATCAGTTTTAGACCATGTTATAGGCTCTATTTAGAGTCTATTATGTGAGTCTAGACTATGGTTTAGGTTCTTTACAGGTTAAGGTACGTTTTGGAGATATATGGTCTTTAGGGGTAAGACTTGAATCTGATCTAGGAGACTCTGGAGGCTCTTGTGAAAAAGTAGCAATATTGCTCCTCAGATCTTCTGCTCTCGCGTCATCAAAGAAGTTACGCAAGAAAGCGTTATTGATGTCAGTCCAGGATGTCAGAGATCCTGGTGGTAACTGCTTAAGCCAATACAAAGCTTCTCCAACAAGTGATTACTTGAAGAGCTTACAAAAGAGATAGTCCTCAGGGACTCCATTGGCTTTAATAGCAGTCATTAGATCCTTGAATCGCTCCAGATAATCTATAGGGTGTTCGTGTCGCAATCCATGGTAAGGCGTCTGCGCTACAAGTCCAAAGAAAGCGGGCTTGATCTCAAAATCGTTTCTCTGAAAGTTGGAGGACGAATGGCGGATCTGTTGGCGTAGAACTAGTCTGTACGGTTGTAGTCAGCCAGTGTTCTCTGAGCAACTTGTGCGTTAGCTCCAAGTTGAGCTACTGCAGCGTCTGCTTTTGTTTCTACTTTTGTATAAGGATTACAGTCCCCTGATCGTCTATCTTCTTACTTGCTGCATTACACAAATGAACGTGCAGGTCATGCAAGTCTCCATTCTCATCCTGAACCAATACTAAAGTCGCAACCATCTGAACTCGTCTGATATTGTCGATCGATGCGGGTAAGTTGATGTCGATCGATGTTGTGTGATAAATGTCGGTCGATGCGGTCCGTAGAGAAGTGTCGGTCGACGCTTTGTAGGTGTTGTCCATCGATGCTTGTCGTCTTTCTTTATGGATTGTACTTCCGAGGTGTAGATGCAATATGGAAATATGCTGATATTAAAAGATTGAGATGACTTCCCGAGATGTAAAGGGGTAAGTACATTACCGATGACCCGATTATTCTAATTTAGAGGAACGATCACACATTGTTGGAAGCGAGGGGTAGGTACATCATCGATGACCTCACTATTCGCCTAAAACTTTGCCCAAAAAGAAAAAGAGAAAAAAAAGATGGCATAATGTTTGTGTGAAACAACATTGATCATTGGATTTGAGATCTAAAAAGAATCAAAGAAGAGAGAAAAGAGGGAAGAAATTGATTAGAGAAGACTTTGTGTCTAGTTACTCAGATACTTGCATGGGTAAGAGTCCATGTGTCCTTTGATCGATACTCCCAAGATAAAGCCTGCACTTTTATTTTATGCAAAGAAATGAAATCAGTACAAAGGTGAGTCAAGCTAGTATTTACTAAGTTGTTGGTAGAATGGATTTGGTTGCTATACTAGGATAGGGTATATAAAGTTTCTTTGTGATTGACTTGATAGGATGTGGTTGCAACAAAGTAGGGTGACAGTTATACTTAGACATTATGTGAGTCTCCGCTTTTCAAAACCTCTTTCACATGCTTTGATTGCTTGAGGACAAGCAAAAGGTTAAGTCTGAGGGAATTGATATAGCCTATTTATTACCAGTTTAGGCCATGTTATGGAGATACTTGGAGCTTTTGGAGCATTTAGAAGAGAAGAATTTGTAGCTAATCATTGAGAGAGTCGAAGTACAAGACAGTCGTTGATCGACAACACAACCTTGGCGTCGATCGATGTTACAAGACCAAGGTCGATCGATGTTGCACACTTGCCATCGATCGACATCCAAATCACAGACAGACGATTTCAAGCCCAAATTAGAGACAAATGACGAAGATGCCCTCGACGAGTTTTGACCTAGATTTTAGGGTTTTATATTTATGCTTTATGTATTACAGACCAAAAAAAGAGAGAATTTTCTTGAGATTTTAGTTTTCTATTATAGTTTTAGGGGAGAAGATTCATAACTTGTTAGGGAGATTTGTATTGGAACCCCAATATTTTATTTATGAATTATATTCAGACTTGTTCTTCTTTGATTATGTCTGAGTAGTTATTAACTAGATTTAGGGTTGAATGATAACAATCATGGATTGGCCCAAAAATTTGGATTGCTAGGTTGAGTTAATATTCATCAATTGAGTTGTGCTTAATGTTTGCATTCTAGAGTAGCTAACTAGGGTCTCGAAAGTAGGACATGGACAACTACAAGAGTAGGTTTTTTGCCAGAATATACTCCATCGAACTAGGTTGTTAGGCGCATGCGAGAGCTGGTCTAATTATCTTGGTGAACTTATCAAATCTCGTTCACACTTCCTTTTGATTTTACCGTCGATCGACATCATGCCTCAGCCATCGATCGATGGTCTTTCCTTTTTCTCTCATACAAGAGTTGGAGTTAAAATGGTCAGAATAGTTAATATTTGAGTTCTATAATATTTACATTTTCGTTCTTCATATTCCATATAATCCATTAAGCTTGAAACCCTAGATCTAGCATATTTACATTTGCATATAGTTAGTTTAATAGCATATTTTCATATTTACATTAAAGCATTATTATCATATTTTCATATTGCATCTATACCTCTTGATAAGGAAGATTTTCTTAACTGATTGTTTACTACTAGTATATATATACCTAGCTTAGTCTTTAGAAATAAGAAATCTATTGTGTGTCATTGCTCTCTCTAGATTCGACCCCTAAGTACTACACATGATCTCTCTTGGCAAGAGTATTATTTGTGTGTTAAGATTAGGGATAATTTGATAATTAATTGTTTAGGATATTCATACCAGCTAGAACAATAAACACACTCATGTCATAGATCGGCAATGATTGTCTAAAATTCAAAGGGAAAGAACTTGTAAATAACATAAAAAAGGGGTTTGACTAGATTATTAACTAAATCTAATGACAATAAGAAAGAGTTTTCGGCAACTACACTAAATTTAATAGGCTCAAATTAAATTTAAGCTACTCTCTCAAATAAGAGGTTCGATGAAGCACTTAAGGATCGAATCCACAAGAACTCTAAGATTGTACAATAGATTTTTTTCTTGAATAAAGCTAAACAACAAATGATGAAAATCTGTAAATGACGACAGAAAAGAAGTTGGTTTTAAGTTATCAAGATGAAGGGTGCTAGACTTGAGGAAACTCGCAGGTACTACATGAATGCAAACTAGATAGATTATCAAAGGCTTAATAAACAGCAATTCTCAAACTCAAAACTCAGAACAAAAATAGTCAACCTTCGTTGCAAGGATTATCTAATGTCTAAATCTTGAAATTCCAACTCTCGTTTCAAATGCAGTTACTTCAGACAAGCTGTAAATTCAGATTTAATTTGTTCACTAAATACCTAAACCAACTCTCGCTGCGAATATTTATTTAGTTCATCTAAGTTCAGTTCATCTAAGATCTATATTGAAGAAAGTTCGGGCATGAACTAGCGTTAAGATCAACTTAGTTGAAGAACCAAATGATTACCATAATAATACTATCAAGTTTAACAATCCATTAAGTAACCTTTGAAAAGCCCAAATTCAAACATAACCAGAGAAAAATTAATCAAAATATGAATGAAATGCATATTAAGAAAAACGGGAGTTCAAAACCTTAAGAAATAGTTTAAAGCACGATTTTGCTCCTTTCGAAAAAAAAAGTAAAAGTTCTAGGTCTTTCTAAAATATCTTTAAAACGGTTTTTTCTCGTGAAATAAGGAGAGTGTCGACTAAAACTAATGTGGTTGTCGATCGACATTGTCATCAGATATCGTCTCTGACTTGCTCTTAGTAAAGTTCATGGTTCTTTAGCCCCCAATTTTCTTCAAAAACTAGAAAACATGTTTGGACCTGAAATAACTCTAAATGACTCTATTTACATATAAGACTCTAACGGACATATACCATGGTCAAAAGCTGGTAAAAACCATGGTATAAAGACAAATTAATAAATACGTACTAGCAACCTATTTGTTTTGTGAACCAGTTGTTTCAGAAATGATGAGTGGTTCCATAATAAGCTTCCTTATCTAAGTTCAAGTATATCAGTAAGACAAGTTAATAACTACGTATTAGCAACCTGTTTGTTTTGTAAACCAGTTGTTTCAGAAGTGATGAGCGGTTTCATAAAGCTTCCTTTTCCAAACCCACTATCTCGCTATAACTGGATACTGGAAGCTGGATTTTTCTACCAAAAATCAAAACACCTTCTCGTTAAATAGTTAACCCTTTTAACTTTTGCTACGTTTTTTATACACCGACTTTTATATTGCAGATCAATTACCAATTCATGGATTAGTCTATGAATTTTCGATTTCACGGATTAAGCTGTAAAAAAAAACTACTTCGAGTAATTTTTCTACAGAAAACCTGTAATCAAAAAAACGAAAACATATTTATTGTCCAAGATATCTACTAGTTGTTTAGGACCTATTAACAAGAAAATGTAACTAATTTTTAGTTGCATTGTAATTTAATCAACCTACGTAGAGTAAATGACATTTTCTATAGTTTCCATCACTAAAATGTGAATGAAATCTATTTCCCAATACTCTTACCACGCAAGAAAAGAAGGAAATATTTGAGAAGAATATTATAAAATTATAGGGAAATTTGTATTTTAAATAATCAAATTGGTAAAAGTTTGCACTTTAAACCATTAAGTTCAACTGCTAACATTTTAAACACTGAAAGTAATTTTAATAACATAATAAACACTGAAACTAGCTTACGTATTAGACACGTCAAAATTGTGATCGGTATTGTTCATCAGTAGGTAAAATATAGATGACGTGGCAGTTTTTAATTTTTTACCTTTTTACAAAAATTATTTATTTTAATTAATAAATACATAATAATAAATAGAATCAGATAAAATTCAAAATAAATTATAAAAACCAGTAAAATAAATAAAATTAGAAAAAAAATCAGAAAAAATAAATAAAAATCAGGAAATTAAATTAAAAATTCAAAAAAATATTAAAGAAATGAAAAATTGAAAAATAAATAAAAAATTACAAAGTTAATATTCAACAAAAACTGAAAAACCTTACTATATCTCGTAATATCTTGTTGATAGTGATATATTAAAATTCGTCATAATCACCCATATATCAGTAATCATCATTGTCAATAATTACATATCGAAATATTTAAAATTTAGCAAATCCGGATAAGGCTTTATAACATATCAGTTGTCTCGTTTTCAATATTACTTATCAATGGTTTATATGTAACCATTAACAATTATGGTTTCTCACATAGGGGTCATGACGAATGTCAATATATCCTTTTAAATAACATATCACGATATATAATAAAAAATTTAAAAGTTTTTATTGAATATTAAATATTTAAATTTTAATTTTTTAAAAAATATATTTTTAAAGTTTTCAAGTTTTAATAATTTCTACTGTTTTTTATTTTTGAATATTTTCAATCTTTATTTTTAACTTTTAATGATTTTTTTTGTTTTTTGATTTTTAATTTACTTTCCTATTTTTTTTCCTGAATGTTTTATAAATTTGAATATTATCGATTTTTTTAATTTATTTTGAATTTTTATCTAATTCCATTTATTATTAAATATTTATTAATTAAAATGAGATAAAAATTCAAAATAAATTCTAAAAATCAATAATATTCGAAAAAATTATAAACAAAAATTCAGGAAAAAGGAAAATAAATTAAAAATTCAAAAACAAAAACAAAAAAAACTCACTAAAAATTAAAAATAAAGATTGAAAACTAAAAAATCAAAAAAGTAGAAAGTATTTAAAACATAAAAATTTGATAAATATTTTTTTCCAAATCAAAATCCAAAAATTTAATATTTAAAAAAAACTTAATAAAAATTATTATATCTCGTGATATGTTATTTAAAGGGATATATTGACATTCGTCATGACTGCTATGTCAGAAATCATAATTGTCAATGGTTACATGAAAACAATTGATAAGTAATATTGAAAACGGGATAATTAATATGTTATAAATCCTCACCTGCATTTGCTAAATTTTAAATATTCCGACATATAATCATTGACAATGATGGTTACCGATATAGGAGTAATCACGATGAATTTCAATATAATACCATCAACAAGATACTACGAGAGTAAACTTTTTAAGTTTTTTTTGAATATTTTTTTTTCAATTTTTCATTTCTTTAATATTTGCTTGAATTTTAATTTAATTTCCAGTTTTTTCTTTATTTTTGATTTTCTTACTAATTTTTCTATTTTTACTGATTTTTAAAATTTATTTTGAATTTTTGCCTAGTTCTATTTATTATTATCTGTTTATTAATTAAAATAAATAAATTTTGTAAAAAAAAGTAAAAATAAAAAACTGTCATATCAACCATATTTACCTGCTGACGAACGATGTCAATCACAATTTTGATGTATCGAACAAGTAAGCTAGTTTCAATGTTAAATTACTTTCAATGTTCAAAGTATTAGCAGTTGAGTTAGATGATTTAAAATGCAAACTTTTACCAACTTGATGATTTAAAATGCAATTTTCTCTAAAAGTATACATCTTTATGAAAAATTATATGCCATGCCATTTGAGTTTGAAGATAAAGATCGGCGTACACTTTTGCTTTGGACATATCTCTTCTCTATGCCCTTTTACTTTTTGTTGCTTTAATAATCTTTCTGGATATGCAAAAAGCTCCTTGAAATTCATTTCTTAGACCCTCCTTTCATGTCGTTCAAAAAAAGGACCCTCCTTTCATCAGCTATCTTTTCATTAAAATAATTATTATCACAAGTATTATGTAACAACAATCGAGATAAAACGATTAAAATAGTGCAGAAAAGTAATTAAAAAGAAATAATGAAAAAGTCGACAGAATCCAAAGCGATATACATCTCATCTGAAGTTTTGCTTTTCTGAGATCCACGCTCTTGACATTTATTTACCTGAAATTTTAAATTTAAATATAAATGTTACTTTTAAAATTGAATCCTAATGAGAAAATACTTTTATTTTACTTCAATACTGTTTGCTTTATCTATTTTGAAGACAGTTTTATGATCCACCGTACATCATGCGTGGCATATTACATATAACATTCATAAATCAGTTTGACTACTAAGATCCACGCATGGAAAATTTGAGTATACAATTGGGTATGACTGGAAAACATAAATAGCGTTAATATTTTTGCTAGAAGTCTATTACTCTCGTTTCTGCTTATGGGTTCACCAATCAGGTGGAAAAATATTAATTATTATTTTATTCTTTTACTCTCATCAATGTTTAAATAAAGGGAAAATGTTTGTGTGTGTTTTATATGTTGTGAAAGAAATTAGATAAACTAAAATTAAGGAATGGGTAAGAAAAATTAATTGATTACCTCCGCGACTGCAAACGCCTCTTAGGAAAAGAAGGAAGATAATAAGAAGAACAACAGCAGCTAGTAGTCCTATGATAATGGCGAACGTCCTTTCTCCACCATAGTTTGTTTTATCTAATTGATTTAACAACAATGAAAACACAAAAATTTATAACTAGATTCCATTTTACTATTTAACAAAAGTTCCAGAACAATAACACGGTTAGTTTAAGCGAGACCTAATTATGTAGAAAAAGTTAAATCCTCCAATTTTTTTAAAAAAGTAGTATGTTTCATAAATATATAAGATAATATGCAAAAATAACCTAAAAAGTAAAAATAGTTTGTCAAAATATACCAAAGTTCTGAGAAAAATAAAAACAACACAAAATCTAGGTTTAAGAATTATTCGTTTTGTGAAAGTTAAAAATCATTTAATCTCTAAACTTCTGGACAGTACCTAAATCTTAATGTTGTGAGTTTTAAACTTTCAGATTTTGATGATAACGATAAATAAAACATAACGTTTTATAATAATAAGAATAAGAATAAGAATAAGAATAAGAAGAAGGTAAAGAAAGTTACAATTATGAGACTTGGCATTGTATTTTCCACCGTCAGTTGAATATCTTGCGTAACACTTGGTCAGGAACATGTCTCCAAATACGGCCGTGCCACAATCGTTTTTAAGCCGTCCGATGGCCGTTTCTAAACAATCTTGGCACTCTGAAACGGTTAGATCTCCAACACACTGTCCCATACCTTGAACATCACCGGACCCTCCCGCTCGAAAATATCCTCCCCCGGCGAGTAGCTCCGTGAGAACAGCGTCTCTCCGGCTAATTTCGTCAGTATTGTAACCCTCAGAGGGACCGCATTTCTTTAGGACAACGGTCTTGTCTTCTTGACCAATGAAGCTGACATTATCGTACTTGATGTAGCAACCGGCTAACTGGAGGGCCCCACCGCAGGTGTAAGAGCAAAGGGGGCCGACTTGGGAAACGGCACGTGCCACACACGTGGCGCAGTCGGGCATGGATAGGTCACCGCGGCATTGGAAAATGCCACGAGCTGTGTCTGAAGAGGAAGAGCCCATGATGGTGAAGTTGTTGTAGGAAGAGTATGTAGCTGAGTTGACTAGAGAAGTGAGAAGCGAGTTGAGGTTTGACTCATAAGGAGATGCGGGAGAGAATTTTTGCTGGGAGCAGCCACCGTAGACGAAAGTGTCTGTGGCGGAGGTGGCGGAGCAGAGCCAAGGACCGGTTGCGGCGAGGAGACAGAGGAAGAGTGGGAGAGTGTTCCTTAGTGATGCCATTGGTATTAATGAAAAAGGAGAGAAAGACATTAGCAATGAAAATGGATACTAATTTATACATGTATGTAAGTGATTAAGGCATACATGAAGGTAATGCGGAATAAACTGATAGCGCTATTTCGTCAGAATTATGTACAATATTTTATAAAAAAGGAAGTCTAGTAAAAAAGTAAGGGAAAAAGCTAAATTTATTTATTTATTGAACTTGGAAAAGAAAAGGCTGTGTAATTTTAGAGCTTCCGTTTCTTTCATTATACTTATGGAGTATTATGAATAAGTAATTATGATGTGTTAGTATTATTTTGTGGCTGGATTTCTCTCTAGAGAGGGATTTCTTTCCAACTCTATCTCTCTTAACAAATTTCTATCTTTCAAAGAGACACGGATCGGATGGATGATACTTTTTGTTTGTGATATAATCTTTGATCATATAGATAAACTTTTCTTTATGTTTAGCGATCTTAACTTCGCGATGGCGAATTTTTTTTGTGTTTATAAAATTTCGTGTATGTCCGGATCCTTATAACCTTTTTTCGTAATTTCTTTTCTATTTTGTTTAGTTTAGGCATATATCATTTTTTCTTATTATCCTCACTACAAGAAAACATCGTTATTCTGAGGGACATACCGAGGGAAACTGAGTTCCTCGAAATTTTCTGATGAAAAACCGAGGAAATACCGAGGAAAGCAAGAAATGTGGTTTCCTCGAAATTTCCTCGGAATTTTCCGAGGAAATTACGAGGAAGACCCAGTTCTCCTCGGAATTTTCCGAGGAAATTCCGAGGAAGACCCAGTTCCTCGGAATTTTCCGAAGAAATTCCGAGGAAGACCCAGTTCCTTGGAATATTCCGAGGAAATTCCGAGGAACAGGGGTTTGGGTTCTGAAAAATCCATATTCCTCGGAATTTCCTCGGAATTATCCGAGGAAATTCCGAGGAAGGTAACAATTTTCAGGGTTTCCTCAGAAATTTCGTCAGAAAATTCTGAGGAAATTCCGAGGAACAAGAGGTTTTTAACAGAAAACAACGTTTTGCGGATTGATTAACACGTATATAACCTTCATTAAAAGTCTTAACCAGATTATGAATTTAAAATTTGGTGTTTTAGACGATAACAAACAATTTTACGATTGCATGAATGAAAACCACACAACATAAGAGAAACACTTATACACTTTAATAAATGTTAAAGGGAATACTTACAATTATTTTTGAAATTTTGTTATTTTATGGTTTATGATCATCTATACAAAGAATCCTCAATGGTATGCATTACATTTGTATAAAAAATGAAATACGGCCAAAAAAATCGAGGTTTTGAAACCCCAAACCCCTGTTCCTCGGAATTTCCTCGGAAAATTCCGAGGAACAGGGATTTTTCAGACCCCAATCCCTTGTTCCTCGGAATTTTCCGAGGAAATTCCGAGGAAGGTAACAATTTTCAGGGTTTCCTCAAAATTTCCTTAGAAAATTCCGAGGAAATTCCGAGGAACAAGAGGTTTTTAACCGAAAACAACGTTTTGCGGATTGATTAACACTTATATAACCTTCATTAAGTGTCTTAACCAGATTATGAATTTAAAATTTGGTGTTTTAGACGATAACAAACAATTTTACGATTGCATGAATGAAAACCACACAACATAAGAGAAACACTTATACACTTTAATTAATGTTAAAGGGAATACTTACAATTATTTTTGAAATTTTGTTTTTTCATGGTTTATGATCATATATACAAAGAATCCTCAATGGTATGCATTACATTTGTATAAAAAATGAAATACGGCAAAAAAAATCGAGGTTTTGAAACCCCAAACCACTGTTCCTCGGAATTTCCGAGGAACATGGATTTTTCAGACCCCAATCCCTTGTTCCTCGGAATTTCCTCGGAATTTTCCGAGGAAATTCCGAGGAACTGGGATTTTTTAGACCCCAATCCCTTGTTCCTCGGAATTTTCCGAGGAAATTCCGAGGATGTTATTGTCCATCGGAATTTACTTACCCGGGAAAACCAATCCGCGTGAAAATTTTCGCGAACCCTAAGTTAATTATTCCGACGGAATTCCGACGACCCCGTGTCCGTCGGAATTCTTAAATACAAAACACAACCCTTCTTCTTCTTCTTCTCCGCCGCATCTCTCATTTCTCTCATTTCTCTCCGATCTCTCTCAACTCTCGCCGGCGATTCGGACTACCCAACCCCACATCTCTACTCCACCTCTAAAATCATGTAAGAATCAATGTAAACCTTGTATTTTTCAATTTCTTAGGGTTTGTGAGATTAGATTTTCGGATTATAGGTTGTTTGATGGATAGTTTAGGATTGAATGAATAGTTTAAGTTAGGATTGTTGTTTTGATTGTTGTTTTAGTTTTTTGGAATTATTTTTGTATTTTTAAAACATTTTTTGATTTTTAAAAATGTTTTTCTATTTTTAAAAACGTTTTTCAATTTTTAAAAACGTTTTTCAAGTTTCCAGTAATAAACTATGTATAATAAAACGTTTTTAAAAAATTTTAAAAATATTTATAAAGCCTTTTCTATATTTATAATCGATTTATAATTTTTTATACATATATATATATATATAAATCATGTATAATAACAATTTTAAATTTTTTTAATAATTTTTATACATATATATATGTATAAATCATGTATAATTACAATTTATAAAAAAATATAATTTTTATATATTAAAACTATTTTGTAATTATTAACAATCTATTTCAGTCGGTTCCAAAGAAGAAGGGTCATTTGTTCGGTTTGGGTCGTCGGTCCCGGTCGGTTCCGTCTTCTGCTGCATCACCACTATTTGTTGATCCAGAAATACTTATGGGTCAGTTGCAGGACAAAGATGATCGCATATCTGCGTTGGAGACCCAGATGGCGACTCAACAGGCATGGCGACTCAACAGACGGGCTTTGAGGCATAAAGGAAGCTGAATGAGCAAATGATGGAGATGATGAGAAGGTTGCACCCGAACGAGGTGTTCCCGAGCATGCTAGACCCGAATTCCCAAAACCCGTAGTTTTTTTTTTTCAAAAACTCTGAATGTTTTATTTTTATTTGTATGACTTTGAATTTTATATAATATGTTTTTTAATTTTAAATTTAATTTTATATTTTTGAATTTAAATTTCAAAAATTTAATTTTTTTTTAAAAAAATATTCTTTTGGGATATTCCGAGGAACCCTGTCCCTCAGAAAATTCCGAGGAGCATGTTCCTCGAAATTTTCCGAGGGACAGGGTTCCTCAGAATTTTCCGAGGGACAGGGTTCCTCGGAATTTTCCGAGGGACAGGGTTCCTCGGAATTCCGTCGGAATATTCCGAGGGAAAATGAAATTCCGAGGAGTTTTTTCTGAGGACATATTTCCTCGGTATGTCGTTGGAATACGTTTATTCCGACGACATACTGACGATTTTGGCCCTCGGAATGAGCCTGTTTTCTTGTAGTGCCTCTATCCTTCTTTTCTAAGAGTATAATTTTCACTCTTCTTCAAAAGATGTTTGTTTACCATAAAGGTGAGTTTCTCTGATGAAGAAGAGGATGAAGTTGTTCGAGTATATTTCGATCGATGGTTGAAAGATTTAGTAGAGTTAGCATCCAAATCGAAGATGGTCCAACAAAAAATCATCTCGAAACCGATTGAATTCCTCCTTGAAGTTAATCACAAGCGGTTGTATGAGATCATGGTTTGAGTGAAGGAGCTGATGGCGGAAGATCAAGATTAAAGAGTATGAATCATTAAGACAGAGAAGAAAAAACGTCACTGGTGGGATGAACAAGAAGATCACCCGTCGAGTTGGATTTTCGAAAATGCATGAATATATTTTGACATGTAGTTTTTGCTTTTGCTGTAATATTTACACATGAATGGTTGTACTCTCTAATCTTTTGGGTAATCAATAAAACATAAAGTCGATAAAAAAATATTTCTTCTGGTCTGAAGAGATCCATGCTTATAAAAAAATTCATTTTAAAAATATACATTTTTTATATTTTCAATGCATTAATTATTTGAAATGTAAACTTCAAAAAATGTAATTTTGGTTTATTAAAATTTTATTGGTTAAAAGTTATAGGAATAGCTAACTATGAAAATAATGCATTAGTAATTAAAATTATATTTTTTTAATAAGTGTGAAAGTTATAAAACTTACATCTTACTGCATCATAGAAAGTATTATCTTGTGGCCGAAGTTTGGTAAATGTAAATAGCCAAGTTTTTATAATGGTTCTAATTGATATCATAATAAGAAGACTCCAACCCTAACTCTTCACTATTTTGGGTAAAACCACTAGACCACAGTAAATTAGATGGTATTATATATTAATCACTGATCTCATTGATTTAATTAAAATAGATTTTACTGCTACCTGATATATTTTTTAAAAGAAACACTACCCGATATATTTGATTGTTTTATTAAGTAATATTTAGAGTCTTTTGTTTAATTAATTTCACAATCTGCAGTAGTTGAGCTTATAATCAAACTATTGATAAATGTTAGAGGATCGATGTGATCCCAAAATCAGCTAATTAGTGAGGTGCATAAAGTTATAATTAAAGTTAGAAGGTTGTTAAGCAAAAAAAAAATGTATAAGGTTTAATTATATTTCAGTACTAAGATGTGGCTGGCTTAGTTTTATTTACTTGTGTAGCCTGACTAACGAAGCTTTAAATTAAGCTTTTCGCAAAGTACCCATGCAACAAAGCTAGTCATTTCTTAAAATAGTTTATTCCCACTTTCAGTAATTATCATTGTTTTGTGCTTTGCATTTATATGCTTTACTATATCACTACGTATCTAAAATGTAACTTTAAAGGCGTCCAAACTTTGAGACAAATAATTTCAAACAATCAACATTTGCAGTCCGAAAGATAATTAGTTCACTAAGTAAAGTTCGACTAAAGAGGTAAAATTTACTAAAAATATTTGAACGTGAGTTTTGTTACAAACAGAGGCTGTTTATTTTACTGTTTAATTTGGCTGTTTAATTTTCGTCCTAAAACAACAATCGGCTGCTTTCATGTTTATGGTTACTTTTGTGTTACTTATAATTTATAGTTTTGTAATTGGACGTGTAGTTGTAAACTTGTAATCGATTATATTTGATATTTATGATTATTCTAATTTTTAGCTGCAATTAAGCTTATATTTTAGTTTAATCTAACCAAAATAACATCAAAATTCACATACTTCAAAAAGTAAATTACGCTGAAGCAACAATCATCACATTTAATTTAAATATTTATTTTGCTTCCGTATCTTGTTCAAATTATGAGCTAAACCTATTGTTCTCTTAATTGAAAAATAATTATTATGATTAATCTTTCATACAAAACCATGTCAAATTGAAAAGCTGAATATTCTCTCTCTCTCTTTTTGCTAATAATTCTCAAAGGGACTACGGTAACATAAAAGAATCAGTGTTTTTTTTAATGAATCAGTTGATCCAGAGAGCTTTTTAATCAGTGCTCATAAAAGGATCCATAGTTTTTTTTTTTTACATTTATTTACAAATTAGAATTGAAAAGAAAGACGAAACTTTTTCGAACGAAGACACAGCTCTCCAACTGTAACATCGCACTCATCGACTTTTCCACTTCATCTTTTTAGGATATTCATTGCTTGCTCTCGAAGGAACTCTTGTACCACTTTATTTAATCTTATTTAATTTCTTCATTTTATAAATTAATATGTGCTATACCTAACACTTAAACCTTATTCTAAAATCCAGAAAAATCAAATAAATTATAAAAAACTATACATGTAGTCATATACTAAAATTCTCTCAGATATATCATTTTTAAGTTTTTGTCACAAAACAATTTATAAAGAAAACAAATACCAAAATATTTTATTAAAGAGTTAAAAAAATCTTATACCCTAGAAATGTAAATATAAACAAATAAAAAATAGTATTTTTTTTAAAAAAATTATAGTTTCAAATTCGAATTTTCTTATAAATTTCTTTTCCTATTTTTCTTTTTGAAATTCAATTCTTTTTTTTTAAATTGTTTTTAAACTTATTATTTCTAACCTTTTAATATTTATTTATTTATTTTTTAAATTGTAAACTTCATTCCCATAACTCCATCCCTTTACTCTAAATCCTAAGTTTAGATTAGTTAACCGTAAGAGTATAAGTGTATATTTACCTCTTCAATGAAATATTTTGGTCATTCTAATATTTGAAGGTTATATTTGTGACAAAAGAAATTTTAGTACTATCCTAGAATATTTCTCTATATTAAACTAAGACCGTACATGATATCTATAATTATACTTATAATAATATTAAAATGTAATATTAAAATTATATATCAAATATATTAGTTATTTTGAGTATTTATAAATAGAAGTGGATGCTTTAGATACAAAACACCCAAATAACATTGTACCCATGGTTACTTTCAGACAAAAACATCCAATTCAAACCATATATATTGAGTCTTTTTGGTTTTTAGTTATTTTAGATAAGTTTAAGTGGTTTATATACAAAATACCAAATCCAATCGGGTAATTTAGTTAAACTACCTAAATCCAAAAAGACCAGACTCGAACCCGACTCATTTTTTTTTGTAATATCCAAATGAGACCACTCTATAAACACCAAAAGAATTAATACCCTAATGGATTGTATCTATATCCGAAGGGATACCTAAATGCATATGTCTATATTAAAAAAATTTAGTCTGGAAAGTTACATCACAAAATAAAATTTAGTGACAGTAAAAACTTTAATTATTGAAGTTAAGACAATGGATTTTATAGTTAATACACTAATATTTAATAGAAAATTCTCTAGAATGACTGTAAAAGTTATTTTTTTATCATAAATATAGTGTACAAAAATTAAAATGACTAAACTGTTTCATTAAAGAGGAAAATAAGCACTTTTTTTTTTGTAATCTACCCATTTATATTAGATCAATTATTGGCCAGACGAGCGGATTCTCCGTGGACCACCTCTGTCTATCCGTTTCTGATCTATATGGGAGAAAATAAAGTCTGTAGTTCTTGATTCTCTCACTAAGAGTCCACAAGACCATTCCTACTCCAAGGAATATGAATCAGACTCACGTCTTTGAAGTGATCATGTAGTCTCTGGAACAACTCAATTTCTGATGCGAATGCTAGTCAGTCCATTAGATTCGTAGTCATGTCCAATAGATCTGAGGAGTCCGTCTCAAACCGGATCGGGGTTATCCTCATGTCTCTCATGCATAAAGCTACCCAAAGTAAACCTTCCATCTTAGCATGTAAGGTTGAGAGACTCTTGTTACACTGTACCATCCCCGATCATAGATAGGATCATCGGGACGGGACATGGGACGGGCGAACGTGCAAGCCGGTCGTAAGACACAAAGACAATTGTTCCATGGTCTGAACAATGGGTTAAGTCTGAGTGATGATTTGGATTTAGCCTAGAAAACAAACGAAAAGAGGGAAAAAGAGTCGGACCGAGCTCAAGAAAGAGTGAGACGAGCTGGATGAGCTGGACGGATCTCGGGCTTGCTAGACAAAGCTCAGACTGAGTTCAGTCAGCTAAAGGCAGCTTAATCAACTAGTAGACGAGCTCAATCAGCTGAACCAACTGTCGGGGAGCTCAACTCAGCTGGGTGGAGTGTTCGACGGTTAAGCCGGTTGGTCGGGTTCAGGGAGGTTATGAGTCGATGTTCGGATCAGATGTGGATCCGGAATCAGTAAATTAAGCTATGGCACATGTGCAAAACGTCCTTAGCAGTTGGGCAGTTTGTGGTCGAAGAGGCGCCTATGAGTAACCGCCCAGGCGGTTATGAAATGATACCTTTTCGCCATAGGTAGTTATGGCCAAATTTTCTATAAATATTGGGCCTTGAGGTCAATTTTAGACACATATTTTTGTAGTTAAAATCACTCAAATCATCTAGAGAGAAAAGGCATCTGAAGAAAGAAAATTAGTCGATTGGAAGGCAAGTGGATCGGTTAGTATAGCCAACAAAAACTTGGATTGCGATTGCTTGAAGAACGATCCAAACATGAATCGAAAGGAGAAAGAGAAGCATGATGGGACTTCGATTCCGGAACGCGGATCTAAGGTGAGTGGATGGACTGGTTAAGCCATCTCCATGGCCTTAGGGCGAATCCGATCGGGTCTATGGTTGATCGGTCCAGATGGTTGCATCCTTCTCTCAACATCTTGATCGTTTCTTCATAGGGACGGGTTAAATTATTTGCTGTAAGCCAGTGTGATAGATAGATCCGTGGCTTAAATGCCTGGATGCGACCAAACCTGAATCAGGTCCATGTGGCTTTATCAAAATATTGGTGAATCGGGTTGGTTCGGTGATTAGTCGGATTGATCTAGATCCGCTAACCGGACTTAACTGACTCATCTAGGAGACTGTTATAGTAGAATTATACTAAAGGGAATATTGGTTAGACTTAGAAAGAATCTGAACATATGTTGAATGTATAGAAGCCACTCACTAAGTTATCGATATATCGCTTATGTTGTTGTTGGTTTCAAGACAAGATGGTGATCGTGGGAAGGATTTGGCTTAGCCGTGAATACCCGAAGCCAAGGGATGATGGGTGGTGGTTTGATAGACCGACTAAGATCATTTTACTTTGTAATAGCTTATATGGCAAACTCTCATTGTATATGAATCCTCGTGTTATAAATAAAGATCGGTTTATCCTATTTAACTCTAATACTAAGCGTTTAGACTCAAACTAATGAATCACTAAATTGATCGAACTGACTGTTTAAAGAATAAGGCCTTAAAACGAATTGAATGCCTTAGAAAAACTCAGGGTCAAATCAAAGCAACCTCACCGAACTTATTGTAGCGTCAGCTGGGTCCCAAGAGGAGGGCTGTTACAATAAAAGTCGACTTTTATGTGACAGCCCTCCCCTGTGGGACCCAGATGGCGTTGCAGCGCATCGACCCTAACCCCTCCCTTGTGATACAACCTGCCCGAATTTACCCATAGGCCTCGGCTCACGAATAGGTTATTGGTGAGGTTCGAACCCAGGACCTCACCCTTTAACAGTACTCCTATAGAGAAGCTGTCACCAATTGTCCTGCAGAACAATTAGTGACAACTTCTCTATAGGAGTACTGTTAAAGGGTGAGGTCATGGGTTCGAACCTCACCAATAACCTATTTGTGAACTGAGGCCTATGGGTGAATTCAGGCAGGTTGTATCACAGGGGAGGGGTTAGGGTCGATTGGCTGCAGCGCCAGCTGGGTCCCACTGGGGAGGGCTGTTAAACTTTTGGTCCGGGTTAGGGCACTTTAAATTGGTATCAGAGCATGCTTGATTCTACGATAGTTGGGTTATAGGGATACACCACTCATTCTGGATCGGGTCTCAGTGTATGTTTTGCTTATCTATGATGTATTATATGTTACGGTGATTCTCTAACATGTGTTATTCCAAGATGGAAAAGCAAAACCGCAAGGGGAAGTAAATCAAAGGGGTAGTTGAATCAAGTCAAGCGGCTGTCGATGGAGTAGATCCATTAAACCCAAAACCAATCTGACCTGATATTTGACATACTGCTGGGGGAATGCCGTTGGTTCATACCAACCTTGGTGAGACTCAGACCGAGGACCCCCAAAACCACAGCCAGGATCAGCATGAAGAGAGAGGCGTGGAATCCTCTAATGTGGCACACAACTCGGCACAACCTGGTAGAGCGGTGGATGGAACCACATGACGATGGGATAATGCGGTAGAACCTTCCATGAGGGATGTCTTAAGGGCACTGAAAACTACGACAAATTAGATGACTGCACTGACCCAAGCGGTCACACCATTGGTGAATTCGTCTATGGGTCAGACAACTCAGATACCCATGGCTGTACTTTTAGTCGATGGACGAGTTAGAGAGATGGTTGAGTTGGTCAAGATCGATCCACCAGTAAGAGCCGTAAAATAGGTGGATTACTTGAGTGTGATGATACATGTCCAAATTACCCTAGAGCTACTGATTACTCTCTCAAATAAGAGGTCCAACTGTAGTACTTAGGGATCGAATCCACAAAAGCAAGGGAACACAAAAGATTTTATAATCAATTTATTTATAGTAGACAATTAATAAGACTTTAAAATAAGTAAATAGTTGATTTGTAAACAAATAAGGAAAATAGCTAAATCTAGGGTTTTTAGGTAGTGGATTACAATAGATAAAAGTCAAGGGGATTTCAAACATACAACACGAATTCAACTAGTAATGATATTATATGCTATATATATCCTATGGCTAAGCTCAGAGTCTACAACTTTCGTATGCAAAATCGGAACGACCGTCGATCGATGATATGCAAACGGCATCGATCGATGGCTTTTTTAGTCAAGCATTAAACGATCAGATTCGACTGGTTCGATTAGAATCGCTAGACCATTCTCTCAATTTCCTTAGTAATTTAAGCTCAACAGGATTTATTCAGGTAATGATCCTACTCTTGCAGTTGTTTATTATCCTAAGATCAGGGTTCTAGGTAGCTAATCAAGAACACATGCGATAAGTACAATCCTGATGATAGATCTAGTAATCACCCTAGAAATTCTATTGTTTGGCTAATTCATCAAAAAAGCTTTAATAAACCCTAAATCTAACAAAGTGACTACTCAGACATAGCTAAGAAAAACATAATCATAAACATGAAATATGCATAAGATAAAGAATAAGTATTAGAAAGTGGGGTTCCAGTACAAAGCTTGAAGAAGTCCTTATCTTCTCCCCCAAAACCCTAAACTACTATGTTTGTTATGAAAAGCATGAAAGCTTGCAAATAGTCATCTTTGCATAAAACTCTAGCAAAAACCATATAAACTAGGTAAAACACATCCATGGTAATTGTGTAATTTTTATGACTTGGGCTTCAACTCGGATAATTTGTGAGTTAGGTTTCTGCCGTTAATCGACGGAAGAGTGTGTCGTCTGTTGACACAATACTCCGTCTCGACTCATACTTTGCTGAATTTGACCAGCTACGGGGTTCCTCTCTCTCTCTAAGCTCTAAAAAACCTCATAATCTCTACAATGCTCCAAAATGTACCTAGACCTGTTAAGACTCTAAAACACATCCTAGAAACATATAATAGACTCCAAATATGGCCTATAACATGGTCTAAAAGTTGTAAATATTGGGACATATCAACTCCTCAGACTTAACTTTTTGCTTGTCCTTAAGCGAAAAGGGTAAACCTCTCGAAGAGGTTTGAAAAACAAGACTCACAAAATCTCTAGCTTATCATTATCATCTTTACTATGTTGCAACCACATCAACCAAATGTCAACCTTAGACAAATTATATATATTTTATTCTAGCATAAAATCCATTCTACCAACAACTTAGCAAATACTAGATTGACTCACCCCTTTTACTAACCTCATTACTTGCATAAAATAAAAGTGCAAGATTTACCTTGGGAGTATCGATCAGAGGACACATGGACTCTTACCCCTGCATGTATCTGAACACATAGACAATCTTCTCTGATCCTTTTCTTCCCTCCGCTTCTCTTTATATGTAATTTTTAATAAGTCCAATGAATCAATGATGTTGATAAAATACATCTTATTCATTTTTTTTGACAATGTGTAGGAGAATAATGGGTTCACATGTAATTTACCTACCCATCGCTTCCAACGATGTGTTATCATTCCTTTGAATTAGAATAGTGGGGTCATTGGTAATATACCTACTCCTCTGCATCTCAAGAAAGCATCTTAGTTTTTTTTTCTTTTTTAGATGCCGAAGAGAGAGAGAGAGAGAAGGGAATCAAAAACACACAGACTTTTACCTTACGAACTTGCAATAGGAATGCGATCCAATGTATATTAAACCCCAAAGCAAGAAAATAAGTCAAATTAGGTTGGAGGTTAGTTTCAGTTCCTTAAAACTTTCTCATGAGTGATATGGTGGCAGAATGATCCACTTTGGTTATTGTATTTAGCTTGACGTTTAAGACTGTTTGGACTAAGATGGGGGTAGATCATCACTTGTTGGAAAACAAGTGTCCACATCCTCTTTGCTCATCTAGAACCAGATACTAACGAAGCTTCTTATGGCTTCTTCACCTCTGGTTCGCTGTCTTTCTTTTATGAGATCAAGTTGACTCATCCTTTCTTCAAGGCGATCAACACATTTATGTAATCAACCGATCCTGATATTTGTGGGTATGGACATGTCATCCAATCTCCTGGAGATATCTTCCATCGTCATGTCTTGATATGCATAAACTCCATCAAGTTTATCTTCTAGCAGCTTCTCGGTTACCAGTCTTAGTCTGAAGGGTCCACAGATAGCGTCGATCGATGGTCGGAATTGTCTGTCGATCGTTGGTCCTTCGCCAGCTTCTTTCTATTGTTGTTTCTGAACAATCTGAAGAGTAGAGTCCATATTTTACTTCATCTCCTCCATGCTCGTAGTTAACCAACTAATATTGTTGCTGAACGGGTAGTAGACATCATCGAGCCTCTTGTAATAGTCATCCATCAACATCTCCTAGGCTCTATAGATTCCTTGTACCATGTTGTCAACCTCTGCTCTGTTGTATGTTTCTGTCTCTGGCATGGTCATGTCAAAGTTCTCTGCATACTCTGGCAAACAAAGATGAGTGTGTCCAATGATGGCTGCTCTTTGTAGAATATTACGTATATCTTCCTTTGACACATTGGTGATTCGGCCATCTATAGCTCGTGCATTGCCATATTTTTTGCTGTAGACGCCATACTCATCTCTTTCTTTCCCATAATCAAAATTCTGTGGATCAAAAACTTCAGGTTCTGATCTGTAACCGGAAAAGTCCTCTGTAAGGTGAGTGTCGATCGACGGTGGCATTGGTGTGTCGATCGATGCGATGTTATCTACACGGTTGTCATGTTGCTGTTGACTGAATTGGTTTCCTGATCCATTGGTCATTGCGAGTATGTCTGCTACATCTTCCTTAGATACATTGAGAATACGTCCATCCATTGGTCATGCATATCCTTTTGGATCGCTTATAATTCCAAACTCATTTGCTATGAGATAACCATAATCTGTATTGTGTTCTGATGTGGTAACTGCCTTGGACTCTGCTTGGTGACGAATATCGATCAATGCTGAAGGGTTGGTGTCGACCGACTGTATATTGTCACCATCGACCGATTTTATGGGCAGGGTGTCGGTCGATGCTCCATCATCCGACTCTTCTTTTAGCTCAAAGTTGCAGAAACATGTGGCCACAAGTCCTGGTTCATGAAGCAAATCAATGAGAGCAGTTTTGGTTCTAGTTTGAACATGCTCATAGTAGTTATTTTGATCAATAAGAGATAGATACAAGTTGTTTGTTTTCATGTCGCATACTGCTCCTACCGTGGCCATGAAAGCCCTTCCAAATAGCAGGGATGAATTCTGCTCCACTTGGGCGTCCAAGACATGAAATTCTATAGGAATTAGAGCATCGCCGATTTTCACTTGGAGGTCTTTGACTATGCCTTCCCAATTCACCTTAGAGCAATCCATAAGAGTGAATGAATCACTAGAAGGCTCCAGTTTTAAGCTTAGCACCTCTTCCATGGTTCTTGGTATAATGCCTATTGAAGAACCGGTGTTGCAAAGTGCATAAGGGTAGTCGTGTCCCTTGATGTTGCAGGGAACCACAAACTTCCCAGGGTCGCTTCTCTTCTTCAACTTGACCCTCTACTTTATCTTTTCCCTCATATGATTGAATTTTTTTTAAATGTTATTATCAATCTCCTTGGTTTCTTTAAATAACATCCACAATCTGTGAGTGTAATAAGCTTCCTTGAATGGCGTTTCTAAAGGGATTCCAAGGACTCTCTTAGCAAAGATGTCCATCTCTTTCTCATTTGCTTCCCTTTTAAGATGCCTAGGGACCTTCTTCTTTCCTCTAGAATGTCCGTACATAGCTTCCTCAATTATCGCAGGGACTGGTTCATTTGTCTGTCTGGGTTTGGGTAGGCTGGGTGTCGAGTGCCTAGTAGCATATAAAAGACTCACGTCTATGCTACTAGGCAACATCAATCTTTCTGTTGAAACCCACTATCATCTTCTGCTATCCCTCCAGAAATTTGTCAATCATGTCTTCGATCTTTCTCTATTTGGTATTTTATGGGGTGTTCTGATAATAGGAGACTCCATAGATTTTGTTGTTGTCGTAGGGTCTCTTTTGCTATGATCCTTGGTTGTAGCTACTCCTCTGACCACTGCCATAAGAGTTTCTGTTGCTTTGGTTCCCATATCTCTGGAATCCATTTCCACCAACAAAGTTCACATCCACTTCTTTTCACCATTCTCATTGTCAGATCCTATAACTTCTACACCTTCTGCGAAGCTAACTTGCTTCTTCAGAAACATGTGAACACTGTCCAACTTGGCTTTTACTTCTTCCATCTGATCCTTGGTCAATGTAGGGGCTGATTTCTTCCTCTCATGATCATTGTTTTTGTTGCTGTTGTTAGCTGCCAAATTCTCTATCAATGTGGTAGCCTCTTCTAGACTCTTAGTGCAGAATTTTTCCTCACTGGCTGTGTCTAAAGCCATCTAGCATGAAAGCTCAATGTATTTGAAGAAAGTGCTGAGAAGTTTCACTTCATCGAAGCCATGGTGTGGACAATCTCTTTGGTAGGATTTGAATCTGATCCATGAGTTTTGAAAGACTCTGCAGGCTCATGTGTGAATGTAGCAATTCAGCTCCTCAAAGCCTCAACTCTGGCATCATCAAATAAATTACGCAGGAAGGCATTTTTGATATCTTTCCAGGATGTAAGAGATCCTAGGGGTAGCTGCTTAAGCCAGTATGAAGCATTTCCAGCAAGCAAATACTTGAAGAGATTTCATAAAAGGTAATCCTCAAGGAATCCAATAACCTTTATGCACAAGATCGTCGAATCACTTTAAATGATCCATAGGATGCTAATGAGAAAGACCATGAAATGGTGTTTGTGCCACATGTCTGAAATAGGCTGGCTTCAGATCAAAATTGTTCATCTGGAAAGATGGAGGACGAATAACAGATTTGTTGGCAGTTGTAGTTCGCCAATGTTCTGGGTTGAGCAGCCTGGGCCTCAGCTCCAGCTTGAGCTACAACAACTTCTTTAGCAGCTGCCTTTAATTCAGGGATACAATCCCTTAATCATCAGTTCTCTGACCTGTTGCATTACACATATAACCATAGAGGTCATACAGGTCCCCTTTCTCATTCCTAGTCACGATCAGCATAGCAACCATATATGCTCAGGATTCACCGTCGATCGATATCTCGGTATTGGTGTCGATCAATTTTGGCAGATGAGTGTCGATCGACGAAGAAGTTTTGGCGTCGATCGTTGCTTGTCATTTCTCCTTGTGGATGCTACATTTGATGGCTATTGGGTCTGAGAAAATTAAGTCTTTTTCGTTGTTACTTCTAGTATTGCTGGGCATGCACCTAAAAGACAAAAAAAATTGTAACTAAACTAAAAAGAAGAGAAAATCTATACAAAACTTGATAAACAAATCTAATGGCGATCCTTGTTCGCCGACAACGGCGCCGAATTTGATACATGCTCAAAGTACCCTAGAGCTATGATTACTCTCTCAAATAAGAGGTTCAATTATAGTTGAATCCACAAAGAGCGAGGGCATAAAATAGATTTAATAATCAACTTAGTTATGCAAGGAAATTAGTAAGACTTTAAAATAAGTAACTAAGGAAATAGTTGGTTTGTAAACTAGTAAGAAAAATAGCTAGATCTAGGGTTTTTAGATAGTGAATTATAATGGATAAAAGCCAAGGGGTTTTCAATCATAGAACACGAATCCAGTTAGTAAAGATATTATATGTTATATCTATCCTATGGCTAAGCTCAGAGTCTACAACTTTCATGTGCAAACTCGGAATGACTGCCGATCAATGGTATGAAAACGACATCGATCGATGGCTTTCTTAGTCAAACATTAAACGATCAGATTCGATTGGTTCACTTAGAATCACTAGACCATTCTCTCGATTTTCCATAGTAATTTAAGCTCAATATGATTTATTCATGTAATGATCTTACTCTCGCAGTTGTCAATTATCCTGAGATCAGGGTTCTAGGTAGCTAATCAAGAACACAAGAAATAAGTACAATCCTGATGATAGATCTAATAATCACCCTAGCAATTCTATTGTTTGGCTAATTCATCAAAACCTTTAATAAACCATAAATCTTACAAGGTGACTACTCAGACATAGCTAATCAGAACATAATCATAAACATGAAATAATGCATAAAATAAAGAATAGGGATTAGAAAGTGGAGTTCCAATACAAAGCTTGAAAAAGTCCTGATCTTTTTCCCAAAAACACTAAACTACTATGTTTGTTATGAAAAGTATGAAAGCTTGCAAAGAGTCGTCTTTTGCATAAAATACTAGCAAAGACCATATAAACTAGGTAAAACATGTCTAGAGGCAATCTTGTAATTTCTATAACTTGGAATTCAAGTCGGCTACTTTGTGAGTTGGGTTTCTACGCGTCGACCGTCGATCAACAGAAAACGTGCATTGATGCAATACTCTGGCCTGACTCGTACTTTTCTGAAGTTGACCAGCTACAAGGTTCCTCTCTATTTGAGCTCCAGAAAGCCTCATAATCTCTACAATGCTCCAAAAGTACCTGGACCTGAAAAGACTCTAAAACACATTATAGACACATATAATAGACTCCAAATAATGCCTATAACATGGTCTAAAAGTCGTAAATATTGAGACCTATCATGTGCTGGAACACATATTTCGCATGAGAACAAAATACTTCAAGGGTAGTACTGATCAGATCAAGGCGGATGAATGGATGAGTCGGTTGTTCCAAAACTTTGAATCCACTCGTTGCCCAGATGACTACAAGAAATATATTGTGGTCCACTTCCTTGAAGGAAATGCGCATAATTGGTGGCTGGCACTAGACAAACGCACAAGAGAGCATGTGGAGAGGATTGAGGACTTTCAGTATGAGTTTAGTCGCAAGTATTTCCCAACCAAAGCATGGGATCGGCTTGAGGCAAAGTTTATGGACCTAACCCAAGGTCGCAGGACTGTCTGTGAATATGAGGAATAGTTCAACCGACTCAGACGGTATGTGGGGAAGGAACTTGAGGAGGAACCGGTACAGGTGCGTCGATTCTTCGGAGGCCTAAGGGTTAAACTCCGCACCCACTGCTCTATCGGTACCTTCAGCATTGTCTCGAAGTTGGTTGAAAGGGTCACTTTGCTGAAAGCCACCCTTTTTGAGGAGAACCGTGTAAGGTCTCACTCTTGTCCTACCTTGACTAACAAGTCTAGTGATCAGAAGAGGAGGTATGATCATATCGACGAAGGCCATAAGCCTTTGGGAATTCGATCTGAATGCTCCAAGTGTGGTAGGAGGCACGAAGGTGAATGTTGGAGGGTGATGGGCACTTTCACCAGATGTGGCAGCAAGGACCATGCAACCCAGAACTGTCCAAAGATGGAAAAAGGGCAAGGAAAAGTGACGAGTGATGATGCTAAGTCCTGCTACCACTGCGGAAAGACTGGGCATTTCAAGAGAGAATGCCCAAAGTTTCAAGTACAAAAGAGGAGGAATCGCGTGGATGTAGACAGATCGACCCAAGGCAAGGAGAAAACCATGGCACAACGGGTGTATGAGCTTTCGAAGGAATTTGGCGAGACTAGTGCCTTCCAAGCGATCAATGGTACGTCACTAAGCTCTGAGCTATTTCTATTATTGCATTGTATTGTATGGTACATAGAATGGGTAGATACTTAGCCTACGGAATGATCGTAGGGACCTTAAGTATTGGTGGTGTGAACACACACACACTTTTTGATACTAAAGATACACATAGTTTTGTGAGTCAAGAGTTGATCGGAATGTGAATGTTCAATAAGGAACATGATGGATGTTTTGGCATAGTGAATGCAGCCGGTGGGCAGGTCATGCATTCACTAGGACTGGTTAAGAACCTTTCGGTTGTAATCTAAGGAAAGAGTATGCATATGGAATTAGTAATAGTCTGCCGTAAGAATCATGAAGTGAACTTAGGCATGAACTGGCTGGGAAAGAATCGGGTCACTCTGGACTGTCAGCATGGGCGAGTCCGGTTTGAGACTGAGACTGTACCTATTGAATTCCAGAGAATCAAGCGACTTCGGGGAGTTTGATGGTGTTAGATATCCAAGAAGAACGAATGCTCGAGAAGGGTTGTGAAGCCTATTTGGCTACAATCACCAAAACCAAAGTCGGTAAAGGGGTAGAACTTGGAGAGATTCTGGTGGTCATTGAGTTCGAGGATGTGTTCCAAGCCTTATTGGGTCTACCACCTGATCGGTCAGATCCATTCACAATCAAACTTGAACCATGGACTACTCAATTGTCTAAGGCACCATATCAAATGGCTCAGACCTAAATGGCTGAACTAAAGGAGCAACTTGAAGAATTGACAGAGAAAAGATTCATACGACCAAGTAGCTCGCCGTGGGGAGCACCAGTCTTATTCGTTAAGACGAAATATGGGAGTTTCCGTGTATGCATCCACTATCGGGGACTGAATCGGGTTCATATGAAGAACTAGTACCCATTGCCTCAGATAGATGAGCTGCTAGACCCACTAAAAGGGGCGACTTGGTTTTCCAATATTGACTTGGCATCGGGTTATCATCAGATTCCGATAGAGGCAAGTGACGTGCAGAAGACATCGTTTAGGAAAAGGTATGGTCACTATGAATTTTTGGTCATGCCATTCAGAATGACCGACGCTCCGACATCCTTCATGAAATTGATGAATGGCATATTCCGAGATTTCTTTGATGATTTAATGATCATCTTCATAGATGATATTCTTGTCTACTCAAGAGATCATGAATCACATCAAGGTCATATTCGGGCTGTCATGGAATGGCTAAGGGAGCATAAACTCATTTCAAAACTAAACAAGTGCAATTTTTGACAAAGAAGTATTGGGTTCCTAGGACACATTGTGTCTGGTGATGGAGTCTTGGTGATCCAGAGAAGATCAAAGCGATCAAGTAATAGCCATGATCAAAGAATACCACCAAGTTGAGGAGTTTCCTTGGATTGGCTAGGTACTACAGAAATTTCGTGAAAGGGTTTGCGAGTATGACCCAACCCATGACTCCTCTAACCGTGAAGGATGTGATATTCACGTTGTTGGAAGAATGTGAGAAGTGTTTCTCTGCATTGAAGGATATGCTGACGAGTGCACCAGTTCTAACTTTGCCTGAAGCGGATGGACCTTATGCAGTCTACACATATGCATCTATATCCGGGATTGGCTTTGTCTTGCAAAAGGGAAAAGTGATTGCCTATGCATCAAGGCAACTGAGGGAGCATGAAGGGAACTATCTGACCCATGACCTAGAAATGGTTTCGGTGGTGTTTGCGTTGAAGATTTGGTGTTCATATCTGTATAGAGCCAAGGTGAAAATCTTCACCAATCATAAGAACCTCAAGTACGTATTCACTCAGCCTGAGCTTAACCTAAGGCAAAGGCGATGGATGAAATTTGTGGCTGATTATGATCTAGATATTGCTTATCGTTTGGGGAACGCAAACTTGGTCGTGGATGCACTAAGTAGGAGACAAGCTTATGTATCAGTTGAGAAGAAGTCTGAAGAGCTTGAAGGGATGATCCGGACTTTGTATCTGAATGCACTGTCAAAGATCAAGAACCATTGGATCTGTGTGCAGAAGACCAAGGGGATTTACTCACAAGGATCCGGATTGCTCAAGACAAGGATGAGAACTTGAACAAAATTTCTCAAAATGACAAGACCGGGTACCACACATCCAACAAGGGGACGATCCTTGTTAATGGTAGGGTCAGTGTGCCGAATGATAAGGAACTAAATGAAGAGATTCTGAATCAAGCTCACTCGTCTAAGTTCTCAATTCATACCATTCAGAACAAGATGTACCTCGACATAAAAATATACTATTATTGGATCGGCATGAAACGAGATGTGGACAAGTGGGTGGAGAAATGCCTAATTTGCCAACTCGTCAAGGCCGAGCACCAATTTTTGAGTGGGTTGTTGCAGAACCTGCACATTCCAGAACACAAGTGGAATCACATCACAGTGGACTTTGTGACTGGTCTTCCAACAACAAGGAACAAGAAGGATGAGGTCTGGATGGTCGTGGACCGATTGTCAAACTCTTCTCACTTCATTGGTCTCAAGAAATCGACGGGGTTGGAGAGATAGTTTGGAAATACATGAACAAGATAGTCCGGTTACATGGAGTAACGTCAAGCATAGTTTCGGATAAAGACTCACGATTCACTTAACATTTCTGGAAGGCTTTTCAGAAAACTTTGGGAACAAGAGTGAACATGAGTACGACCTATCATCCGAAAACAAACGATCAATTTGAAAGTATGATCCACACATTGGAAGATATGCTGCGGGCATGTACCTTGGATTGGGGCGATTCATGGGAAAAGCATTTGCCTTCCATACAGTCATTGGTATGTTGCCATATTAGGCACTGTATGTGCAGCTGTGTCGAACGCTTTTATGCTGGACCCAAGTGGAGGAGCACATCAAAATTGGACTGAACATAGTAGAAGAAACTACTGATAAGATTAAATTCTTGAAGGATAAAATGAAGGAAGCCCAAGATAGACATAAGAACTGTGTGGAGAAGCATAGAAAGAACCTTCAATTCTCAGTGGTCGGTCTATCTAAGGATGGTCACCTTCAAGGGTTGAGCAAGATTTTCAAGAAGAGGAAAGCTTGATCCAAGATACTTGGGTCCGTTTAGGATCACTAGATGAGTAAGTCCGGTTGCTTACAAGTTGAACTTTCCAACCGAGATGGAAGCATTTCACAATGTGTTTGACAACATGCATGTTAAGGTTTATATTCTTAATAATGCAAACTATCAAATTAACCCTACGAACTACTCTTGCCAAGAAAGATCAAATTGCAGTACTTAGGGATTGAATCCATAGAGAGAGAAGGCATACAATATATTTATTATAACTTTAATGGTTAAGCTAGGCAAACAATAAACAGTGATTTTAATTGTAAGTCTTTCAGGAATAGAAAATTATCTAAATTACTAAAGCGAATGCAAATATGGAAAAGCAGTAGATTTATAGTTTATGGCAATTGAATTATAATGGATATGATGCATGAAATTATTAACATGTGAGAACAAGAAATGTTAACTAGTCTGACCCCTCACATGGTGTGTTTATTATTCTAGCAGGGTATGAATATCTTAAACAATTAACTATCAAATTAATCCTAATTTTAACACACAAATAAAACTCTTGCCAAGAGAGATAATGTGTAGTACTTAGCGATCGAATCCACAAAGAGTAATGACACACAAAATATTTTTATTTCTAAAGACTAAACTAAGTAGATATATATACTAGAATTTCAGCACCGGTCAATCGACTATTTCTAAACTTCATTTTATCAAGTTATAGTTTTAAACAAGAGTTGTTTACATATCAAGACACATTTTGTCTTTCTTTTACACATAGGAACACATCCCACATGTGGGACACTTTCTGTGTGTGAACACAACAATTGGAGACGAAAATGCCCTTAATGAAAACTGGTCGTGGATGATGACTTGTGGACGATGATATGGATATGAACATCAATCTGTCCACAATCTCAAAGATAAACAAGTTAATAACTTCAAACCAAACCAAAAACAACAATGTATATGTCCCTCAAAAAATGTGTACATAGAAAAACAAGGAAAATTATGGATGAGAATGTTGTTGTGAAGTTTTTTTTATTTGATATCCATATGTATATATATATATATATATATATATATATATATATATATATATATATATATATATATATATATATATATATATATATATATATATATATATATACATTTTTAGTTTTAAAATTCAAGTTTCATGACCATATTAATATGGATAATATATTGTGGATATTTTGAATTTGGATGGTTAAGTTATGAATGAGTTGTGGATATAAACTTGTGAACGGGAAAAGCATGGACCGAATGATGTAAAGACACATTTTATATGCTTAATTACATTGAAATACACATCCACGTTGTGTCAAAGTTGGTTATGGATGGTTAGATGTGGACATACACGTTGTGGATGGTTGCATTTTGGAAGTTTAGGAGGAAACTAAAAGGTTATTTTTACAAATTACAAAGTTTGGGGTAAAATGAAAATAACCAGACATTAGAGGACTAAAATGAAAATATGAAGAAACCTGCCATTGTTGTTGCTCGATCCTCTTCTCGCCAGATCTGGTTGACGGCGACGGCGAGCATGTTGTGATGTGGATCAGATCACATCGGATTGAGGAGTAGAGGACGGCGAGTCACAACAGAGAGAGAGCTCAATCTCGCGACGGAGATGAGCTGATGAGCAAAGCTTGGAGGTGACACAGAAGAGATCTGAAGACAGACGAGATCAAGACGAGTTTTGGAGCAGTCGAGCATGAGATTTTGTGGAGCAGAGTAAGATATGTGTTTTGTGGATAAGCTTTTGCTGAGCATGTTTTATTCTACATCATCGTCATTGAAAATTTGGTTTCAGTAAGGCATCATGAAGAAACCTCTCTAATACATCAAATCCTTCCAAATTAGTTGGTTTTCAAAATATCTTTAACATCTCTAGAGAGATAGACATCTACACGCTACTGTATGGGAGGAGTGCTCGGAGATGGAAATTTTTTGGCGAAGCTGGTAAGGTTGCTTGTCTGCATCGATTGGTCTGAAACAGCTTATCCAAACCATTGTTTTTTTTTTCAGCACACCAAATCTTTTGTTTTTGGTAATCAACACACCAAGTTTGGTATAAGCAATGGTGAATCAGAGGTTTTCTAAATGGACTGCACCAATTGCCAACGTTCACCTCCTGATTCCATCCATTTTTCTGTTTGGAGCAAAAATCAAATTTTCATCTCTTTTTAAATTGCATATTGTAGATGCAAAATATTGAAGAAGCCCAAAGATGAAGACTAGTTAAGAACTCATTTTTTATTTAAATTAAATACAGGTAAATATTCTGAATTGCAGAAATTCAAAAAAGTAATTATAATTATCAAAATATTTAGCATTTAGTTTACTATAGTTGAAGGGCAATAGAGACTTTTCAGAGGAAGAAAGTGTGTCTCATATTCAAAGTGTCTCTGTGTGTAATTGCTAACTCAAAAAGTGTCTTTGATTGTAATTATTTCTTTAAACAACAATAAATTATTTTATCAAATATTTTATGAACAGTGGTAATAATATAAAAAGCGATGTATTCAAGTAAAACTATTAAAAAAGGAATAAAAAAATTAACCATTAAAATATATTAAAATAGATACATGTTTGCAATACTTGCAAAGATAATTAAAATACATATGTAAAAATATAAAATATATTTTAAAATACTATAGTTGATTCATACCTTTATTAGTCTATGATTTTGGAATAACAAATACCTAATTTAACTTACTATAAATTTTAAGCTGTTGTGCGTCAAATAAGTTTATTGTTTTTAGTTGTTTAATATTCTACAGCTTAAATAAAGATTTCATTAACACTTTGTGTTTAATTACCGAACGCATTTTCTTGAAAAGCATACACTTTAAGCAAGATTAACCCAAATTGCTTACTTTTATAGTTTGTTTGACTTTTAAGATTAGAATTCAAAAATTTAAATTGTTTTTATAAAAAATAAAAATGTTTTCTTATATTATTATTGAAGGCTTTCAAGAAAAAATATTGTTTTATCTACACACATTTTAATGTTTTTAGTTAGTCTTTAAAACTAATAAAAACTTGCAAAATTCCAAAATTAATTACAGAAAATTTATAAAAAAAATGTTTTAAGTTAACACATGATTTTGGCTAAGACACTTCTACGACTTGATTGTCAAACAACTATTTAAAGTATTAAAGATTTAAGGCCCTGAGTTTTTTCTAAAGACTATAAAGTAAATAAAATTACTTTCACCTAAAATTCTAAATGGTCATATGTTCTACATCTTACATTCCTAATCCATTCGGTGATGCTTCTTCCCAATCAGCACCAGCTTTGATGCTTCTTCAAAATCAGCTTTGATTTTTCATAGAAAATGAACGATACAATTTCGAATTAATGCAAAAGAAAGAACCTATTAAGATCAAAACTGAAAATTATGAGAGATGAAGGATCACTTGTTTTGCTTCGTTGAGCAACTGGAAAAGAGATGGTTTAACTTTTAATGACGTTCGTAAATAAATATATTGATGAATGGAATCTATGCTATAACTGAAAAGAAAAACAGTTTATATAAAAGAGGTGGAGATCATGGTCTTCGAAAGAAGTGAAAAGGTGAATATCGTATGTCATAGTGAAAACAATTTATTAGAGAAAAAATGTATTAGTGGTGTATTTAATTTTTCTAAATAAATTTGAAACACAAGTCATGTGGCAGAATTCTATTGGCCATGTGACTTGTGCTTTAGTATATTAGGGATGAGTAGCAATTAATCAATTTAAGAAAATATTCTTTATCAATAAATATAGATGAAATATGGAAAGATGATAATAGTGTAGATATGAAAATATGCTATTAAACTAACTAAACTTAAATGTAAATATGATAGACCTATGTTCCAGGCTTAATGGATTATAGAGAACATGAAGCACGTACATGTAATATTCTATAACTCAAATATTAATTATTCTGACCCTTTTAACTCCAATTATCGTGTGCGAGTAAAAAGAAAGATCATCGATCGACGACTAAGGCCTGATGTCGATCGATGTGAAATCAGAAGAAATTTTGAACGAGATTTGATATGTTCACCAAGTTAATTAGAACAGCTCTCGCATGCGCCTAACAACCTAGTTCAATGGAGTCTATTCTGGCATAGAACCTACTCTCGTAGTCGTCTATGTCTTACTTTCGAGATTCTAGTTAGCTACTCTAGAATCCAAGCATTAAGCACAACTCAATTGATGGATACTAACTTAATCTAGCAATCCTACTTTTGGGCTAATCCATGATTGTCATCATTCAACTCTAAATCTAGTTGATGACTACTCGGACATAATTAGAGTAAGAACATTAGTCTGAATATAATGCATAGATAAAATATTGGGATTCCAATACAAATCTCCTTAAGGAGTTATGAATTTTCTTCCCTAGAAACCTTAAAACTATAATAGAAAACTAATCTCTCTTTTCTAAACTCGCTCTAACTCTCCACACTCTTTTTGTGTGTTACATAAAGCATAAATATAAAACCCTAAAATCTAGGTCAAAAATCGTCCATAGTATCTTCGTCATTTGTTTTCAAACTTGAGCTTGAGATTGGCTGTCTGTGGATTGTTTATCGATCGATGGCAACTGTGCAACATCGATCGATCTTGGTCTTGTACCATCGATCGATGACAAGGGTGTGTCGTCGATCGACGACTGTGTTGATCTTCGACTCTCTTAATGATCCACTACGGATTCTTCTCCTCTTAATGTTCCAAAAGCTCCAAGTATCTCCATATATCTCCAAAACGTACCTTGAACTGTAAAGACCTTAAAACATAGCATAGACACACATAATAGACCCTAAATATAGCCTATAACATATCCTAAAACTGGTAATAAATATGCTATATCAACTCCTCCATACTTAACTTTTTGCTTGTCCTCAAGCAAACAAGCCTGCGAAAACTCACATAATGTCTAATTATAACTGTCATCCTACTTTATTGCAACCACATCTTATCAAGTTAATCACAAATAAAATTTATATACCCTATCAGTATAGCAACCAAATCCATTATACATACAACTTAGCGAATACTAGTTTGACTCGTCCTTTTAGTGATTTCATTTCTTTGCATAAAATAAAAGTGCAGGCTTTACCTTGGGAGTATCGATCAAAGGATATATGGATTCTTACCCCTGTAAGTATATGAGCACATATGTAGTCTTCTTTGATCCCTTTTCTCTCTCTATTCTCACTTCTCTTAGTTAATGTCTCCCTTCTTTTGAGGGTATCATTGTATTTTTAATTGACTGAGATATTCAGACATGTTTCCATGAATCAAGCCCAAATGGTTTTTGCCACCAAATCATTTTCACTTCTTTGTGACATTTATCTATTTTTAGAATCATATGAATCAAGCTTTGATAATTGTAGCCACCAAATCTTGTTCGACTCCTTTAATCTAAAGGGGAGAGAGAGGGGAATCAGAAGCACACCAACTTTTACCTTCCAGACTTGCAAAAGGAATCCCATCCAGTGTATACCAAGCCCCAAAGTAAGCAAATAATGGCATGATTAGTATTGCAAATAAGCTTCGGTTCCTTCAGAATTTCTAAGCAAGTGTGATTTAGCGGCACGATGATCCACTATGGTATCTCTAGTAATCTCTGCAAATAACCTTCTAAGAATGGTGATTATAGCATGATTAGTCAATAATAAATCTTGATCATAGTCCCCTTCTTGACCCAATAATTTTTTTTGAAAAACTTATATAGTTATAGAGATAAAACTCAAAAACAAATAAATAGTGTTAGAGAACCTCCCCCAGACTTAAATTACACTGTTCCCAGTGTAATCTCTCCCAGATTGGTTAGGGAAAATCAAATCATAAGTAAATAGTTTAAGTGTAAAACTCGATACCTCCCTCTGTAAGAGGGCGTCAATCGATGGTAGGCATGTGTGGTCGATCGATGGTCGCGATCTATCGTCGACTGATGGTGCCTCTATGGTGTCGATCGATGGTGAACTTAAACAGTCTGTAAAAACAAAGTAAAAATCGAAATAAATAGTAGTATAAGTAAAAACTAAATAAAAACTTACTAAACAGTGGGTTGCCTCCCACTCAGTGCTTGGTTATAGTTTTAAGCTCGACGTTTGAACTCTCTGTCTAGAATGAGGTGGATCAACACTTGAAAAACAAGTCTCTACATCTTATTTGCTCTTCTGAAACCATGTACCATTGCCTCATATCCCCTGGCTTTCCCATTCTTCATGATCTCCTTAGGAACTGAATGCATCTTCCTTTGTAGAGTCTCAATACTGCGCTATAGCATTCTAAGTCTGGAAGTTGTAGTCTCTGATATATCCTCAAATTGCTGAGAGATATCTTCTTTCATCAGGCCTTGAGAAAAAGTGATTTCATCGAAATTGTCTTCCAATTTTTTTTTCTGCTGCGAACTTTTGTCTGTCGAACTCGCTTGATGCCGCCGTCGATCAATGTCACTCTGTCTGCTCCAATCACAAGCTGTCTTCGAACAATATCCAAATCTTGATTCATCTCATCCATGCGTGTAGTCAAACCGGTGAGGCACTTGTCCCTTGGATAGTAGACATCATCAAGCCTCTTGTAGAAATTATCTAGCAACATCTCTTGAGCTTTGTAGATCCCTTTCACAATTTCATCAATCTCTGCTCTGCTGTGTATCTCTGGCTTCTTCATAGACATAGCGATCTTTGCTGCATGTTCTGGTAAACATATGTAGCTCTGCTCAAACATAGTAGCTCTTTCTAGAACTACCATGATGTCTTCTTCTTACACATTCACTACTCTTCCGTTAATAGCTCATGAATTACCATTCTCATCTCTATAAATGCCATACTCATCTTTCTTTTTACATTGGAAAATTCTTCTGCCATTAGCATCATAAGCTCTTTGTCCATGCTCTATATGATCGTTAATTAGTAGTGGGCTTATCCAATTGACTGATCGTGGACATCCTGAACCAAAAAGATTTCTTAAGTAGTTTTGAATAATGCAGATTGATAGATTGCTAGGGTTTATTAAGTATCGTTCTGATATCAAACCTCAGGGTTTAGGAGATCGCTCTCGCGCATCTTGGCTGAACGTCAATTGACGGCAATAAGCCGGCATAGGTCGATGTGCATTCTAAACATTACTGGTTTCGCGGTTTGATGGTTCTATAAACTTCTAATTCAACTCTCGTTTGTTACTAGTTATTTAGATTGTTTAAGATAGATTCCAGGTTATAACTATGCTCTCGCTTGCGCTATAGAACCCTAATTTCTAATATTGAAGTGATCAAGTTCAACTTAGCATTAAGTGCTACTTAAACAAAGAACCAAGAAGATTACCCTAGCAATTTCTATAAAATCAGCAATACATTACTACCATTGAATAAACCTAAATCTAATATAGAACTACTCAGACATAACAATAAAGAACATGAATAAATTCTGAATAAATTGCATAGAATAAACTAAGTAAACATATAAGGAGTTCAAGATATTCTCTGTAATGATGATCATATCTCTCTCTCCAATCAATATATTCAAACTCTAAAACTCTGGAGTAAATTTGCGGCTCTTAGTTTCTGTTACAGCTTCTTAGGGCTTTTTCAGCTTAGGATTTAACAAAGATAGAAAACCCTAATAAATAGTCTAAATTTCAGCGAGAGACTTGTTTTGCAATTATTGAAACTTCTGGGTAAAACTTGCAATTTCTCAATCTTTCTGTCGACTTCACCGACGATCGACACACAGTGTGTGACGTCGATGGATGGTCCATTCATAAATCTGGATCCGACTCTGACTTTTTGTTGGGCAATCTAATTGCTCCAAAATAGTCCAAAAGCTCCAATTGCTTCCAATAAGTACCTAGACATGTAAATACTCTAAAACAATACCAAATGCATATAATAGAATCTAATTATACTACATATATCATAGGTAAAATAAGTAAAATTCATAGTATATCAACTCCCTCAGGCTTAACCTTTTGCTTGTCCTCAAGCATACAAATCATGTGCGAGAAGTTTTGAAAAGCGAAGACTCACAACTGTCTAAGTATAATTGTCACCTTACTTTCTTGCAGCCACATCCTATCAAGTTAATCACAAAGAACTTTATACACCATATCATAGTATAGCAACCAAATCCATTCTAGCAACAACTTAGTGAATACTAGTATGACTAGCCCCTTTACTGATTTCATTTTTTTTGTATAAAATAAAAGTGCGGGCTTTACGTTGGGAGTATCGATCAATACATGGATTCTTACCTCTGCAAGTATCTGAACTAACATGTAGTCTTCTATAATTCCTTTCCTCTCTCTCTTCTCACTTCTTCTCAGTCAATTTCTCCATTCTTTTGAGGGTATCATTTTATTTTTTTAATTGACTGAGATGTTTGGATAGGTTTCCATGAATCAAACCATAATGGTTTTTGCCACCACATCCTGTTCACTTATTTTTGACCTTTTATCTCTTTCTAGGATCATATGAATCAAGCTTTAATGGTTTTAGCTACCAAAATCATGTTCGACTCCTTATTTAATCTGAAGGGGAGAGAGAGGGGAACCAGAGGCACACAAACTTTTACCTTCCAGACTTGTAGAAGGAATCCGATCAAGTGTATACAAAATTCCAAAGCAAGCAAATAATGTCAGGATTAGTGTTGGAAATCAGCTTCGTTTCCTTCAAACTTTCTAAGCAAGTGTGATATAGTGGCAGGATGATCCACTTTGGTATCTCTAGTAATCTCTGCAAACAACTTTCTAAGAATGGTGATAAAGTGTGGTTAGTCAATAATAAATCTTGATCGTAGTCTCCTTCTTGACTCGATAAAACTTTTTTGAAAAACTTATATATATAGTAAATAAAACTTACAAAAAATAGCATTAGCAAACCTCCCCCTAGACTTAAATTACACTTTCCCTAGTGTAATCCATCTCGGATTGGTTAGGAGAAATTAAATCATAAGTAAAAAGTGTTAGGGATATGCGAATATACCAATACTGTTTGGTGTATCGATCGACGATAGTAGGTGAGCATCGACCAATGGTAAACCATCATCGATGATCGATGGTGAACGTATGGTGTCGATCGATGGTGTATTCGAACTATCGGAACCTTCATATATATAATAGAAACTGAATTAGGTAATAATATAAATAAAGTTAGAAAATCGCTGCTATGTTAGAGCGCCATCGATTGATAGCAACAAGGAGGCGTCGATCGATGGTAGGCTCTCAGCCTGAATCGTTTGTGTCTACTCTCCATTCTGATCATCTCTCTTTAGGTTAGCTCTATTAGACACTCAAACACTTGGTGAAAACAAGAGCCAAACAGTAATAAATAAATAGTTATTCAAAAATAGAAATGCAACAAAAAATAAATAAACATAAGTATAAGTCTGAAAGGGAAATGAAGTAAAAGAGAAAGGAGTATCGAAAAGACTACTCCTCGTCGGATGTATCCTGGTCCTACTGCTGCTGCTGGGGTCCTGGTGGTGACCTGGCGCGTGTCCTCGGACGGCTGAAGCACTGGCATCGGGACATCGTCTCTACCCTGGCCCATATCGCTCGAAGCGCGTCCACCACGACCCGCTGGAAAGAACCATGGTCATGTATGGGGATCTCTGGAATCTCAGGGAAAGCTGGGAGAGACGGAAATGGCTGTGCTGGCTCGTCCGCTGCAACTGGGTGTGCTGGGCGGAGGCCTCCTCTGCGTCGTACTCTGAGGGGTGCGGTGTGGATGTGATACTTAGCTGGGTGGAATGCGAGGCGCTGTAGATTGTCAGAGAAATCTGTCACCTCTTGCAGTGGAATTGCTATCAGACGCGGTCCCTCGTCATCCACAAAGGACCAAAAGCGTCCCTCCTTCAGCCACTGGGCCCTCGTCAGGTGACCCTCATCCATGAAGCGCAATCCTCTCTCCACCAAATCTCCCTCGAGGCTAATGCCAAGAAAGCTGAAGATGGGTGTCAAGAGGCTCCATATCGTCTCCCTCTTCGCGCCAGAACCCTTGAAGGGTTAGGTTCCACCGTTGTGCAAGAACCTTCAAGAAGTAGCGCAGCGTCGGGTGACGGACGTCCGTCTGGGTGGCAGAGCCGGATCGAAATGGCCAGTCCCAACGAGGCCCCAAAAAGTAGGTAGGCTAGGGAAAGCAACGACTGAGCAGGCGCTGGCGGCAATGTCGAAGCCATAGATCTCGCACAGACGCGGGATGGGAATCCTGTAGCGGATGCCTCTGATGAAGAAGGTCAGGGTGGCCTCATGCGCCACCTTCGCTCTGGGGCTCTTGTAGAGCACCTGAGCTGTGGAGATACACTGCCGCACTATGTCGGGAATATAGGATATGGCTTAGTAGCCATGGTGCCCAACCCAAGCTCCTGCACCATCTGTCTGAAGTCGTGATAGAGCCCCAGTTTCTTCAAGGTTTGCTTGTCAGCAAACTTGGTTGGCTCGATGATGACGCCTTGCCAGGCATTGTAATAGAGGCTGTCGAAGTCGTCCCACTCCTCGCTCAGGGGACGGTGTGTGCATTCTCTCGATTGCACTGCTGCTCGAGGATCGGGATAGTCCTCGAATGTAGCAAGCATAGCCTCCTCTTCCTTGGGCCAGTGGTCTCGGCATGGAGGACCCCGCGGTGGAGCACTGGTGCTACCAACCTCGTAACGTGCCTTAGTTCTCCTCTCGTCCATCTGCATATAATGGAACAAAACATAAATCAGAATCGATGTTAAAGTGAAAGGAGCAGCCGTCGATCGATGGTATCGCATGATCGTCGATCGACATGACCTAATGGCCATCGATCGATGTCGACTCATGGACATCTATCGATGCTGTGTCGCAGATCAGTGTTCACAAGATCGAAAATAATCAACTCAAATCGTGCAAATCATGTGTAAAGATCATGGATAGTCCCTAATATAGTACTCCAGCACCCTAAATCGTTCTACATTCCGAGTTAAACTACCAAAAATTTAATTTTTCTTCAAACCTAAAAAGTTCCCTAAACTAAGAGATTTGGAGAACACACCTTGAAGATTGAGTGATTTAAAGAGCTAAACAGGTAGAGAGGGTAGAAATCGTGTGGTTTAGGCTCAAAAACGAGCAAAATCGATCAAAATTTTGGAGAGAAATCGTGTGTAGAACTCGTGTTTGTTTTTGGCGGTTTGGAAAAAAGTGTTTTATAAATTGGGGTCGCGTCAAGTTAACCTACTCGACGCACGACCGTTGATCGATGGCAATATAGGGGCATCGATCGATGGTCTGGTCGGTGACTCCTTATTCACTTAAGATTTTTGTAATTGCATAAATTATAGGTAATTATTATATTTTTTATTTTTAATTAATTAATTATTGCTAATATATAAATTCTTCTTTTGGGTTTTGTGTTTTTTATCATTATATATATACATATATATATTATTGTATTAGTAATTTAGTGGGTTGTCTCCCACTCAGCGCTTGTTTAAAGTCGTTAGCTTGACGGGAAATGGGCTGATCAGTCGGGAATAGGCACCTCCAGACGTGTGTTCTGAGTTCGCAGGATTTCATCTCTAGCCCAAGAATGTTTCACTCGCTGTCCATTCACCATGAAATCTTCTCCTTTAGGATTAAATAGGACAATTGTGCCGTAAGGTGTAACTTCTTTGATGGTGAAGGGTCCGGACCAACGAGAACGTAATTTTCCAGAAAATAGATTTAATCGCGAGTTGTACAGGAGTACTTGATCGTTTGGTTTGAAATGCCGTGAAATATTTTTTTTTGTCATGATAGGCTTTTTTTTCCTTGTACAATTTCGAGTTCTCGTAGGCGCGATATCTGATTTCGTTGAGCTCATTAAGCTGAATTAATATCTTTTCTGCTGCAGATTTAGCATCAAAGTTTATCTTTTTTATGGCCCACTCGGCTTTATGCGCTAGTTCTACAGGGAGATGGCAGGACTTTCCATAGATTAAGTGGAATGGGGTAGTTCCAAATGGTGTTTTAAATGCTGTTCGATATGCCTAAAGTGCATCATCTAATTTCAAAGACCAATCTTTACGGGTTGATCCGACCATCTTTTTCAGGATTTCTTTGATCTGACGGTTGGACACTTCTACTTGTCCGCTGGTCTGAGGATGATAATGTGTGGCTACTCGGTCGCTGGGGAAAATAATACTCTTGAAGAGTTTAACGACCACGGCAGCATCATTCTTCGGAGTCGCTATTGCTTCTACCGATTTAGATACATAGTCTACAGCGAGAAGTATGTATTTATTTCCGTGCGAAGAAGGGAAAAGGCCCACGAAATCGATGCCCCAGCAATCAAATACTTCAACTTCGAGTATGAAATTTTGTTCCATCTCGTTTCTCTTGCTAATTTTCCTCTTCTTTGGCAGAGATCGCATTTTACTACATAGGCTTGAGCATCTTGAAACATAGTCGGCCACTAAAAGCCTGCTTGTAGGATTTTTGACACTGTCTTAAGACTAGCAAAATGTCCGGCGTAATCGGATCCGTGACAATGGTATAAAATTTCTGGAGTTTCGCTTTCGGCAACACATCGTCGATATATTCCATCAGAACAGTGTTTGTAAAGATAAGGTTCATCCCAGTGATATCTCCAGATTTCTCTCAAGAATTTCTTTTTATGATATCCTGTGAAAGGTACGGGTTCTACTTCGGCCGCAAGATAGTTTACTATATCTGCGTACCAAGGTCTATTGGTGGTGTTTGGTGCACATACCTCCCGACTTGAACTTCTGTTTCCGGGAGAATCATCATTTTGGGGCGAGAAATTACAACTGACGTTGATAGCCAGTGGAATAATTTCTTCATCGTCCTTTTCAAATGCATCGTCGATCGACGGGGGATGGAAAAGATCGATCAATGCTTTATATGTACAATCGTTCTATGGTATTAGTGACTCGTCCAGCGATTCCGCTTCATGCACCGAACTAACACTACCGACGAAAGTCGATTCGGCTAAATAGACATTTTCTGTGGGTAAGAAATCATCTATAGGAATGTTGTCTACTCTAATTCGTGATAAGTGATTTGCGACTCCATTTTTACTCCTTTCTTGTCTTTGACTTCTATGTCGAATTCTTGGAGAAGGAGAATCCATTGTAGAAGTCTCGGCTTAGCGTCCTTTTTGTTCATTAAGTATTTCAGTGTCGCATGGTCGGTGTGAACTACTACTTTTGAACCGACTAGATAGGATCAAAATTTTTTGAAGGCGAATACTACGGCCAATAATTCTTTTTTCGTTGTCGCATAATTACATTGCGCATCGTCTAGAGTTCTGCTAGCGTAGTGACATGCGGTGTTGTTACTGTTCTAGCAGGGTATAAATATAATAAACAATCAACTATCAAATTAACCCTTAATTCTAACACAAAAAATAATACTCTTGCCAAGAGAGATCATGTGTAGTACTTAGAGATCAAATCCATAGAGAACAATGACACACAATAGATTTCTTATTCTTAAAGTTAAGCTATGTGATTATATATATATTGGTAACAAGTAATCATTCTAAGGAAATGTTCCTTTTCAGAGAGTGTAGATGCAATATGGAAATATGCTAATAATTTTAATATGGAAATATGCTAATAATGTAAATATGGAAATATGCTAATAAACTAAGATGTAAATGTAAATATGCTAGATCTAGGGTTTCAGCCAAGTGGATTATAGAAGATAGAAGTTAAGGGTATTTAATCATGGAACTCGATATCTATTGTAAAAGACACTAGCTCTCGCTGCGAGTCTAATCTATTGACTAAGTCCAATGTCTCAGCTCTCGCTTGTTGACACGGAATGACCACCGATCGATGGCAACGATCCTGCGTTGATTGATGGTTTCTTGAGTCAAGCTTTATGACCTAATTCGATAAGTTCACTAGATTAACTAAATCAACTCTCGTTTGTTTCTAGCAACCTATCTCAACAGAATAAACTCCGGTAGTAGACCATGCTCTCGCTTGCGCCTAACTATCCTATTATCAGGGTTCTAGTTAGCCACTCTAGAGCACAAGCAATAAACACAATTCTATTAATAGATCTAATAATGACCCTAAAAATTCTATTGTTTGGCTAATCCATCAGCACCATTAATAAACCCTAAATCTAGTTGATAACTACGTAGACATAATTAAAGTAAGAAGAATACTCTGAATATAATGCATAGATAAGACACTGGGGTTCCAATACAAATTTCTACTATATTGTATTGTATTCTATTCTATTATCTCCCCCCTTTTCTTCTTTCTCATACATAAAATATAAATATAAAAACCCTAAAATCTAGGTCAAACTCGTCTAGGGGTAAAATTGTAATCTTGTGTGTTGTCTCTAACTTGGGCTTGAAATCGGCTGTCTGCGAATTGGTCATCGATCGATGCTAAGTGGTCAGCATTGATCGATCTTGGTCATGTAACATCGGTCGACGTCAGCATAGTGCCGTCGATCGAAGGCAGTCTTGTACTTCGACTCTCTCAAAGATCAGCTACGGATTAATCTCCTCTAAATGCTCCAAAAGCTCCAAGTATCTTCATATATCTCCAAAACATACCTTGACCTGTAAAGACCTTAAAACATAGCCTAGACACACATAATAGACCCTAACTGAAGTCCATAACATGGCCTAAAACTGGTAATAAATAGGCTATATCAACTCCCCCAGACTTAACCTTTTGATTGTCCTCAAGCAAACAAGCCTGCGAAAGAGGTTTTGAAAAGCGAAGACTCACATAATATCTAAGTATAACTGTCACCTTAGTTTATTGCAGCCATATCCTATCAATCACAGAAAACTTTATATACCCTATCCTAGTATAGCAACCAAATCCATTCTACCAACAAGTTAGCGAATACTAGTCTGACTCGCCCTTCTACTGATTTCATTTCTTTGCATAAAATAAAAGTGCAAGCTTTACCTTGGGAGTATCAATCAAAGGATATATAGACACTTACCTCTGCAAGTATCTGAATACACATGTAATCTTCTATGATTCCTTTCCTCTCACTCTTTTCACTTCTTCTTAGTCAATGTCTCCCTTCTTTTGAGGATATCATTTTATTCTTTTAATTGACTGAGATATTTAGATAGGCTTCCATGAATCAAGCCCTAATGATTTTTGCCACCAGATCCTGTTCACTTCTTTTTGACATTTTTCTCTTTCTAGGATCATATGAATCAAGCTTTAATGGTTGTAGCCACCAAATCCTTTTAGACTCCTTTTTTAAAATCTGAAGGGGAGAGAGAGGGGAATCAGAAGCACACAGACTTTTACCTTCTACACTTGCAGAAGGAATCCGATTAAATCCCAAAGCAAGCAAATAATGTCAGGATTAGTGTTGGAAATCAGCTTCGTTTCCTTCAAACTTTCTAAGCAAGTGTGATATAGTGGCAGGATGATCCACTTTTGTATCTCTAGTAATCTCTGCAAACAACTTTCTAAGAATGGTGCTAAAGTGTGGTTATTCAATAATAAATCTTGATCATGGTCTCCTTCTTGACTGGATAAAACTCTTTGAAAACTTATATAGATAGTAAATAAAACTCAAAAACAATAAAATAGCATTAGCGAACCTCCCCCTAGACTTAATTTACACTGTCCCCAGTGTAATCCGCCCCGGATTGGTTAGGAAAAAGTAAATCATAAGTAAATATCTTAAGTATAGAACTCGATACCTCTCTCTGTGAGAGAGTGTCGATCGATGGTAGGCAGGTTTGGTCGATCGATGGTCACGATCCAGTGTCGACCGATGGTGCCTCTATGGTGTCGATCGATGCTAGTATAAGTAGTCTGTAGAAATAAAATAAAACTCGAAATAAATAAATACTATAAGTAAAAACTAAGTAAAAACCTCCTAAATAATGAGTTGCCTCCCACTCAACGCTTGGTTATAGTCTTAAGCTCGACGTTTTGAACTTTCTGACTAGAATGGAGGTGGATCAACACTTGGAAAACAAGTGTCTACATCTTCTTTGCTCTTCTGAAACCATGTACCAATGAAGTTTCTCATTGCTTCATCTCCTCTGGCTTTCTCATTCTTTATGATATCCTTAGTAACTTCCACTGAATGCATTCTCGTTTGTAGATTCTCAATATTACTCTGTAGCATTCTAAGTCTGGCAGCTGTAGTCTCTGATATATCCTCCAATTTCTGAGAAATATCTTCCTTCATTAGGCTGTGAGAGAAAACAATCTCATTGAACCTGTCTTCAAATTGTATTTCTGCTGCGTGCATCTGTCTGTCGGACGTAGCATCGATCAATGGTGCGATGTTTCTGTCGCTCGATGTCACTATGTTGTGTCCACTCGCATGTTGTCTTTGAATAATATCCAAATCTCGCTGCATCTTGTCCATGCGTGTAGTCAGACCGGTGAGGCATTTGTCTATAGGATAGTATACATCATCAAGCCTCCTGTGAGAATCTTCTAATGAAATCTCTTGAGCGTTGTAGATCTCATTCACAAGATCATCAATCTATGCTCTGCTATATGTTGCTTGCTTCTTGTTGAACATATGGATCTCTGCTGCATGTTCAGGTAAACATATGTAGCTGTATTTAAACATAGTAGCTCTCTCTAGAACTGCTCTGATATCTTCCTCTTGCACATTCATAATTCGTCCGTCTATAGCGTGTGCATTGCCATTCTCATATCTGTATATGCCATACTCATCTTGCTTTTCCCAAAAGAAAATCCTTCTGCCATCAGCATCAAAAGCTCTCTGTCCATACTCTACCTTACCGTCGATCAGTAGGGGATTTATCCATCTGACCGGTCCTGGAGTTTCTGAAGTGAAAGGGTTAGATGTACAGAACTCGTTGACTCCTGGAATGGTGGTATTGATCGATGCATGCTTCTTGTTGTCGATCGATGTTTGGTAATTGGTTAGGCTCGTGCTCCTGCTCATGCTCCTTGATGTCGATCGATGGTGGTTCTTGCGCGTCGATCGATGGTGGTTGCTGTTGTCCAAATAAACTTTTTGATCCACTAGCCATAACAAGGGCATCTGCTACATCTTCCTTAGGTAAGTTGAGAATCCTCCCATAAAGATCTCGTGCACGTCCTTCTGTATCTTTGAAAATTCCAAACTCTTCTGGTCTCAGATAACCATCTTTTGTAACTTTTACTTCAGTTAATTGTTCTTGCCTTCATTTGATGTCGTTGGATGGCAAATATATGTTGAGGACTGATGCTGGATTGCCTACTCTCGCGTTCATTACCCAGTCATAATCTCCATAGTAACCCTGGTATGCCGGCTTATCGTCGATCAATGTCATCTGTGGGATGTCGATCGATGCTCGGTGATCAGACCGGTGGATGAAAAGATTTCCAGCTGCGTTAGCCATTGCAAGTATATCTGCTACATCGTCTTTCATGACATGTAGAATTAGGCCGTCCATAGCTCTGGCATAACCATCTGGATCTCGCATATACCGAACTCATCTAGTTGTATATAATCATATTCCCTTTCACGTTCTGCAGATGAATCTCGTTCGGTTTCTGCGTCATCTTCAGTATCGATCGACGGATCGATTTCCCAGGTCGAGGGGAAATATGGAAAATTCCAGCCTATTCCAAAGCGATTCATCGGTATTCAATTGTTTCTTCATCTCTGTAATCTTCGTCGTACTCGAGATAAGCTTTGTTGTAGCTGAAATCACCATGCTGGGGGTGGGCTTGTGCGGAAGTGTGAGTGTTGATCGATGCGATAGGGTGGGTATCGATCGATTGTTGAACTATATTGCTATCGATCGATGGGTGGGGGTTGAGTATCGATCGATGATCCTTCTTCTGATTCCTCACCGAACTCGTAATTGCAGAAAATGTGGCCACAAGTTCTGCATTATTGCACAATTCTGTGAGGGTATGCTTATTCTTATAAATCTCATAATACACATTATGATCTATCAAGGAAAGGCACAACTTGTTTGTCTTTATTTCACAAATGGCTCCTACGGTGTCCATGAAAGCTCTTCCAAGTAACAAAGAGGAGTTCCAGTTGATCTGTATGTCCATTACATGGAATTCTATCGAGATTAAGACGTCCTGAATTTGTAGTGGGACATCTCTGCATATCCCCCCCCCCCCCCGAATTGACTTTAGAGCAATCCACAAAAAATGAAAGAGTCGCTGGAAGGTTCGATTCTCAGGTTTAACTTCTCTGCCATAGCTCGGGGTATGATGCTCATAATGATCCAGTGTCACAAAGGGCGTTGGGAAACTCGTGGCCTTTGATCAGACATGGCACTACAAACTTCCCTGGATCACATTTCTTCTTCAAAATAGTTCTCGACTTTTTCCTAGGATGACTCTTGGTATCCTTATCAACCATCATAGGCTCTGATGCATTCATCTTCTGCTCTGAAGTTGTCTTGTTCGTGACCCCTTGTTGCTGAACTCATTTTGTCAGTGGGTACCATCGAGCGATTGTACGATCTCTACGTCGAGCGACGCGTGAAGCTTTTCCCGATTCTGTCAAGTCAACAAGAACCGTCTATCGATTCTCAATAACTTATGTCGATCGATGTCTGTGTGGGCTACCTAACGAACTCGGTTTTCCTACATGGAACTCTTTCTCCTGAGGCTCCTCTCTCCTCATTCTACCCATAAATCATCATCAATCACAGCATTAACGTGATGTTTAAGTCCAGATTCCCTAACCATATCCTCGTATTTGTTAAGGACTTCGCTCGCCTAAGTTACTTGACTTTCCAGCTTCCCCACACGGGCATCGAGATCTTCGATCTTTGTGTTAAGGTGGAGGTACATGAAATCTAACTTCTTATTGAACTCCACAGTCATCCTCTGCTGTTCCTCCAGTACTTTGTCAAACATAAATTCGACCCATGGTCTTCTGATTGGTCTTAAAATCTCCATGCCTTTAGCAGCTTAGGCTTTAGCTTCATGATGAGGTATTGCAGCGTCTGCTTCTGCTTATGTATCATGATTTACAACCCCTTGATCGTCTATCTTTTGACCTGCTGCATTACGCAGATGACCATTGAGGTCATGCAAGTCTCCATTCTCATTCTGAACCACAATTATAGGCACAACCATTTGAACTCGTCTGCTGTCGTCGATCAATTCAGATGAGATGCTGTCGATCGATGCTAAGTGATCAATGTCGGTCGATGCTAGAGTTCTGATTCCGGTCGATGCTATCTGTAAAGAAGTGTCGATCGGTTCTGAATGTATGCCATCGATCGATGCTTGTCGTCTTTCTCTGCAGATTGTACGTTCGAGTTTCTGCGGGTCTGAGAATAGTACTTCTTGTCCTTTATTGCTCCTGGTACTCTTTGCATGCACCTGAAAGACAAAGGATAAGAAAATCAGTAACTCAAAAGTAAAACAAACCTAGACTAAACTCTAGAAATTAAATCTACTTGTGATCAATGTTCCCCGGCAACGACACCAAATTTGACATGCGGTGTTGTTACTGTTCTAGCAGGGTATAAATATCCTACAATCAACTATAAAATTAACCCTCAATTCTAACACACAAAATAATACTCTTGCCAAGAGAGATCAGGTGTAGTACTTAGGGATTGAATCTACAGAGAACAATGACACACAATAGATTTCTTATTCATAATGTTAATCTAGGTGATTATATATATATTGGTAACAGTCTAAGGAAATGTTCCTTAACAGAAAGTGTAGATGCAATATGGAAATATGATAATAATTTTAATATGGAAATATGCTAATAATGTAAATATGGAAATATGCTAATAAACTAACTAGATGTAAATGTAAATATGCTAGATCTAGGGTTTCAGGCAAGTGGATTATAGAAGATAGAAGTTAAGGGTATTTAATCATCGAACTCAATATCTATTGTAAAAGACACAAGCTCTCACTGCGAGTCTAATCTATTGACTAAGTCCAATGTCTCAGCTCTCGCTTGTTGACACGGAGTGACCATCGATCGATGGCAACGATCCTTCATGCGTCTATCGATGGTTTCGTGAGTGAAGCTTTATGACCTAATTCGATAAGTTCACTACATTAAATAGATTAACTAAATTAACTCTCGTTTGTTTCTAGCAACCTAGATCAACAGAATAAACTCCGGTAGTAGACCATGCTCTCGCTTGCGCGTAATTATCTTATTATCAGGATCCTAGTTAGCTACTTTAGAACACAAGCAATAAACACAATTCTATTAATAGATCTAATAATGACCCTAACAATTCTATTGTTTGGCTAATCCATCAGTACCATTAATAAACCCTAAATCTAGTTGATAACTACTCAGACATAATTAAAGCAAGAAGAATATATGGACTCTTACCCCTACAAGTATTTCATTTCTTTGCATAAAATAAAAGTTGAGGCTTTACCCTGGGAGTATCGATCAAAGGATACATGGACTCTTACCCCTACAAGTATCTGAGTAATTAGGCACAAAGTCTTCTTTGATCCCTTTCCTCTCTCTCTTCTCACTTCTCTCAGTCAATGTCTCTCTTCTTTTGAGGGTATCATTTTATTTATTTAATTGACTGAGATATTTGGACAGGCTTCCATCAATCAAGCCCTAATGGTTTTTGCCACTAGATCATGTTCCTTCTTCTAGACCTTTATCTCTTTCTAGAATCATATTAATCAATTTTTAATGGCTGTAGCCACCAAATCCTGTTCGATTCCTTTTTAATCTGAAGGGGAGAGAGAGGGGAATCAGAAGTGCAATGACTTCTACCTACAGACTTGCAAAAGGAATCCGATTCAGTGTATACCAAGCCCCAAAGTAAGAAAATAATGTCAGGATTAGTGTTGGAAATCAGATTTGGTTCCTTCAAACTTTCTAAGCAAGTGTGATATAGCGGTCTAATGAACCACTTTGGTATCTCTAGTAATCTCTGCAAACAACCATCTAAGAATGATGCTTATAGCATGGTTAGTCAATAATAAATCTTGATCATAATCCCCTTCTTGACTCAATAAAAACTTTTTGGAAAACTTATATAAATATAGGAATAAAACTCAAAAACAAATAAATAGCATCAGAGAACCTCCCCTAGACTTAAATTAAATTGTCCCTAGTGTAATCCGTCCCGTATTGGTTTAGGAAAAATCAAATCATAAGTAAATAGTATAAGTAGAAAACTTAATACCTCTCTCTGTAAGAGAGTGTCGATCGATGGTAAGGGGTGTGGTCGATTGATGGTCGCGATCCATTGTCGACTGATGGTGCCTCTGTGGTGTCGATCGATGCTTGACTCAAACAGTCTGCAAAAACAAAGTAAAACTCGAAATAAATAGTCGTAGAAGGAAAAAAGTAGATAAAAGCTTACTAAACAGTGAGTTGTCTCCCACTCAACGCTTGGTTATAGTCTTAAGCTCAACGTTTTGAACTTTCTGACTAGTTTGGAGGTGGATCAAAACTTGGAAAAAAAACGTCTACATCTTCTTTACTCTTCTGAAACCATGTACCAATGAAGTTTCTCATTGCCTCATCTCCTCTAGCTTTCTCATTCTTTATAATCTCCTTAGCAACCTCAACGGAATGCAATCTCTTTTGTAGATTCTGAATACAGTGCTGTAGCATTCAAAGTTTGGCAACTGTAGTCTCTGATATATCCTCCAATTGCTCAGAAATATCTTCCTTAATCAGGCTCTGAGAAAAAGCAATCTCATCGAACCTGTCTTCCAATTGTTTTTTTTTTGCTGTGGTTCTCTGTCTGTCTATCTTAGTATCGATCGATGGCTTGATGGTGCCGTCGATCGATGTCAGTTTGTCTGCTTCAATCGCATGATGTCTTTGAACAGCGTCCAAATCTTTCTCCATCACATCCATGCGTGTAGTCAAACCGGTGAGGCACTTGTCTATAGGATAATAGAAATCATCAAGCCTCTTATAGAAATTATCCAGTGACATTTTTTTTGAGCATTGTAGTCTCATGCACAATATCATCAATATCTACTCTGTTGTGTGTCTTTTGTGTCTGCATAGATATAGCGATCTTTGATACATGTTTTGGCAAACATATGTAGCTTTGCTCAAACATAGTAGCTCTCTCTAGAACTGCTCTGATGTCTGCTTCTTGCACATTCACTACTCTTCCGTCTATAGCTCTTGCATTACCATTCTCATCTTTGTAGATGCCATACTCATCTTTCTTTTCCCAATAGAAAATTCTTCTGCCATCAGCATCATAAGCTCTCCTTCCATGCTTTATAGGACCGTCGATCAATAGTGGGTTGATCTAGTCGATCGATTTTGGACTTTCTGAACCATAAACATTAGAAGCGCAAAACTGGTGGACCCGGGAAAGGTGGTGTCGATCGATGCACGCTGTCTGTCTTCGATCGATCTAGGATGTTTGGAAGTGGAGAGATCATCATGGATTGGTTCGTTGTTCTGCTCCTCAATGTCGATCGACGCTGTGACATGTGTGTCGATCGACGGCTGATGTTGTTTTCCAAAGAATTTTCCTTATCCATTAGCCATAACAAGGACATTTGCTACATCTTCCTTAGATATATGTAGAATTCTCCCATAAAAAGCCCGTGCATGTCCCTCTGAGTCTTTGAAAATTCCAAACTCATCTGGTCGAAGATGACCAATATCTGTATCTTCTGTTCTAATTTCTTGTTCTGGTTTGCGTTTGATGTCTTTCGATGGCCACGAGATGCCGTCTATTGACGCTTGATTATCCACTTTCTTGTTCATTACCCAGCCAGCTTCTTCCATTGCTAGGCCGCGATACTCAATCAGCTCTTCCTCTCTGTAATCTGCATTGTATGCTTCGTAAGCATCACCGTATCCTTGGTATGCCTGATGGGTGTCGATCGATGGTGTATGGTGACCGTCGATCGATGCTCGATAATCAGAATGTTGGACAAAAATATTTCCAGCTCCGTTAGCCATCGCAAGTATATCTGCCACATCTTCTCTCGTGACATGTCGAAATCTGCCATCCATAGCTCCTGCGTGACCATCCGAATCTCTCATAATACAGAACTCATCTGGTTGTAGATAACCATATTCCTTCTCGCGTTCTGCTGGTTAATCTAGTTCGGACTTGGCCTTAATATCAGCATCGATAGATGGTGTAAGACTACCGTCGATCGATGAAGTTTTCCCAATTCGATGGGAAACATGAAAAACACCAGCCTCTTCCATAGCAATAACATGGTACTCAATTATCTCTTCTTCTCTGTAGTCTTCATTGTACTCGAGGTAGGCTGGGTTGTGTTCCAAATCTGCATGGTAGGTGTCGGTCGGTTCTGGAGAAGGAGTATCGATCAATATCATAGGGTGGGTGTCGACCGATTTCTGAGCTGCAAACGCGTCGATCGATTGTCTAGGCTGGGTATCGATCGATGCTCCATCTTTCGTCTCTTCATTGAACTTATAATCGCAGAAGGATGTGGCCACAAGCTCAGCATCATTACAAAATTCAATCGGAGTAGCTTTGTTCTTATTCTTAACAGGTTCATAAAAATATTTTGATCAATTAGATATAGATACAACATGTTTAACTTCATATCACAGATAGCTCCCACAGTGGCCATGAATGCTCTCCCAAGTAGTAGTGAAGAGTTCCAATTTATCCTGATATCCATCACATGGAGGTCTGCTGGGACTAGGGTGTTGTTAATCTGCACTGGAACATCTTTTACCATACCTCATGAGTTCACTTTTGAGAAGTCTACGAATGTGAAAGAAGCATTTGAGGGTTCCACTTTCAGGTTTAGCTCCTATGCCATAATCATTGGCATAATGCTCACTGATGATCCAATATCACAGAGAGCATTAGGATATTCGTTTCCCTTGATGAAACATGGAACCACGAATTTCCCAGGATCACTTTTCTTCCTCAGACAAGTCTTCTGCTTCATCTTCTCTCTGAGATGATTGAACATGATCTCTATATCATCATTTGTGATATAGCCTATTTATTACGAGTTTTAAACCATGTTATAGGCTCTATTTAGGGTCTATTATGTGTGTCTAGGCTATGTTTTAAGGTTTGTATAGGTCAAGGTATGTTTTGGAGATATATGGAGATACTTTGAACTTTTGAAGCATTTAGAAGAGAATAATCTGTGGCTGATCATTTAGAGAGTCGAAGTACAAGGTTGACATCGATCGACGACACAACCTTGGCATTGACCGATGCTACATGACCAAGGTCGATCGTTGTTGCACATTTTCCATCAATCGACGTCCAAATCACAGACATCCGATCTCAAGCCCAAGTTAGAGACAAGACACAAAATTACAAGATTACCCCTGGATGAATTTTGACCTAGATTTTAGGGTTTTATATTTATACTTTATGTATTACACAAGAAAAAAAAAGAGAGGAGAGGGTGGTGTGCCAGTGGCAGATTGTGTGCACCAGCACTCCATTATAGTTTTAGGATTTATTTAGGGGAGTAGATTCATAACTCTTTAGGGAGATTTGTTTTGGAGCCCCAATATTTTTATCTATGCATTATATGCAGAATATTATTTTTACTTTGATTATGTCTGAGTAATTATCAACAAGATTTAGGGTTGAATGATAGCAATCATGGATTAGCGCAAAAGTAGGATTAATAAGTTAAGTTAATATCCATCAAGTGAGTTGTGCTTAATGCTTGCATTCTAGAGTAGCTAACTAGGATCTCGAAAGTAGGACATGGACAACTACGAGAGTAGGTTCTTTGCCAGAATAGACTCTATTGAACTAGGTTGTTAGGAGCATGCGAGAGCTGGTCTAATTAGCTTGGTGAACATATCAAATCTCGGTCACACTTCCTTCTGATTTCACCGTCGATCGACATTAGGCCTTAGCCGTCGATCGATGGTCTTTCTTTTCCTCGCATACGAGAGTTTGAGTTAAAAGGATCAAAATAGTTAATATTTTAGTTCTAGAATATTCACATATCCGTGCTTCTTATTCCCTATAATTCATTGAGCTTGAAACCCTATATCTAGCATATTTACATTTGCATCTAGTTAGTCTATTATCATATTTCCATATTTACACTATTAGCATATTTGATATTGCATTTACACCTTCCAATAAGAAATATTTCCGTAAAATGATTACTTGTTACCAATATATATAATCATCTAGCTTAATCTTTAGAATTAAGAAATTAATTGTGTGCCATTGTTCTCTGTTGATTCGATCCCTAAAGTACTACACTTGATCTCTCTTGGCAAGAGTATTGTTTTGTGTATTAGGATTAAGGGTTAATTTGATAGTTAATTGTTTAAGATATTAATACCCTGCTAGAACAATAAACACACCCGTGTCAAATTTGGGACCGTTGCCGGGGAGCATTGATCTTCATTAGATTTAATTTTTAGGATTTAGTCTAGGTTTGTTTTTACTTTCAAGTTACTAATTTTCCTTTTTCTTTTTCTTTGTTTTTCAGGTGCATGCAAAAGAGTACCAGGAGCAATAAAGGACAAGAATTACTATTCCCAGACCCACAGAAACTCGAACGTACGATCCACAAAGAAAGACGACAAGCATCGATCGATGGCATCTACTCAGCATCGACTGATACTTATTTACGAACAGCATCAACCGATATCAGAACTCTAGCATCGACAGACATTGATCACTCAGCATCGACCGACAACATCTCAACCGCATCGATCGACGACAGCAGACGAGTTTGGATGGTTGCGCCAATAGTAGTGGTTAAGAATGAGAATGGAGACTTGCATGACCTCAATGGTCATATGTGTAATACAGCAGGCCAAAAGATAGACGATCAGTAGGCTGTAATCCCTGATAAAGAAGCAGACGCTGCATTAGCTCAACCAGAATCTAACGCCCAGAGAACGCTGGCTGACTACAACCGTCCAGACCAGTTTTACGCCAACAGATCCTCCATTTGTCCTCAATATTTTCAGAGAAACGATTTTGAGATCAAGCCCGCTTTCTTCGGGCTTGTAGCGCAGACACCTTACCATGGGTTGCGACATGAGCACCCTATGGATCATCTGGAGCGATTTGAGGATCTAGTGATTGCTATTAAAGCCAATGGAGTCCTTGAGGACTATCTCTTTTGTAAGCTCTTCAAGTACTCACTTGCTGGAGAAGCTTCATATTGGCTTAAGCAACTACCACCAGGATCCTTGACATCAAGAACACTTTCTTGCGTAACTTCTTTGATGACGCGGGAGCAGAAAATCTGAGGAGCAAGATTGTTACTTTTTCACAAGAACCTTCAGAGTCTTACAGAAACTCATGGATCAGATTCAAGTCATACCAAAGACACTGTCCACATCAAAGGTTCAACGAAGTGCAACTTCTTAGAACTTTCTTCAGAGGTATTGGATTACACTATCAGATGACTTTGGACACAACTATTGGGGGAAATTTCAGCACCAGGAGCCCTGAAAAAGTTACAAGATTGATTGAGAATCTGGCATCTAGCAGCAGTACCAAGAACACAGATTTTGAGAGAGGGAAATCAGCTCCAGCTGTGAGCAAGGAGCAGAGTGAAGAGGCCAAGGCAAAACAAGATAGTGTTCAAAATTTCTCAAGAAGCAGGTTACTTTTGCAGAAGTAGAGCAATTGAGTCTGAAGAAGATGAGATTGAAGAAGAGGATGTAAACTACATTGATGGGAATGGTTTCCAGACATAAGGGAATCCAAGTTTCAATAGGAACTCCTATGGTACTGGTCAAAGGAGTAACTTTAGTCAGAGTTCACAGCGAAGCCCCTTCAACAACAACATGACTTATGGATGTTCCTACTACTAGAATCCTCCTCCAGAAGGTCAGGAAAACAATATTGAAGCAATGGTTGACAGAGTTTTAGAGGGACAACAGAAGATGACTATGGATTTCAATGAAAAGATAGATGGTCTGTACCTCAACCTCAATACCAAGTTCGAAAACCTCAGCACTCATGTGAAGAAATTGGAGAATTAAGTGATGCAAACAAGTGAGATAATTAAGAGGCATGAGAGATTGACTACGGAGAAAATCGAGGCTGGACAAAAGCACCACGTCAATGCATTGATTGATGATGATTTCTGACAGGAATTCAAGAGAGAGAAACCCCAAGGCAGCGGTTTTCGTGTGGAAAATTTCATATCACTCGGCACTTCTCATTCGCATCGATCGACACCAATCAGTGTGAATTGATCGACAGTGAAGCCTACAGAATCAGTGGCTTTGTGTGAATTGACTAACATCGATCGACACCGGTCTCGTGAAATTGATCGAGAGAGTGATAAAAGAATCGATCGGCAGTACACACTCAGCATCGATCGACATGAGAGAAACCCGGTTCGACTACCGAACCTTAATGCAAGTTTGATTGTACGTCCGACCATGACAGTTTCATAACAGAATACATACACATCTGAAGCTATGGATCTTGATAGAGAAGATGAGGGACCTCAAAGAGGAGCTGGAAACCTTTTTTCCCACCAGTCTGATTATCGAGCATCGATCGACGGTCAACATACACCATCGATCGACACCAATCAGGCATGCCAAGGATACAATGGAGCTTATGAAGAATACGATGTAGATTACAGAGAGGAAGAACTGACTGAGTCTCGCGGCCTGGCACTGGAAGAAGCTGGTTGGGTAATGAATGCGAAAGTGGGTAATCGAGCATCAATCGTCGGCATATCCTGGCCATTGAACGACATCAAACAAAAACCAGAACAATTACTTGGAGGAGAAGATACAGAAGATGGTTATCTCAAACCAGATGAGTTTGGAATTTCAAGAGATACAGAAGGAAGTGCACGAAATCTTTATGGGAGAATTCTAAATCTACCTAAGAAGGATGTAGCAGACGCCCTTGATATGGCTAATGGATCATGAAATTTATTTGGACAAGAGCAGCAGCCATTGATCGATGCACAAATTCCAGCATCGATCGACAGCAAGGAGCAGAAACACGAGCCTATCAACAATCAAATATCGATCAACGACAACAAGCATGCATCGATTGATACCACCATTCAAAGAGTCCATGAGTTATGTACATGTAACCCCTTTAGTTTGGAAAATCTAGGATCGATCGGTTGGATAAATCCACTACTGATAGACGGTCGCGTAGAGCATGGACGGAGAGCTTATGATGCTGATGGAAAAAAAATTCTATTGGAAAAAGAAAGATGAGTATGGCATCTACAGAGATGAGAATGGTAATGCACGAGCTATAGATGGAAGAGTTGTTAATGTGCAAGAAGATGACATCAAAGCGGTTCTAGAAAGAGCTACTATGTTTGAGTACAGCTACATATGTTCACCTGAACATGCAGCAAAGATCGGCATGTCCATGAAGAAGCAAGAAAAATACAGCAGAGCAGAGATTGATGATATTGTGAATGAGATCTACAAAACTCAAGAGATGTCATTGGATGATTTCTACAGGAGGCTTGATGATGTCTACTATCCTATAGACAAGTGCCTCACCGGTTTGACTACACACATGGATGAGATGAAGCAAAATTTGGATACTGTTCAAAGACAGCATGCGAGTGGACTAGATAGAGTGACATTGATCGATACTGATTTTGACAGACAAAAGTACGCAGCAGAAAAACAATTAGAAGACAGGTTCAATGAGATTGTTTTATCTCACAACCTGATGAAGGAAGGTATTTCTCAGTAATTGAAGGATGTGTCAGAGACTACAGATGCCAGACTTATATTGCTACAACGCAATATTGAGAATCTACAAAGGATAATGCATTCAGTGGAGGTTACTAAGGAGATCATAAAGAATGAGAAAGCCAGAGGAGATGAAGCAATGAGAAACTTCGTTGGTACATGGTTTCAAAAGAGCAAAGAATATGTAGACACTTGTTTTCCAAGTGTTGATTCACCTCCATTCTAGTCAGAAAGTTCAATACGTCGAGCTTAAGACTATTACCAAGCGCTGACTGGGAAGAAACCCAATGCTTAGTAAGTTTTAATTAGATTTTATTTTTCATTTATTACTAATTTTCGTATTTATTTATTTCAGACTAAAGAAAAAGAACATAGTAGAAACTTCCAAGTGTACCATCGATCGACACTGAAGAATAAACATCGATCGACCATGGATCATGACCATTGATATAACCTATTTATTACCAGTTCTAGACAATGTTAGAAACTCTATTTAGGGTTTGTTATGTGTTTCTAGGCTTTGAGGTCTTTACATGTCCATGTACGTTTTGGAGATCTATAGACATACTTGGAGTTTTTGGAGCATTTGGAGAGGAATAATCTGTAACTGATCATTGAAGAGAGTCTAAGTTCGAGATTACCATCGATCGACAATACAACGTAGGCGTCGACTGATCTTACATGACCAAGATCGATCGATGCTGCACATCTGCCATCGATCGATGTCCAGTTCGCAGACAGCCAACTTTCAAGCCCAATTTAGAGACATGACACGAGATTACAAGATTACCCTTGGACGAGTTTTGACCTAGACTTTAGGGTTTTATATTTGTACTTTATGTATTGCAACAGAAAGAAGAGTATGCTAGCGTTAGGGGGATAAGTAGCTTTGAAACCCACCCCAATATTTTATCTATGTATTTTATTCAGATTATTATTCTTATTTCAATTATGTATGAGTAGTTATCAACTAGGTTTAGGGTTCATCAATGGTACTGATTGATTAGCCAAACAATAAAATTGTTAAGGTCATTATTAGATCTATTATATAATTGTGTTTATTGCTTGTGTTCTAGAGTAGCTAACTAGAACCCTGATAATAGGATAGTTAGGCGCAAGCAAGAGCATGGTCTACTATCAGAATCTATTCTGTTGAGATAGGTTTCTAGAAACAAACGAGAGTTGATTTAGTCAATCTAGTGAACTTATCGAATTAGGTCACAAAGCTTGACTCAAGAAACCATCGATCGACGCAGGATCATTGCCATTGATTGACGGTCATTATGTGTCAACAAGAGAGAGCTGAGACATTTGACTTAGTCAATATATTAGGCGCGCATGCGAGAGCTTTGTGTCTTTTACATTAGATTTCGAGTTCCATGATTAAATACCTTTAACTTCTATATACTCTAATCCACTTGCATGAAACCCTAGATCTAACATATTTCAATATCTACATTACTAGCATATTTCCATATTTACATTACTAGGATATTTCCATATTGCATCTATACCTTCTAATAAGGAATATTTCCTTGACATGACTACTTGCTACCAATATATATAGTTACCTAGCTTAGCCTTTAGAAATAAGAAATTTATTGTGTGCCATTGTTCCCTGTGGATTCGATCTCTAAGTACTACACCTTATCTCTCTTGACAAGAATATTATTTTGTGTGTTAGGATTAAGAGTTATTTTGACTGTTGTTTGCTTAGGATATTATTACCCTATTAAACATAAAAACACACACATGCAACTTTGGCGCCGTTGCCGGGAAACATTGATCGCCATTAGATTTATTTTCGAGGACTTAGTCTAGTTTTGTTACTTTAAAGGTTACTGATTTTTCTTTTTCTTTGTTTTTCAGGTGCATGCAAAAGAGTACCATGAGCAACAAAGGACAAGACTTACTGGTCTCTGACCCACAACAACTCGAACGCACGATCCGCAAAGAAAGACGACACGCATCGATCTACGGCATAACTTCATTATCGACTGATACATCTTTATGCACAGCATCAACCGACAACAGAACTCAACCATTGACCGATACCATATCTCTAGCATTGACCGATATTGATCATATAGCATCGATCAACAGCATCTTATCCGCATCGATCGACGACAGCAGACGAGTTCAGATGGTTGCGCCTATAATTGTGGTTCAGAATGAGAATGGAGACTTGCATGACCTCAACGGTCATCTGTGTAATGCAGCAGGTCAAAGGATATAAAATTAGGGGACTATAATCCTAGATACAGAAGAAGAAGCAGACACTGCAATAGCTCAACCTGAAGCTAACGCCCAAGCTGCTCAGAGAACACTGGCTGACTACAACCGTCCAGACCAGTACTATGCCAACATATCCGCCATTCGTCCTCCAGCTTTTCAGAGAAACGATTTTGAGATCAATCCCGCTTACTTCGGACTTGTAGCGCAGACGCCTTACCATGGGTTGTGACACGAGCACCCTATGGATTATCTGGAGCGATTTGAGGATCTTGTGAATGCTATTAAAGCCAATGGAGTCCCTGAGGACTATATTTTCTGTAATCTCTTCAAGTACTTACTTGTTAGAGAAGCTTCATATTGGCTTAAGCAGCTACCACCAGGATCTCTGACATCCTGGACTGACATTAAGAACGCTTTCTTGCGTAACTTCTTTGATGACGCAAGAGTAGAAGATCTCAGGAGTAAGATTAGTACTTTTTCACAAGAGCCTTTAGAGTCTTTGAGAAACTCATGGATCAGATTCAAGTCATATCAGAGAGACTGTCCATATCATGGGTTCAACGAAGTGTAGCTTCTTAGCACTTTCTTCAGGGGTATTGGACTGCAGTATCAGATGGCTTTGGACACAGCTAGTGAAGGAAATTTCAGCACTAGGAGCCCTGATGAAGCTACAAGATTGATTGAGAATATGTCATTTAGCAACAGTACCAAGAACACAGATTTTGAGAGGAAGAAATCAACTCCAACAATAAGCAAGGAGCAGACTGAAGAGGTAAAACCAAAGCTGGATAGTGTCCAGAAATTTTTCAGAAAGCAGGTTACTTTTGCATAGGTAGAAGCGATAAAGTCTGGACACGATGAGAATGAAAAGAGGATTTGAACTACATTGATGGGAATGGTTTCCAGAGACAAGGGAATCCAGGTTTCAGCTGGAATTCTCATGGTACTGGTCAAAGGAGTAACTATAATCATAATTCACAGCTAAGACCCTCCAAAAACGACATGACATATGGATCTTCATACTACAAAAATCGTCCTCCAGAAAATCATGGAAGCAACATTGAAGCAATGGTTGATTGAGTCTTAGAGGGACAGCAGAAGATGACTGTGAATTTCAACGGAAAGATAGATGATTTGTACCTCAAACTCAACACCAAGTCTGATTCTGCGTCAATGCATTAATTGATGAGGATTTCTGACAGGAAGTGAAACCCCAAGACAGCAACTTTCGTGTGGCAAATTCTATATCACTCGGCAATTCCCGTCCACATCGATCGACGCATGACAACGAGCATCGACCGACGGTGACACCTACATAATCGATTACCTCATGTGAATCGACTAACATCGGTCGACACCATTCTCACGACCTCAATCCACACAATTCTCACAACCTCGATCGACATAAAGACGAAGGAATCGATCGACACTTCGTGCATGTCATCGATCGACAGCGTGCAAACCCAGTCCGATTACCCAACCTCAACGCAAGTCTGATTGTGCGTCCAACAATAAAAATTTCAGAATAGAATTCAGACACGTTTGAATCTACGGATCTTGATAGAGAAGATGAGGGACACTCAAAGAGGAGGCAAAAGATCCCAAAACACCAACGCAGAGAAGCCAATGAAAAGGGAATGGATGACTTTGCTAAAAGAGTTTTCAAAATTCCTTTAGATATCTATTTTGATGAAGCTTATTATACTCACATATTTTGGATGTTTTTCAGGGAAACAAGGGAAAAAGATGATGACATAGAAACCATGTTCAATCACCTCAGAGAGAAGATGAAACAGAGAACATGTTTGAAAAAAGAAAAGTGATCCTCGGAAGTTTGTGATTCCATGCTTCATCAAAGGAAACAAATACCCTACCGCCCTCTGCGACACTGGATCTTCAGTGAGCATTATTGATATAGCCTATTTATTACCAGTTTTAAACTATGTTATCAACTCTATATAGGGTTTTTATGTGTGTCTAGGATATGTTTTGAGGTCTTTACAGGTCCACGTACGTTTTGGAGATATATGGAGATACTTGGAGCTTTTGGAGCATTTGGAGAGGAATAATTCGTAGCAGATCATTGAAGAAAATTGAAGTACGAGATTACCATCGATCGATGATACAATGTAGGCGTCGACCGATGTTACATGACCAAGATTGATCGATGTTTCACATCTACCATTGATCGATGTTTCACATCTACCATTGATCGATGTTTCACATCTGCCATTGATCGATGTCCAGTTCGCAGACAGCCGACTTTCAAGCCCAAGTTAGAGACATGATATAAGATTACAAGATTACCCCTGGACGAGTTTTGACCTAGACTTTAGGGTTTTATATTTATACTTTATGTATTGCACTAGAAAAAGAGAGTATGCTAGTGTTAGGGGGCTAAGTGTGCTTTGAAACCCACCCCAATATTTTATCTAAGTATTTTTTTTCAGATTATTATTCTTATTTCAATTATGTCTGAGTAGTTATCAACAAGGTTTAGGGTTCATCAAACGTACTGATGGATTAGCCAAACAATAGAATTGTTAAGGTCATTATTAGATCTATTAATAGAATTGTGTTTATTGCTTGTGTTCTAGAGTAGCTAAATAGAATCATGATAATAAGATAGTTAGGCGCAAGCGAGAGCATGGTCTACTTCCGGAATCTTTTTTGTTGAGCTAGGTTGCTAGAAACAAACGAGAGTTGATTTAGTCAATTTAGTAAACTTATCGAATTAGGTCATAAAGCTTGATTCAAGAACCATCGATCGACGTAGGATCATTGCCATCGATCGATGGTCATTCTGTGTCAACAAGCGAGAGCTGAGACATTGGACTTAGTCAATAAATTAAGCGCTCATGCGAGAAGTGGTGGCTTTTACATTAGATTTCGAGTTCCATGATTAAATACATTTAACTTCTATCTAATATAATCCATTTGCATGAAACCCTAGATCTAGCATATTTCCATATTTACTTTACTAGCATATTTCCATATTTATATTACTAGCATATTTACATATTTACATTACTAGCATATTTCCATATTGCATCTATACCTTCTAATAAGGAATATTTCCTTGACCTGACTACTTGCTACCAATATATATAGTTACCTAGCTTAGCCTTTAGAAACAAGAAATTTATTGTGTGCCATTGTTCCATGTGGATTCGATCCCTAAGTACTAAACCTGATCTCTCTTGACAAGAGTATTACTGTTTTATTTAGGATTAAGGGTTAATTTAACAGTTGTTTTCTTAGGATATTATTACCCTATTAAAACATAAAAACACACACACGTCAACCATCGGTCGACACCATCCATCTGCCATAGATCGACACTCTTTTACAGAGTCTAGTATCAAGTTTCTCTCTTAAGGTATTTATTTATGATTAGATTTTTCCTAACCAACCCGGGGCGGATTACACTGGGATGGTGTAATTTAAGTTTGGGGGAGGTTCGCTAATGTTATTTTATTGTTTTTGAGTTTTATTTACTATCTATACATAAGGTTTTAATAAGTTTTATTGGGTCAGGAAGAGCACTATGATCACGATTTATTATTGACTAACCACATTTTAGGACCATTCTTAGAAGGTTGTTTGCAGAGATTACTAGTGATACCAAAGTGGATCATCATGCCACTATATCACATTTGCTTAGAAAGTTTGAAGGAACCAAAGCTTATTTCCAATACTAATCTTGACATTATTTGCTTGCTTTGGGATTTGGTATACACTGGATCGGATTCCTTTCTGTAAGTCTGGAAGGTAAGAGTCTGTGTGCTTCTGATTCCCCTCTCTCTCCCCTTTAGATTAAAAAAAGAGTCGAATAGGATTGGTGGCTACAATCCTTAAAGCTTGATTCATATGATCCTAGAAAGAGATAAATGTCAAAAAGAAGTGGACAAGATCTAGTGGCAAAAACCATTAGGGTTTGATTCATGGAAGCCTGTCCAAATATCTCAGCCAATTAAAATATTAAAATGATACCCTCAAAAGAAGGAAGACATTGACTGAGAGAAGTGAGAAGAGAGAGAGAGGAAAGGAATCAGAGAAGACTACATGTGTGTTCAGATACTTGGAGAGGTAAGAGTCCATATATTCTTTGATCAATACTCCCAAGGTAAAGCCTACACTTTTATTTTATGCAAAGTAATGAAATCAATAGAGGGGTGAGTCAGACTAGTATTCGCTAAGTTGTTGGCAGAATGAATTTGGTTGATATGATAGGATAGGGTATATAAAGTTTCTCCGTGATTGAGTTGATAGGATGTGGCCACAATAAAGTAAGGTGATAGTTATACTTAGACATTATGTGAGTCTCCACTTTTCAAAACCCCTTTCGCAGGCTTGTTTGCTTGAGGACAAACAAAAGGTTAAGTCTGGGGGAGTTGATATAGCTATTTATTACCTGTTTGAGACCATGTTATGGGCTCTATTTAGGGTATATTATGTGTGTCTAGGCTATGTTTTAAGGTCTTTACAGGTCCAGGTACGTTTTGGAGATATGTGGAGATACTTGGAGCTTTTGGAGCATTTAGAAGAGAATAATCCGTAGTTGGTCATTTAGAGAGTCGAAGTACAAGGTTGACATCGATCGACGACACAACCTTGGCGTCGACCGATGATACATGACCAAGGTAGATCGATGTTGCACATTTTCCATCGATTGACTTCCAAATCGCTGACAGTCGATCTCAAGCCCAAGTTAGAGACAAGACACAAGATTACAAGATTACCCGTGGATAAGTTTTGACCTAGATTTTAGGGTTTTATATTTATACTTTATGTATTACACCAGAGAAAAAGAGGAGAGGGCACTGTGCTAGTGGCAGATTGTGTGCACCCGCACTCCATTATAATTTTGGGATTTATTTAGGGGAGAAGATTCATAACTCCTTAGAGTGATTTGTATTGGAACCCCATTGTTTTATCTATGTATTATATTCAGACTATTATTCTTATTTTGATTATGTCTGATTAGTTATCAACTAGATTTAGGGTTGAATGATAGCAATCATGGATTAGTCCAAAAGTTGGATTGCTAAGTTAAGTTTATATCCATCAATTGATTTGTGCTTAATGCTTGCATTCTAAAGTAGCTAAATAAGAACTCGAAAGTAGGACATGGACGACTACAAGAGTAGGTTCTGTGCCAGAATAGCCTCCATTGAACTAGGTTGTTAGGCGCATGCGAGAGCTGGTCTAATTATCTTGGTGAACATATCAAATCTCGTTCACACTTCCTTCTGATTTCACCGTCGATTGGGATTAGGCCTTAGCTGTCGATCGATGGTCTTTCCTTTTGCTCGCATACGAGAGTTAGAGCTAAAAGGGTCATAATAATTAATATCTGAGTTCTAGAATATTCACATATACGTGCTTCTTATTCCCTATAATTCATTGAGCTTGGAACCCTAGATCTAGCATATTTACATTTGCATCTATTTAGTTTATTATCATATTTAAACTATTAGCATATTTCCATATTGCATCTAAACCTTCCAATAATAAATATTTCCTTAAACTGATTAGTTGTTACCAATATATATAATCACCTAGCTTAATCTTTAGAAATAAGAAATCTATTGTGTGTCTTTGTTCTCTGTGGATTTGATCCCTAAATACTCCACCTGATCTCTCTTGGCAAGAATATTGTTTTGTGTGTTAGGATTAAGGATTTATTTGATAGTATTGTTTAGGATATTTATACCCTGCTAGAACAATAAACACACCCGTGTCAATCTGTCTCCCTTGTTTCCCTGAAAACATCCACAATCTGTGAGTTTAATAAGCTTCATCAAAAGGAATATCTAAAGAAATTTTGAAAACTCTTTTAGCAAAGCTATCCAGCTCTTTTTCATTTGATTCTCTACGTTGATGTTTGGGGATATTTTGCTTTCTCTTGGAGTGTGCATCGTCTTCTCTATCAAGATCCATGACTTCAGATGTGTTTGTAATATGTTCTGAAACCGTCACTGTTGGACGGCCAATCAAACTCGTGTTGATGCTCGGCAGTCGAACTTATCTTCTCATCTGTCGATCGATGCTCAAGTCGCATTGTCGATCGATACTGTTATCTTTATCGGTCGGTGGTCTCATCTCTGTGTTGATCGACGCTCGTCGCTTGGTGTCGATCAACACCAATGGGAAATCCCGAATGACAAAGAATTTTTCACACGAAAATCTCTTTCTTGGAGCTCTTCTCTCTTAACTTCCTGCCAAAAATCATCATCAATCAATGCATTGACGTGGTGCTTCTGTCCAGCCTCCATCTTCTCCTTGATAAGGCTCTCAGCACTTGATTCTCCAATTTCTTCACATGGGTGATGAGGTTTTCAAACTTGGTATCGAGGTTGAGGTACCGAACATCTATCTTTCCATTTAAATCCACAGTCATCTTATGCTGCCCCTCTAAAACTCTATCAACCATTGCTTTGATCTTTCTTTCCTGAGCCTATGTATGAGGATTCTGGTAGTAAGAAGATCCATAAATCATATTGTTGTTGAAGGACTTTCGTTGTGAACCCTGATTAAAGTTACTCCTTTGACCATTCCCATAAGAGTTCCTATTGACCTTGATTCCCTTGTCTTTGGAAACCCTTCCCATCAATGTAGTTCACATCCTCTTCTTCAATCTCATCATCTCCAGACTCTATTGCTGCTACTTCTGAAAAAGTAACATGCTTCTTGAGAACTTTCTGAACACTATCCATTTTTTCCTTGACCTCTTCAATATGCTCCTTGCTCAAAGCTGGAGTTGATTTCTACCTCTCAAAATCTGTGTTCTTGGTACTGCTACTAGATGCTAGATTCTCAATCAATCTTGTAGCTTCTCCGGAACTCCTAGTGCTGAAATTCCCTTCACTAGCTGTGTCCAAAGCCAACTGATATTGCAATCCAATACCTCTGAAGAAAATGCTAAGAAGCTGCACTTAGTTGAACCCATGAGGTGGACAATCTCTCTGGTATGACTTGAATCTGATCCAGGAGTTTCTGAAAGACTTTGAAGGGTCTTGTGAAAAAGTAGCAATCTTGCTCCTCAGATCTTATGCTCTCGCGTCATCAAAGAAGTTACGCAAGAAAGTGTTCTTGATGTCAGTCCAGGATGTCAGAGATCCCGGTGGTAACTGCTTAAGCCAATACGAAGCTTCTCCAACAACTGAGTACTTGAATAACTTACAAAAGAGATAGTCCTCAGGGACTCCATTGGCTTTAATATCAGTCACTAGATCCTCAAATCGCTCCAGATGATCCATAGGGTGTTCGTGTCGCAACCCATAGTAAGGCGTATGCGCTACAAGTCAGATGAAAGCGGGCTTGATCTCAAAATTGTTTCTCTGAAAATATGGAGGACAAATGGCGGATCTGTTGGCGTAGAATTGGTCTGAACGGTTGTAGTCAGCTAGTGTTCTCTGAGCAGCTTGGGCGTTAGCTTCAGGTTGAGTTACTGCAACGTCTGCTTCTGTTTCTGCTTCTGTATCAGGGATTACAGTCCTCTGATCGTCTATCTTCTGACCTGCTGCATTACGTAGATGACCGTTGAGGTCATGCAAGTCTCCATTCTCATTATGAACAAATACTAAATTCGCAACCATCTGAACTCGTCTGCCGTTGTCGATTGATTCAGGTAAGTTGTTGTTGATCGATGTTGTGTGATCAAGTCGATGGTCGATTTCTGATGTCGGTCGATGCGGTCCGTAAAGAAGTGTTGGTCGACGCTTTGTAGGTGTTGTCGATCGATGCTTGTCGTCTTTCTTTGCGGATCGTACGTTCGAGTTTCTCTGGGTCTGAGAACAGTAGTTCTTGTCCTTTATTGTTCCTGGTACTTCTTTGCCTACACCTGAAAATTAAAGGAAAAGAAAAGTTTAGCAACTTGAAAGTAAAAACAAACTTAGGCTAAATCCTAGAAATTAAATCTAATGCCGATCAATGCTCCCCGGCAACGGCGCCAAATTTGACATGTGTGTTTTTATTGTTCTAGCAGGGTATGAATATCCTAAACAGTTGACTATCAGATTAACCTTAATCTTAACACATAAATAATAGTCTTGCCAAGATAGATCAGGTGTAGTACTTAGGGATCGAATCCACAAAGAGCAATGTCACACAATAGATTTCTTATTTCTAAAGACCAAGCTAGGTGGGTATATATATTAGTAGGTAAACAATCAATCAATCAAGGAAATATTCCTTGTTAAGAGGCATAGATACTATATGGAAAATATGCTGATAATGTAAATATGGAAATATTATATTTAACTAACTAGATATAAATGTGAATATGCTAGATCTAGGGTTTCAAGCTTAATGGATTATAGGGAATATGAAGCACGAAAATGTAAATATTCTAGAACTCAAATATTAACTATTCTGACCCTTTTAACTCCAACTCTCGTATGCGAGCAAAAGGAGAGATCATCGATTAACGGCTAAGGCTTGATGTCGATCGATGGTGAAATCAGAAGGAAATGTGAACGAGATTTGATAAGTTCACCAAGCTAATTAAACCAGCTCCCGCAAGTGCCTAACATCCAAGTTCAATGGAGTCTATTCTGGCAGAGAACCTACTCTCGTAGTCGTCCATGTCCAACTTTCAAGATCCTAGTTAGCTAGTCTAGTATGCAAGCATTAAGCACAACTCAATTGATGGATATTAACTTAACCTAGTGATAGGTCCTGACATTTAGCAGTATTTTGCCATGATATCAGCCCTATTTGAAGTCTATTATATGTGTTTGGATTATGTTTTAAAGTATTTTCAGGTTCATGTACGTTCTGGAGAACTTTGGTGATTATGGAGCTTTTAGAGATGTAGAACTGCAAAGATGCGTCAGATGTTTATCTATGGATGGAGACATTCTCACGGTGAGATTGAGCTGATATTTTTTCAGAAGATATATCTTTGAGCTGATATTTTTTCAGAAGATATATCTCATGAGCACCCTACGGAGCATTTAGAGTGATTTGAGGATCTTGTGTCTGCCATCAAAACTAATAGAGCCACTGAGACTATCTTCTATGCAAGTTCTTCAAGTATCCTCTTACTGGAGATACTTCATATTGGCCTAAGCAGCTATCACAATGATCTTTTACATCCTAGATAGACATCAAAAATGTCTTTATGCGTGACTTCTTTGATGATTCTAGAGCTGGGGATTTGAGAAGCAGAATTTCTACATTCACACAGGAGCGTACAAAGTCTTTCAGAAACTCCTAAATCAGATTCAAATCCTACCAAAGAGATGGACATCAACGACAGCAGGACCCTTCCATCGATCGACGGCCGATTAAACAGAAGTATGACAGTTGCCAAGAATAGACATGAGCCTTATATATACTTATAAGCACTCAAATCCAACCATACCCAAACCCAGACAGACAGATAAACCAGTCCCTATGGTAATTGAGAAAGCAATAGATAGCCATTCTAGAAGAAAGAAGAAGATCCCTAAGCATCTTAGAAGGGAAACTAGTGAAAAAGAGATGGACATCTTTAATAAGAGAGTCCTTAGAATCCCATTAGAAACCCCATTTGAGGAAGATTATTACACTCACAGGTTGTAGATGTTCTTAAGAGAAACCAAGGAGACTGATGAGGACGTTGAAAGAATGTTCAATCATCTGAGGGAGAAGATAAAGCAAAAGGGTTAAGTTGAAGAAGAGAAGCGAGCTTGGGAAGTTTGTGATTCCCTGCAACATCAAGGGACAAAATCACCCTCATTCACTCTGCAACACCGTCTCTTCAGTAAGTATTATGCCAAGAACCATGGCAGAGGTGTTAAACTTAAAGGTGGATCCTTCTAGTGATTCATTAAGTTTTCTGGATTGCTCTAAGGTGAATTGAAGAGGCCTAGTCAAAAGCCTCTGACGTGAGTGTGTTTCTATGTTTCAATAGGGTAATAATATCATAAACAAACAGCTGTCAAATTAACCTTTAATACTAACACACAATACAATAATACTCTTGTCAAGAGAAATCAGGTGTAGTACTTAGGGATCGAATACACAGAGAACAAAGGCACACAACATATTTCTTATTTCTAAAGCCTAAGCTAGGTAACTATATATATTGGTAGCAACTAATCAGGTCAAGAAAATATTCCTTATTGCAAAGTATAGATGCAATATAGAAATATGCTAATAATGCAAGTATGGAAATATGCTAGTAATGTAAATATGGAAATATGCTAGTAATGTAAATGTGGAAATATGCCAGTAATGTAAATATGGAAATATGCTAGATCTAGGGTTTAAAGCAAGTGGATTATAGTAGATATAAGTTAAAGGTATTTAATCATGGAACTCGAAATCTAATGTAAAAGACACCAGCTCTCGCATGCGCGCCTAATCTATTGACCAAGTCCAATGTCTCAGCTCTCGCTTGTTGACACGGAATGACCGTCGCTCGATGGCAATGATCCTTTGTCGATCGACAGTTTCTTGAATCAAGAGTTATGACCTAGTTTGATAAGTTCACTAGATTGACTAAATCAACTCTTGTTTGTTTTTAGCAACCTAGCTCAACAGAATAGATTCCGGTGGTAGACCATGATCTCGCTTGCACCTAACTATCCTATTATAAGGGTTATAGTTAGCTACTCTAGAACAGAAGCAATAAACGCAATTCTATTAATAGATCTAATAATGACCTTAACAATTCTATTGTTTGGCTAATCCATCATTACCATTGAAAAACCCTAAACCTAGTTGACAGTTACTCAGACATAATTAAAGTAAGAATAATAATCTAAATAAAATGCATAGATAAAATAAAGAGGTTTCAAAGAACACTTAGAATACACTAGCAAATGCTAGCACACACACAAACTCTTGCCCCCTTAACTCTAGCACACTTAGCATGGTGCAATACATAAAGTATAAATAAAAGCCTAAAGTCTAGGTCTCGTCCAAGAGTAGTCTTGTTATCTTGTCTCATGTCTCTAACTTGGGCTTGAAAGTTGGTTGTCTGCGAACTGGACATCGATCGATGGCAGACGTGCAACATCGATCAATATTGGTCATGTAACATCGGTCAACGCCAAGGTTGTATCGTGGATCGATGGTAATCTCGTACTTTGACTCTCTTCAATGATCAGCTATGGATTATTCCTCTCCAAATGCTCCAAAAGCTCCAAGTATCTCCAAAACGTACATGGACCTGTAAAGACCTCAAAACATAGCCTAGACACACATAACAGACCCATATATAGTCTATAACATGGTCTAAAACTGGTAATAAATAGGCTATATCAACTCCCCCAGACTTTACCTTTTGTTTGTCCTTAAGCAAATAAGGTGTGGAACATGTTTTGAAAAGCGAAGACTCACATATTGTCTAAGTATAACTGTCACCTTACTTTGTTGCAACAACATCCTATCAAGCCAATCACAAAGAAACTTTATATACCCTATCCTAGTATAGTAACCAAATCCATTCTACAAACAACGTAGCAAATAGTAGTCTGACTCGCCCCTCTACTGATTTCATTTCTTTGCATAAAATAAAAGTGCAGGCTTTACTTTGGGAGTATCGATTAAGGGACACATGGAATCTTACCTCTGCAAGTATCTGAACACACATGCAGTCTTCTCTGATTCCTTTCCTCTCTCTCTTCTCACTTCTTCTCAGTCAATGTCTCCCTTCTTTTGAGAGTATCATTTTATTTTTTTAATTGACTGAGATATTTGGATAGGCTTCCATGAATCAAGCCCTAATGGTTTTTGTCACTAGATCATGTTCACTTCTTTTTTGACATTTTTATCTTCTAGTATCATATGAATCAAGTTTTAATGGTTGTAACCACCAAATCCTGTTTGATTCCTTTTTTATCTGAAGGGGAGATAGAGAGGGGAATCAGAAGCACACAGACTTTTACCTTCCAGACTTGCAGAAGGAATCCGATCCAATGTATACCAAATCCCAAAGCAAGCAAATAATGTCAGGATTAGTGTTGGAAATCAGCTTTGGTTCCTCCAAACTTTCTAAGCAAGTGTGATATGGTGGCAGGATGATCTACTTTGGTATCTCTAGTAATCTCTGTAAATAACATTCTAAGAATGGTGCTTATAGCATGGTTAGTCAATGATAAATCTAGATCATAGTCTCCTTCTTGACTCAATAAAACTTTTTTTCAAAAAACTTATATAGATATAAATAACATTAGCGAACCTCCTCCAGACTTAAATTACATTGTCCCTAGTGTAATCTCCCGGATTGATTAGAAAAATTAAATCATAAATAATTAGCTTAAGTATTGAACTCGATACCTCTCTTTGTAAGATAGCGTCGATCGATGGTCGAATATGGGTATCGATCGATGCTAGACCTTTAAGTTCCTATTTCTTATAAAACTTAAAATAAAACACAATATCAGTAATACCTCCCCCAGACTTTAACAACACTATCGTCAGTGTTATACAGTCCAGACTTTAACAACACTATCGTCAGTGTTATACAGTCTGAGATTGGGGAATAAATAAACCATAAGGACCAATTTTAACAAGGAAAAACTGATAAACCTGCTCGCTGATGGTGACCGTCGATCGACACAGTTAAGTGCCTATCGATCGATGCGTTGCTTACTCCGTCGATCGGATTTGGTCAAGTGTCGGACGATTCGCTATGCAGATTGTCTTCCTTGAGATTTTTTTAAGTATCTGGAATAAATAAATACAAAAATTAGTAATAAATGAAGAATCAAAATTAATTAAAATTTACTAAACAGTGGGTTGCCTCCCACTTAGCGCTTGTTGGTTAGAGTCTTAAGATCGACATTGGGAATGCTTTGACTAGAAAGGAGTTGATCAACACTTGGAAAACAAGTGGCTACATCTTCGTTGCTCTTCTGAAACCATGTACCAATGAGGTTTCTGATTGTCTCATCTCCTCTGATTTTCTCGTTCTTGATGATTTCCTTAGTAACCTCCAGTGAATGCATTCTTCTTTGTATATTTTCAATACTGCGCTAGAGCATTCTAAGTCTGGCAGCTGTAGTGTCTGACATTTCCTCTAGTTGCTGAGAAACATCTTCCTTCATCAGGTACTGAGAAAAAGCAATATCAGAGAACATTTCTTCTAAGTAGCGTTCTGATGCAAACATCTTTATGTCGAACTCAGTATCGATCGATGGCGTGGGGTTGCCGTCGATCGATGTCACTCCATCCGGTCTACTCGCATGCTATCTCTGAAAAGTATCCATGTCGTGCTTCATCTCATCCGTGCATATAGTCAAATTCGTGAGGCATTTATCTATAGGATAGTAAACATCGTCAAGCCTCATATAGAATTCATCCTTTGACATCTTCTGAGCTTGGTAGATCGCATGCACAATATCATCAATCTCTGCTCTGTTGTATGTCTCCTGCTTCTGCTCTGTGTTGTCGATCGATGCTGGAACATGTGCGTCGATTGATGGTGTTGCGGTTGTCCAAAGAAATCTCCTGATCATCCAGCCATGAAAAGGGTGTTTGCTACATCTTTGTTCGGTAGAGTTAGAATTCTCCCATAAAGACCTCATGCACATCCTTCTACATATCTGAAAATTCTAAACTCATCGGGTCTAAGATACCCAGCTTATGTTTCTTCTGGTCCAAGTAAAGGGTCTGGTTTTCGTTTGATGTCGTTTGATGGCCAAGACATGCCGATTGTTGATGCTGGATTGCCTACCCTCGCGTCCATTATCCAGCCAGGTTCATCCTCATAATAATCTGAGTCATACTCTTTGTAGGCTTCACCGTATTCTTGGTATTCCCAATTGATGTCGATCGATGGTCTATGGTTACTGTCGATCGATGCTCGGTGATCATACCGGTGCCCAAAAAGGTTTCCAGCTCCATTGGTCATTGCAAGTATATCTGCAATATCCTCCTTCGTGACGTTTAGAATTCTGCCATCCATAGCTCTTGTGTGACCGTCTGGATCTCTCATAATACCGAGCTCATCTGGTTGTAGATAACCAGCTTCTCTGTCGTGTTCTTCTGCTGAATCATGTTTGGGTGCTGCTTAATGTTCAGTATCGATCAATGGCGTATGGTTTCCGTTGATCGATGTCAATTTCCCCGGTTAATGGGAAACATGAAAAACTCCAGCCTATTCCATAGTAAGCCCTTGGTAATCGATCAGCTCTCCTTCTATGTAGTTTTAATTGTATTCGAGGTAGGCTGGGTTTTAATCGGAATCAGCATGGTGGGTGTGGATCGGTGCTAGGCTATGGGTGTCGATCGATGTTGAAGGGCGGTTATCGATCTATTGCTGATGTGCAAGACTGTCGATCGATTCAAGGGGTTGGGTGTCGATCCATGCTCCATCTATAGATTCCTCATTACACTCGTAATCGTAGAAACATGTGGCCACAAGCTCTGCATCATTACACAATTCAATCAGGGTAGCCTTGTTTTTATTTTTAACAGGTTCATAAATATTTCTATCAATTAGAGATAGATACAACATGTTTAACTGCATGTCGCATATGGCTCCCACAGTAGCCATGAATGCTCTCCCAAGTATAGCGAAGAGTTCCAATCTATCCTGATGTCCATCACATGAAAGTCTACTAGGAATAGGGTGTTGTTAATCTGCACTGGAACATCCTTTACCATCCCTTTCCGAGTTCACTCTTGAGCAGTCTACAAATGTGAACGAATCATTGGAGGGTTCCACTCTTAGGTTCAGCTCCTCTGCCATAGACTTTGGCATAATGCTCACTGAAGATCCGGTGTCGCAGAGGGTGTTAGGGTATTTGTTTCCTTTGATGAAGCATGTAATCACAAACTTCCCAGGATCACTTTTCTTTTTCAAACAGGTTCTCTGCTTCATCTTCTCTCTGAGGTGATTGAACATGGTTTCTATGTCATCATCTGTTTCCCTGAAAAACATCCACAATCAGTGAGTATAATAAGCTTCATCAAAAGATATATCTAAAGGAATTTTTAAAACTCTTTTAGCAAAGCCACCCATCCATTTCATGGGCTTCTCTGCGTAGATGTTTTGGGATCTTTTGCCTCCTCTTTGAGTGTCCCTCGTCTTCTCTATCAAGATCTGTAGATTCAGACGTGTCTGTATTCTATTCTAAAATTTTTGTTGTTGGACGCGCAAACAGACTTGCGTTGAGGTTAGGCAATCAGACTTGGTTTCCACGCTGTCGATCGATGCCAGGCATGGAATGTCGATCGATTCATTCGTCTCTACTGCGATCGGGATCGTGAGCATGGTGTAGATTGATGTTAGTTGATTCGCAATGGTTGATAGAGTCTTAGAGGCTATCGATTCTGTAGGTTTCACCGTCGGTCGATGTTCGTTGTCTTGCGTCGATCGATGCGGAAGGGAATTGCCAAGTGATATACAGTTTTCCACACGAAAGTTGCTGTCTTTGGGTTTCACTTCCTGCCAGAAATCTTCATAAATCAATACACTGACGTGGTGCCTTTGCCCAGTCTCCATCTTCTCTTTAATCAGGCTCTCATGTCTTTTAATGGTCTCACTTGTTTGCATCACTTGATTCTCCAACTTCATCACATGGGTGCTGAGGTTTTCGAACTTGGTGTTGAGGTTAAGGTACAGATCATCTATCTTTCCGTTGAAATCCACAGTCATCTTCGCTGTCCCTCTAAGACTCTATCAACCATTGCTTCAATCTTGCTTCCCTGAGTTTTTGGAGGAGGGTTTTGGTAGTAAGAAGATCCATATTTCCTGTCGTTGTTGGAGTGTCTTCGCTGTGAATTCTGATTAAATTTACTCCTTGACCAGTACCATAGGAATTCCTGCTGAAACCTGGATTCCCTTGTCTCTAGAAACCATTCCCATCGATGTATTTCACATCCTCTTCTTCATTTTCATCGTCTCCAGACTCTATCGCTTTTACCTCTGCAAAAGTAACATGTTTTCTGAAAAATTTCTAGACACTATCCAGCTTTGCTTTTACCTCTTCAATCTACTCCTTTCTTATTGTTGGCGTTGATTTCTTCCTCTCAAAATCTGTGTTCTTGGTATTGCTGCTAGATGCTAGATTCTCAATCAATCTTGTAGCTTCTTCAGGGCTCCCAGTGCTGAAATTTCCTTCAGTAGCTGTGTCCAAAACCATCTGATACTGAAGTCCAAAGCCATCTGATACTGAAGTCCAATACCTCTGAAGAAAGTGCTAAGAAGTTGCACTTCGTTGAACCCATGATGTGGACAGTCTCTCTGGTATTACTTGAATCTTATCCATGAGTTTCTGAAAGACTCTGAAGACTCTTGTGAAAAAGTAGCAATCTTGCTCCTCATATCTTCTTGTCTTGCGTCATCAAAGAAGTTACGCAAGAAAGCGTTCTTAATGTCAGTCCATGATGTCAGAGATCCTGGTGGTAGCTGCTTAAGCCAATATGAAACTTCTCCAGCAAGTGAGTACTTGAAGAGCTTACAGAAAAGATAGTCCTCAGGGACTCCATTGGCTTTAATAGCAGTCACTAGATCCTCAAATCGCTCCAGATGATCCATAGGATGCTCGTGTCGCAACCCATGGTAAGGCGTCTGCGCTACAAGTCCGAAGTAAGTGGGCTTGATCTCAAAATCATTTCTCTGAAAAGCTGGAGGACGAATGGCGGATCTGTTGGCGTAGTACTGGTCTGGACGGTTGTAGTCAGCCAGCGTTTTTTGAGCAGCTTGGGCGTTAGCTTCAGGTTGATCTATTGCAGCGTCTGCTTCTGCTTCAGGGATTATAACCCCCTGATTGTCTATCTTTTGGCCTGCTGCATTACGCAGATGACCGTTGAGGTCATGCAAGTCTCCATTCTCATTCTGAACCACAATTATAGGCGCAACCATCTGAATATGGAAATATGGAAATATGCTAGTAATGTAAATATTGAAATATGCTAGTAATGTAAATATGGAAATATGCTAGTAATGTAAATATGGAAATATGCTAATAATGTAAATATGGAAATATGCTAGATCTAGGGTTTCAGGCAAGTGGATTATAGTAGATAAAAGTTAAAGGTATTTAATCATGGAACTCGAAATCTAATGTAAAAGACACCAGCTCTCGCATGCGCGCCTAATCTATTGACCAAGTCCAATGTCTCAGCTCTCGCTTGTTGACACGGAATAACCGTCGATCGATGGCAATGATCATGCGTCGATCGATGATTTCTTGAATCAAGCGTTATGACTTAGTTCGATAAGTTCACTCGCTTGAGTAAATCAACTCTCGTTTGTTTCCAGCAACCTAGCTCAACATAATAGATTCCGGTAGTAGACCATGCTCTCATTTGTGCCTAACTATCCTATTATCAGGGTTTTAGTTAGCTACTCTAGAACACAAGCAATAAACACAATTCTATTAATAGATCTAATAATGACCTTAAAAATTCTATTGTTTGGCTAATCCATCAGTACGATTGATAAACCCTAAACCTAGTTGACAATTACTCAGACATAATTAAAGTAAGAATAATAATCTGAATAAAATGCATAGATAAAATAATGGGGTTTCAAAGAACAGTTAGAATACACTAGCAAATGCTAGCACACACACAAACTCTTGCCCCCTTAACTCTAGCACACTTAGCATGGTGCAATACATAAAGTATAAATAAAAGCCTAAAGTCTAGGTCTCGTCCAAGAGTAGTCTTGTTATCTTGTCTCATGTCTCTAACTTAGGCTTGAAAGTTGGTTGTCTGCGAACTGGACATCGATCGATGGCAGATGTGCAACATCGATCGATCTTGGTCATGTAACATCGGTCGACGCCAACGTTGTATCGTCGATCGATGGTAATCTCGTATTTTGACTCTCTTCAATGATTAGCTACAGATTATTCATCTCCAAATGTTCCAAAAGCTCCAAGTATCTTCAAATTTCTCCAAAACGTACCTGGACTTGTAAAGACCACAAAACATAGCCTAGACACACATAACATACCCTAAATAGAGTCTATAACATGGTCTAAAACTGGTAATAAGTAGGCTATATCAACCTCCAAGTGCAAATCGGTTATGCCCTAATTCCTGTAGACTTTCATGTTTTGGACGTCCAAGTAGAGCAGCATTCATTCCTGCTACTTGGAAGAGCTTTCATGGCCACGGTAGGAACAATATGGGACATGAAGATAAACATGTTGTATCCATCTCTTATTTATCAAAATCATTACTATGAACCTATTCAAGCTAGAACCAAGACTGCTCTCATTGATTTTGTTGATGAACCATTTTTGCGATTTTGAAGGAGAGAAAGAATTGGATGATGGAGCATCGATCGACACCCAGAAAAACACATCGATTTACATTGCTCACCAACAATCGATTGACACCCACCCTGTGACATCGATCGATGAAAACCCCGACCTTGGCCATTATACGACTAACCCACATTATGACGCTTTATATCTTGAAGAAGAAGAAGCAATTGAGTATCGTGCTCTTACACTAGAGGAATTTGGAAATTTCAGAGGATGAAATGAAACATATATCGCGACATCGATCGATGGTGGATCTTCACAATCGAACAACGCTAATGCGACAGAAGGGTGTGAATCTTATGAGGATCCAGCTAGGAGAAGATTTTGTTGGAAAACCAAAGATGAGTATAGAGTTTATAGAGATGAAGACGACAATGCACGAGCTATAGATGACATAATCATAAACGTGTGAAAGGAAGATATCATGGATATTCTTCAGAACACACCCATTGGTGGACACACTCCTCTTTGTTTGCCAAAGTATGCAGAGAAATTTGATAGAACCATCCTAGAAACATAAACATACAGCAGAGCAGAAGTAAATGAAATGGTCCAAGGAATCTACAGCGCACATGTAATGTTGATGGATGATTACTACAAGAGGATTGATAATATCTATTACCCATTCAACAACAATATTAGCTGGTTAACCACGTGCATGGAGGAGATGAAGAAAAAGATGGACTCTACTCATCATATGATTCAGAGACAACACACAAATGGAGCAGACAAAGCACCATCTATCAACGGACGACATCGACCATCGATCGACGCTACACGCAGACCGTTTAGACAGAGGCTGAAAAACTGAGAAGCTACTAGAAGGTAAACTTGATGGAGTGTATGCATCTCAAGACATGATAATGGAACACATTTCCAAGAGATTGGATCACATATCCATACCCACAGATAGCAGGATTGGCTAGTTACACAAATGCATTGACAACCTTCATGAGAGGATGAATCAAATTGATATCACCAAGGAAAACATGGACAACCAAAAAACCAGAGGTGAAGAAGACATTAAAATCTACGTTGGTACATTGTTCCAGATGAGCTAAAAAGATGTGGACATTTTTTCCCAAGAAGTGATACTCTACCCCTACCTTAGTCCAAACAGTGTTAAACGTCAAGCTAAAGACTATAACCAATCGCTGAGTGGGAGGCAACCAAATATTAGGTATGTTTTCAATTCATTTTATTTTCATGATTTTACTATTTTCACCTTTTTCTTTATCTGTAGTTATACAAAAACTGGAAGATCGAGAACAACCATCTGTTGACGACGGAGCATAACCATCGATACTAATCACATCGATCAATACTGATCCAATCGGTAGACACCCATCACTTACCATCGGTTGACACTCATTACAGAGCTGGTATCAATTTTATTCGTTAAGCTTTTTACTTATGATTTAATTTTTCCAACCTGACCGAGACGGGATAACACTGGGGACAGTGTCATTTAAGTCTGGGGGTGTGGGAACCAAAATTCGCACTGTCGATTTCCGCAAAATAAGGAAAGCCAAGAAACCCTAACTTTCCCAGAGGTCCCGGATTTCTCCTAAGCCAAACGTCAAGCAATCAGACAATAAAAATTGCCGAAGTAAATAATTGAATAAATGAGAGAGAAAAGAAGATCTTATTCTGAATCCGTGAATGAGCATTACAACAGGTAAAGCCTCGGACGCAAGAGCTGTTGGCGAGTTCCCTAGTTCAAACCACCTAAGACTTTGTTAACCTAGTTGAGTCGCAGGTCGAGAATAGAAAACCGAAAATTACCTAAATCGCTCTAAGTGCTAAGTAATTTTCGGTAATTTATACTCTCTATCTTGGTGTTCCTGCGAACATAAGACTCTCTATCTTGGTGTTCCATATATACTCCTCTCGAGGGGGTTCCCTCTTTCCTCTTCTGCCCCCGCGTCATGGTTATCGTAGTGAGAAATTTTCCATTTTTCTTTGATCTACGAGATTATCCCTTGAAACTTGACATTTACCTTCCGGACTTACATTTATCTTTTCCTGCGAACATACGATAAACCATCATAGTATCCTTGGGCTCAAAACCATCTAAAACCGTAAATGGGCCCTTAGTCGCGTCTTAGATCCCTTTGGGCCGTTTTTCGACTTAAACATTTTTACTATATTTCCGAGAGAAAACCCCCGAAACGACACTGTTTTGTAAATAATTCAAATTACTCGTATATTTGAGACAATTTTGGTGTTAATTCAACCATTGCCATTTTATACGAACCATTTGAATTCATACAAGGAAACAAGTCTTTATGTTTTTTATCGTAAAGTTCCAACGGTAACTCCAATAGAGACGAAACAAGAGACTGTGTGATCGAGGTTTAAAACAAGTATTGATCGGGACCGAGTAGATGGTGCTGATCCAACTCGCATGATGGCGAATTGGACAGACTGATCCAACTCTCCCGATGGCGAGTTGGTCGTGGTTGATCCAACTCGCCATCAGGCCAGTTAGGCGAGCAATCCCAACTCGCATGATGGCGACTTGGACGGAGACATTCCAACTCGTCATCGGACGAGTTGGTCGAGCATTCCCAACACGCCTGATGGTGAGTTAGGCTTGATCCGTTCAACTTGCCGTCGAGCGTGTTGGACACGGTTGTTTTGGTCATTTCGTTTCTTGATCGTCCTTTCCGATAACTTATTATCCAGTCCTTTTCGATTTTTCACAAGGCTCTAGTTATGGTTTCTCACAGTTTTTGTTTTTTCAAATATTCTTACGGGATTTTTTAGCCACTGATTCCGTCGTGACCGATTTTGACCCTAACAGGGGGAAGTTTACTGATATTTTTTCTATTTTGAGTTTTATTTCTATGTGTTTTATTGAGTCAAGAAAAGGATTATGATCGATTTAAATTTTTACTTATTATCTAAACATTCTACAACACCATTCTAGATTTGTTGATTGCAGAGAGTACTCGAGATACCAAAGTGGATCATCTTGCTGCTATATCACACTTTCTTAGACAGTTTGTAAGTCTGGAAGGTAAAAGTGTGTGTGCTTCTGAGTTCCTTTTCTCTCTCTCTCTCTCTCTCTCTCTCTCTCTCTCTCTCTCTCTCTCTCTCTCTCTCTCTCTCTCTCTCTCTCTCTCTCTCTCTCTCTCTCTCTCTCTCTCTCTCTCTCTCTCTCTCTCTCTCTCTCTCTCTCTCTCTCTCTTCGGCATCTACAAATTTAAAAGATTGAGATGATTTCCTGGAAGACACAGAGGGGTAAGTAAATAAACATGACCCCATTATTTTAATTCGGTAATGAATGATCATACAATGTAGAAGCAAGGTATAGGTAAATTACCTGTGATCCCATTATTCGCCTAACTTTGTTAAAAAGAAAAAGAAAGATAAACAATATGGAATGTATCAACATCATTGATTCATTGGAATTATTAAAAAAAAAAAGAGATTCAGAGAAGAGAGAAAGAGGGAAGAAATGGATTAGAGATTTCTTGTGTGTTCAGATACTTGCAAGGGTAAGAGTCCATGTCTCCTCTGATCGATACTATCAAGGTAAAGTCTGCACTTTTATTTTATGTAAGAAATGAGGCTAGTTGAGGGGTGGGTCAGACTAGTATTCGCTGAGTTGTTAGTATAATGGATTTGATTGCTATAATAAAATAAAGTATATAAAGTTCTCTAAGATTGACACTTTTTTGATGTGGTTACAGCATAGTAAATGTGATAATGATAAGCTATAGATTTTGTGAGATCGTGTGTTTTCAAACCTCTTCCACAGGTTTACCCTTGTTTTGCTTGAGGACAAGCAAAAGGTTAAGTCTAGGGGTTGATAGGTCCTAATTTTTACATGTTTTAGACCATATTATAGGTCCTATGTGGAGATTGTTATTTGTGTCTAGGATATGTTTTTGAGTATTTTCAGGTCTAGGTGCAGTTTGGACCATTATGGAGCTTATGAGGCTTTCTAGAGCTCAAAAAGAGAGGAACCCGTTAGCAGGTCAAAATCAGCAAAGTACGAGTCGAGACAGAGTATGGTGTCGATCGACGACGCACCCTTGCTTCAATCGACGGTCGGCACGCAGTAGCCCAATTTGCAAAATACCCGACTTGAAGCCCAAGTTACAAAAATTGCAAGATTGCCCCTGGATGAGTTTTACTTAGTTTATAATATCTTTGCCAGTGTTTTATTCAAAGAGAGCTCGTTTACAAGTTTAGTGATTTTCATAGCAAAGATAGTAGTTTTGGGGAGAAGATCAAGAATTCTTTCAAGCTTTGTATTTGAACCCCAATTTTCAATCCCTATTAGTATATGCATTATTTTATGTTTATGATTATGTTTTTCTTAGCTATGTCTGAGAAGATATCTTGTTAGATTTAGGGTTTATTAATGGTTTTGACGGATTAGCCAAACAATATAATTGCTAGGGTGATAGATTTATCATCATGATTGTACTTATTGCTTGTGTTCTTGATTAGCTACTTAGAACCATGATACTATGATAATTGATACTGCGAGAGTAGAATAGTTACCTGAATTAATCCTATTGAGCTTAAGTTTCTAGGGATAATCGAGAGATTAGTATAGTTATTCTTAGTGAACTTATCGAATATGATCATTTAATGCTTGACTAAGAAAGCCATCAATCGATGTTGTTTGCATACCATCGACCGACGGTCATTCTGAATGTACACACAAAAGTTTGTAGATTCTGAGCTTAGCCATAGATCGATATAATTTGATATCTTTACTAATTAAATTTGTGTTCTATGATTGAAAAACCCTTGGCTTCTATCCATTCTAATTCACTACCTGAAAACCCTAGATCTAGCTATTTTCCTTAATTGTTCACAAACCAAATCATTCCTGATTTACTATTTCCTAAAATATTATTAATTGCCGAGCATAACTAAGTTGATTATCAAATATATTGTGTGTCTTTGCTCTCTGTGGATTCGATCCCTAAGTACTACAACTGAACTCTTATTTGAAAGAGTAATCAGTAGCTCTAGTGTAATTTAAGAATGTATAAAGAGGTGATCTGCAACTCCGTTTTCCATTCCTCTCTTATCCTTGACTTCTATGTCAAATTCTTGTAAGAGTAGAATCCATCTTAAAATTTGCGGTTTAGAATCTTTTGTTTGCATTAAATACTTCAAAGCAGCGTGGTCGGAATGGACAAATACTTTTGAACCAACTAGATAGGAATTTTTTTTCAAAAGCACAACCAATAACTCTTTTTCCGTTCTTGCATAATTCTTTTGTGCATCGTCAAAAGTTTTACTAGTGTAGTAGTAAATGGCATGTAGTTTTTGGCTTTTTATGCCTAAGTATTGCGCCTATTGCGAAATCACTGGTGTCGCATATTATTTCAAAAGGCAAATCCCAGTCAGGTGCTTGTACAATTGGGGAAGTAACATGGGCTGATTTGATTTCCTTAAAAGCTTTTAGACATTCAGGTGTGAAATCGAATTTGACTTCTTTGCATAGGAGGGCTGTAAGGGGTCTAGAGATTTTGCTGAAATTTTTAATGAATCTCCTATATAATCCGGCATGTCCTAAAAAAAATTCGAGTGTCTTTTACGTTTGTGGGTGGTATAAGAACTGTCATCACTTTCGACCTTGGCTCTATCCACCTTATACCGGCTGCTGAAACTTTGTGTCCTAAAACAATTCTGTTGTTGACCATGAAATGACATTTTCCCAATTAAGGACTAGGTTTTTCTCCTCGCATCTGGCTAACACTTTGAAAGGGTTGTTAAGGCATGTTTCAAAATCGTCTATGAAAACTTCCATGAAATCTTTAATCATGTCTGTAAAAATATACATCATGCATCTTTGGAAGGTAGCAGGAGCAGTACAAAGTCTAAAGGGCATCCCGCGATATGAAAACGTTCCATATGGACACGTAAAAGTAGTCTTCTCCTGGTCATCTGGGTGAATAGAGATCTGGAAAAATCATGAATACCCATCGAGGAAACAATATTATTGGTGGCTTGCGAGCCTTGATAACATCTTATCTATAAAGGGTAAATGGAAATGATCATTTTTGGTGGTGGCATTCAGTTTCATGTAATCGATGCACATCATATGTCTAGTCGCGGTTCTCATTGGGATCAACTCATCCTTATCATTTTTCACCACCCTGATTCCTCCTTCCCTAGGAACTACATGTACCGGGCCAACCCAGTTGCTATATGAAATTGGATAAATGACACCTGCTTCCAGAAGTTTGATAATTTTCTTTTATACTACTTCCTTTAAGTTAGGATTTAGCGTCCTCTAGTGTTTGATAGATGATTCTGATTCGTCATTCAGGTGTATCCTATGCGTACATAGGTCTGGTGAAAATCCTGGAATGTCATCGAGGGAGTATCGAATGGCCTTGCGTTATTTCCTCAGATTACTCAGCAATAGGGCAAGTTCCCCACCACTCAAGTTGGAGTTGACAATAATAGGATTAGAATTATCACATAGGAAAGCGTATTTAAGAACAGCTAGAAGTTTTTTATGCTCGACTTTCAGGGCTTCTTCCAAAGTCCAGTCATCTGATGCAGAATGATGTCGATCGATGGTCACCTATGGGCACCGATTGACAGTTGACGAACAATCATTATCATTAATTTTGACATTCACTACTTCTTTGCTTGCATTTATTAATCTCGTGCATTCATCCGATTGGTCATCCAATGTGAAGACGTCTCCTCTGGGTTCTGTAAGAGCTATTCTTGAGGGGTCATTAGAACACATCTCCACAAACGATTCCTCAGCTATTTCAGAGATGTGATTTGTATAGTAGGCATGACCGTCGATCAAAGGTATCTTGATTATTTTCTCCATGTAGTAAACCATTGGTAGATTTCCTATGTTTAAGACATATTCATCCTTCTCTTACATTAATGATTGCTTCTTTTGTCGACCTAGTATAAGGGGGTCTTTCGGTTTCTGTTTGTAGGTATATGACACTCATTTATTCGTATAGGCACGTCTTCAAGGATACCTTCTGAAACCCTAGTGGATCTATCAGCTAAGATGAGGGTTATCCTAGTGGGTTTGAACTTATTGAACCCGAGGGCAACTGCTACGGAATAAGGCATTAGATTCACACTAGAGCCTAAGTCACAGAGAAATCTTTGGAATCTTTCATTGTGGATGTTGCAATCTAAAACAAAACTGCAAGGTTCCGGGAGTTTAATCAGAGTTTCTCCTCGGATAACATAACTTACTTCTTCAGAAACCATCATGAAGCTATGCTCGTTGTTTGAAAACCTACCGACATTGCATCTTTTTACATACTTTTTTTATTGGCAGCAAAATCTTCATGGCATCGCTAAGTGGCATTTCGATAATTACCTTATTGAATGCTTTCTTGCAAATGGCTATGTCTTATTCTCGCTTAAATTTCGTTTTATTTGTGTGTGTGTGTGTGTGTGTGTGTGTGCGCGCGTGTGGGGTAGACTCTAGTTTTCGCTGGTTTGGTAAATTTTGACAACTCATGATCGGGAGGGATGAACCGTCGATCGACGTTCTGTTTAGGGGGCATCGATCGATGTTTTTATCAGCTCGCAATTCGGTCTCACCATCACTTAAGTTGACTGGCGATTCTTCTATTCCTCCAGCTTGGCTAGATTCCTCTTCTTCTTGAGAAACGTCATCTTCAGTCTCAAGTGATATTTATTGCTAGCCTTCTCTCTCGTCTTGCGTGTCTTCCACAAATTCATCCATTGTAATGCCTTTCTTTGTCCTTGAATTAAGTTGTTTTCCGCTTCTCAACATAATGATTATAACAAATATGTATTAAGAAAATTATGACATTAATGCTCAAATTTGTGTCATAATGATTTTGTACAGTTAAGAAAATCTTTTTTTTTTGCCAAAGACAGTTAAGAAAATATTTTTTTAAGGAAAGAGAGATTTTAAAAAATATCTTGTCTATTTTATAGATAATAAAAAAAGTAAGATTAGTAGTTAGTAATTTTATTACTTATGTATTATATAGATAATATACAACATTATATATATAAATAAAATTAATTTTAGATAACAAACATATTTAAGAATTTCCATTAGAAAAACTAAATTCAGTATTTACTAGTAAATCTGGTAAAATTTTCACATTTTAAATGAATTGTTTAATAAAAACAAAATTTAAAAAAATTCCTTGTATGTTATATAGATAATTAAATATAAAATATAATTAGAAATTAGTAATTTCTTTAGTTTCATATTGTATATATAATGATATAAAAACATGTATATATAATTTAGTTTTAAAGTAAATTTTAAACTAATTTTAGATATCAAAAAACAAATTAAAGTTACTTTTTTCATCAACAAACATGTAAGAAGTTGCATGCATTGTAAAAACCGATAACTTATTTTATAAATAGTTAAAATAATTTGTTAAGAAATTTTTGTTACAACTTTATTTTGCATGTTATTTAAATACAACTAAAAATAAATAAAATTAATAGCTAACAAATTTTGTTATTTGTGTTTCTCATAGATAATGATATACAAAAAATATAAATAATAATTTAGACTTATTTTAGAAACCATACCAATTATATATATGTTGTGTGTCTAAATATTTTCACTTATCTTAATCACTTAGTTAAAAGTTGTTTGCCATAATGGTTTTGTTATTTGTATCAAAATATTGCATGTTTAGCGTTAAATCATTCACATGGTTAATTACTCTAAGTCATATTAGCTGATGAAATTATTTTGTTATTTCAGAGAAATTATTATAATGTATATGTCATCTTTAGAAAATATTATTTTTGATATCGTGTATATATTATTTTTAGAAATATTATTGGATGTATAAAGTTAATGTAATATTAATTTAATGATATTCATAAATGAAAATCAATCATGGTACTTATTCGGAAATGAAATTTGTAGCATACATTAAATATTTTACAATAATTTGGAGCATACATTAAATATTTTAAAATCTAATAAAGTACTAAAAAAATCATATCTTATATTTTAGAAGTCAAAAATAATCAAAAGAAACAAAATTTAGAAATTTATTATTTAGAACATATATAACTAAATAAAGTGACATTCAATTTTGAAAAAAAATAATAATATAATACAGTCTCTAAACCATAACAAATATTATTTTATACTAAATTTTAAAAATTATTTGCATCCGAAAGTTTGCGGGAAACCACCTATTGTATATTATAAGTTCTGTTTTTAAGAAATTTAACTCTGCAGAACCTTTTTTATTTCAATTGATTAGCATTTTAAATGTATCCAACTATATTCTTACCCTTACTTCTCAATTATTCTTCGTTTATAATATTGTTTCTTGTTTAGTCATTCTTACAAGGGATTTTCGCAAATATGACTCAAAACTCAATGTCAAACACAAAACTAACCCATGATGTTTTTGGAACTTTCATTTGAACTATTCACCCCAAAAATTCAGAATATTCACGAATATGCCATTATTTTTTTCCAAAAATGAATAGTTTACTTTATCATCCTCATCTTCATCAAGTATTTACAATATTGCCATGTTTATCAGTATAGTAACCACCATGAACAAGAAATTTGAAGCTCTAAATGCATCTATTATCGATTTTCAATCCTCCTATCTCATTTCTTATGCTCAAAAACTACAACTATTTCACTTTATCTTTATATTCATCCAAAAAAAATCAAGATTTTGATTCTAAACTTTGTAAGGTTCAAAATCATGATTCTTGATCATTAATAAGTGGATCTGTTTCGTGGTGAAATTTTGGGTGCTAGGAGATGCTAATCAAGCTATCTCACTAGTTGAACGTATGAATTTATTTTTTTTCCAGATCTGTTCATCAGAAGACTTTTGTGTAAGTCTTCTGGTCGTGGAAGACTTATACGGATATCTTCTGGTCAATGCAGAGGTTACTTTTGCATTCGACTTTATGTGCGTTTTCTAGAGATTATTTCCCGGTAACTCGTCTAGAATAAACAAGTTAGTTTTGCATTTGACAGGATTGTGTCAGAAATTTGACTTTCTATAGACGACTTACACGAAAGTCTTTTGTCATAAGACTTCCCCGTAAGTCTTCCAAACTCTTGGTAGAAGTCTTCTCACTGTCGGTGAAAGTCGTCTTAGGTTACTTTTGCAATTGAAAATAAAACTTAAATATTTAATTGTAACTAGACGACTTCCATGTAAGTTTTCCGGAAGACGACTTTCACGAAAGTCTTCTAGAATTTTATTCCGAGATTCTGTTCAAACATTGGTTATCATAGAAGACTTCCGAGTAAGTCGTCTGCCGAAATATTTACATGGAAGTTGTCTAAAAAAATTAAATATCTAAATTTTATATTTCAATTGAAAAAGTAACAAGAGACGACTTACTTGGAAGTTGTCTAGCTTAATGTAATATTTAAGTTTTGTTTTTCTGGTGGAAGACTTCCATGTAAGTCTTCCAGAAAAATTCAAATTTCTGACACAATTCGGTCAATTGCAAAACTAACCTTGTTATGCTAGAAGACTTACTAAGAAATCTTCTCTGGTATTTTTCAATATTTTTCAAAAAAAAGGGTAAGCCAATATTTACGAAGGAAAATTTCCAAAGAAGTCTGCTGTAGAGTAGACTTCTCTGGAAGTCTTCCTTCATAAATTTTCAATTGCAAAAATGACTTAAATGGAATACTTCCTAGAAGTTTTTTACATCAAAGTTTAATAAACTTTCATTTTCTCTAAAACTATAAAGTTTTTTAACATTCTCTTGTTAATTCATGTATAATAGTTGATATTGGGGTTCCTGAATGAAATTCATAACTTAATTGGTTTTAATTATGAGGTTACCAACATTCATGTTTATTCATTTTTTTTAGCTAATCCGAGAAGATTTTTGTGGAAGTTTTCTACGTTAGTTTTTGTAAAAAATTTAAGTAACTTTAAGATATGCTTTTAAAATTTCAAAAGTGTTAACTAACCTCAAGAATAAAGTAATATGGTTTAATCTGTCTTCTTAGATCATATGATATACTTATTAACTTTCATAAAATTTAAAATTTCAATTTTGACTTAACAATTGAGTTTCCCGCTTAAATTTCAATTTCCCTATTTAAATTTTCCGCTTTAAATTTAAGTCTTTGGGAAGTCTTCTGAAAAGTTTTCGAGAAGTGTTCCGAGGAGTTTTCGAGAAGTCTTCCAAGAAGACTTCTGGGAAGTCTTTCGGGAAACTTCCCATAATACTTCTAATGAAACTGTTTTATGCTTGAAATTATGTAATGTTTGATATTTTGTGAATTTGGCTAAGTTTTTGTGAGAAGTCTTCTCCCTTAGTTGTTATTGTGTTTTACTATTGAAGTTTATCAATAACTTCAATAATGTCAAGTACTTTTGACAAAATAATATTGTAGATATAAACATATTTACCAAAACATTTTCATTAATATCTCTTAAATTTACAAAGAATTCACAATTAAAAGAGTACACCTACAAATCACAAAATATACCATAAAAAAATTATTATAGATCATTCATTTACAAAAACAAGTTTGGACTCCACTGACATGGTATAAGACTCCGTCAAAAGACTTCTTCTAGCGCATTATATGTTAGCAGACTTCTTAGAAGTCCTCCAAAATCTGACTCAGATTTGAATAACCTGAAAATCAAAAACGTTTAAATGGCTTCAAAACACAGAAAATGAGTGGAAGATGAGATATGTCTACCTTTACAGAACACACAAAAACATATATCCAAAAAATAGATATAACTTTAAAGTAGTAGAATATGAGAACCATGTAAGAAAAAACCTGCAAAATAAGATGAATTAGTGAGAAAGACATGAGACAAAAAAAATCATAAAATTGATATAAAGTTTGGTGTTTTCAAGTTCTAAAAGACTTAAGAGAGGTTAGAGAGCTTTAGTTTTTGAAAAAGGTAAGAGCTTTAAGCAACCAGAGACTTACTAAAACTCCTCCATGGAGACTTACCAAAACGCTTAGATATGTTATTAAAGAGAAGATATGAGAGAAGACTCTACAAGAAGACTTCTTGGAAGTATTTTTAGTGCACTAGATATTAGAAGACTTTCGATCTGTTTCAGTTCTGAAAAACTTGCATATCCAAAAGCATTCAAATGGCTTCAAGACATTGAGAAACTTCAAAAATAAGGTAAGAACTTAAAACAACAAAAGTGTTTTCAAAAGGTAAGAGCTTAGGTAACAAGATGTTAGCAAACGAAAATATGAATTATAGATCTACCTTTCAAGAAGTGCAAGATGAGAACCATGTAATGAAAAAGCTGTAAAAATAAAATAAATCAGTAAGAAAGACATGAGATAAAAAAAAAATAAGAAATTGATATAGAGAGATTAGAGAGAGATTGGAGAATTTTAGAATGAGAAACATTACATTTTTGCTTCAGCCATTTGAGACAAAAAGAGAGAATGAGTAATTTTTTCTTTATATAAGGAGACAAAAATTCCAATACAATTAAATATTTTCGATTCAGAAGATTTTCAAGTAAGTCTTCTAATAGAAGACCTCCTAGAAGATGTACTTGAAAGTCTTCTAGACCCTAAATTTACTATTCACCCAGAAGACTTCCGCAGAAGTATTCTAGTGCATTATTTGTTGGAAGACTTAAGTTCACTAAACCCTAAACTCAAAACAACTAACTAACTAGAAACAAACACTTCATTAAACTTAAAATCAACTTTAAAAGTATTTAATATACACAAAACCAAACACATATAAGTAAAAAATTATTTTTTCAAAAAAGTTTAAGCTTCCAAAATCTAACCCTAAGAATACATACAATACTACAATATGTGTTAACAAAATCAACTTTAAAAGTGTTTAATATACACAAAACTAAACTCATATATGTTACAATTAAATTTTAATAAATCTTAATTTATCTCATTTAGAAATTTTCATAATTACATGATTTCAATTTTTCCCACATCAAAATATTTTTTATAAAATTAAAAATAATCTTTAAGATCTACTATATGAGAAGACTTACAGAAACTCAGAAGACTTACAAAACCTCAAAAGACTTTATGGGGTTATATTCGTAAAAATGAATTATGGTTTTTGTTTGGTTATAAGGGGTTGGTTGTAGTTTCACTAGTCTTTTGAGTTACTTTTGTATTTGATACAATTTTGGTATATTTTTGATTTTAAAATCAAGTTGAATCATATCTGGCAAATTCTCTTTCTTAAAATTGTAATGAAAATGACTTTATCATTGATTTAAAAGTTACTACATAAGCAAGATTGCAATGTTTTCCAAACTCCCTTGTATAATTTTCTATGTCCAAGTCAAATATTCTTGGAATCTGAAGGCAAGGCCAAATCTCAGCCTTTGCGACTCAGGTTTCCAAGACATCTCCAATGGTTAACATCATTTTTTTCTTCAAAATGATGTAAGCTGAAAATAAGTTTATTTTTAATTTTAATGATTTCCCTTAGTTTCTCCTTCCAAAAAATATTTGAAGTATTTCTATTATAAATTCTAATAAAGCTTGTTATTAAAAAACGTACAGATTTAACCCCAAAATAATTTTATTTCAATTATATCTTTATTATATATATTAAATTTAGTTTTTAAAAGAAAATAAATTATTTTTATAAACGTATAATTGTATATTATGATAGTATTAATATTTTTTAAAAATAAAAACAAATATTGAATCTTTTTAGATACAAATTAAAACTATATAAAAATTAAAGAGTCAATTTATAAATCAAAAAAGTCTAACGTCAAAATCAAAATAATGCACTATTGGAGAGTGATTCCCCTCATTTTTATGTTTTCCCTCAAATTGAGGGACCATGGGAGATGATCTAAACACTAACATATAAGCCACTTATCTTTGCTGATGTCAAAGAGAATTAAAAGATTGAATACCGTCGGGTTGTAAGTATACATTTGTAAAAAAAGTCATCAGTTTATCTTGTTTTATTCCATTGATATGTTACATATTGTTTTTCTTTTCACATGCTTGTTCAACACAAATGAATCCTTCGTCTCCGTAACAATTGGAACATGAAGGTATTAATATAAAACCTGTTGTGAATAAGAGAGAAAATATAAAATTGGTTGTTCTTATTATTCCATAAGTAATGATGCATATATATACCGATACAAAGCTAGAGTTTTAGAACATTCTAGAACATGGGATTATGGGTCTCTATAGACATCCACATAATAATTCAGAAGATTTCCCCTTGGATGTCAATTATACAATATTTCCAAATGCACATAAGATGCTGCCTCATTAAAAATTTTACTAGGAAATCCCAGTACAAAAAACCATGGTTAAGGGAAAAAGAGTGCAACACGCATCTATCCCCCCCCCCCCAACATAATTTGAATATCTGATACTATACAACCCCATGTGATGAACATACTTCTTTTTAGTCTTGGGTTGGGCCGGTCCACATCTCTTGGTAGATTTGAAACTCTTCACTAAAACTTGAATATATTGATGACCGAAGAAGAAATGACTCCAAACCACTTGGAAATTGAATTTAATATCCATTTCCTACTTTAGGCACGGGTCTAACTCAGGTAAGATGAGAATATTGACCGCTATATTGAATATGAGATGATATTAGTTATTCAAAGACAGCTGGTACATATCCCAAGGAAACAATTATATCTGGAGTTCTATCATATGGAATGACTTGATTCAAATTAGAGATGAATGTAGACTCAAAGATCTTTCAGTGGACACCGATTTAATATTTTAATTCGATGTATAAGGGTTCCTTTAATTGGAAAACTTTTGACCTTCGATTCTGTCTTGCGAATGAAATGTGTTTTTGCCTTGATTCTCCTTCAAGTATGTTTGATTATCACATAATCTCTTAGACCATTAGACTTATGATCTTTAAAATTCCTTTCACACAAAATGACAGATTTTGGTCTATTGGACACCATGTCCAAATTTCCTTTTATAGACAATCTTTTAAACCTTCATTTTGTACATACCTTTACAGATGAGTTATTCCCTCACTTCTTATAAAGTTTAATAGTATGACCACTCTCCTTGTCATATAAAATTACATCTTTCAATTCTGAAAGAAATCAGTAAATTTCCTAAATATAATTTAGATATGGTACTTCATTACCAAACTTACTTTTCTTTATATGCTTAATATACTCATCTTATAATGTTCTCCAAAACTAGCACTTACAACTTTTGAAAACCCCAAATACTTATGGGGTTTACAGTTTTTTGCAGTTTATATCCTTATAGATATTTTTCATAAATGTCATTTCCAGTGGCTTTCAATTCTTGTCAGACTAAATAAACTTGAAAGTTGATGTTTCCACCACATGATGATGTGTTTCTTATAATAAAGTCTTTGTGAGAACCCTAGTGAAACTAATCATTTGCATCTCAGAACTTTTCACCATCTCATTCGTTCTTTCACATAAAGAATCATTTATGTGCCACTCGTTTTACACCATTAGGTTTGCGGACTACTGGTCCGAATACTCCCCTATTTCGAAGAGATTTAATCCTGCATCTATTTCTTATTTCCATCTTGGCCAATAATTTCTTTGTGTACACTTTTCAATAGATTGTTCATGAACCTCATTTCATCAACTGGTACATTGCATGCATAAGTATTCACGACGTCGATTCGATATCGGTTCCATATTGTTCCGTACATAACATAGCTATTTGAGATTTCTTTATTCTCAGGTACTTGAATTTCTTTCTTGTCATGTTTTCTATCTCTCTTGAGATCCTTAATATTTCATTCCACGATTTTTTCATTCTCATTCATGCTACTTTTCTTTTCTGAGGATTATTATATTTGGAACCAATATGTCAATCACGCTTCAAGAGCTCTTTAGACTCATTAGCAGTTTGATATTGTCCTTCTAGGACCTTCATTCTAACTGGAGCATTTATAACTGATATTATCGTGGTCTAATCCTTGACCAGCAACGTCCTTGGCTATGCGGCTGAACACATCCTTCGTGCCAACCCAAAACAGTCGAGCAACCACCGGTCCATCCGATTTAAACGGCTAAACGACAATCCGCAATTTGTCTAGAAATGCCAATTGAAAATTACGCAAATAATTATTGTGTAACCTAGAATCAGAAATCATACGACAAAGTTTTCACAACGAGAGTCAGTCCTAATAACCAAACGGTTAACAAAAAGCTTGAACATGTCGAAAAATTGATCGAGTTTTATATACTCCATAATTCACTTTAAGCCTGCAATATTTTACCCACAAAAATGCGGCATGTAAGGAAAAACTCGTAACAAATCTCTTGAAGCCATACGAAACATCCTTAAAAATACCCAAAATAAATCTCGGAGGGCCGACTCTTCACAAAGCACGGTGAAGGAAAACGCTTCTTCCCAGGGACAAATCTACGTGACCCTTGGTCCTAATTCCTCTATCATAAATCAAACTACTTAACATCCAAACATGAACAACAGTTTTGGCTGCGAACATCCGCAGACAAACCAAAATGTTTCTCTAACGCAGGGTGACTAAACCCTTGCAACACCGCGAAACATCTTCAAGCACGAAACACCGCATACGAAAGAAAAATCAATCTTCAGCATCGCGAGACGTAGCATACACCAGAAGAATTGTTTTTCGACAAAATTGCCTTCCTTGATAAAAACACCTTCTTGGAAGACAAAACAGCCATACGCACTAACATCTTCTCAAACATGTATGCTTCGCGAACAATCAAAAATGGTAATTTCAACCATTATGTTTGTTGCTGATCACAACAAACTCTTAACGTCCTAAAGAGACTAAGCCATCTCATAGAGATATCTCTCATATATCCGACACAAGGATAATAGCGCTATAAAAGAAATCCGAAATTTTGGTTAGCACTTCCAGACGACTTAAAATTGTCTTTGGAGAGATGCTCGATTCCTACAGGAAAGGTCGTATAAGCCGAGAACCTATTGTGAACTTTAAATTGGTACGGAATCAGGTCGAAAACGATACGGGAAACGTAAGCTAAAGTAGTCATCGCACCCCCTAAACCATTATTAGGCGTAGTTCTTGCCCTAAACACATCACACTGGTCTCTAACATCTCTAGGCATGATATTGAAATGATACGAGATCCCAAAATATGTCTCTTCGTTTTTATTTCAACGTTCATGAAATTCCGAAAAATTCAAAATTTTCTATCATTCACATTTAAAAAGAACAACGAATATAACGATATACAAAGAGTTAGATATGAGATGACAACTCATACTCTTCCCTCTAAATTTCACATGAATACAAAGAAGCTCTTAAAACGCAAAACACAATTCATTAGAAAGCAGCCGCGAGGCGGCATGGATTCAAAGCCACACGCAGAAAGTCCCAAAACATAAATACGGCCACACTTGGCAAGAGCAAACAACCAACAAGGATAATCTCAAGGCCGGCGAAGATCCAATATAAAATGCCATCAGCAGCAACATGCTCGATAATCCCTACACGACACATAACTAAACCGTAAAGGTCCCACTGGAAAACAGATCATAAGAATCTTAACTCCAAGACGAACTACAAAAGGCTTGAACCCTTCGACAAGAGTACGTAGGCAGCCTTTACAAGGTGCAGCCCCAATCTTATCACATTCCATTCTCATGAGGACTAAAGAATGAATTTCCAACACCTTATAGGAATATGAGGATGAGATAATCTCCGAAATAAAATAATCTCGACAAAAAATTTCGAGAGAAAAAGGAAAAGCATTCCTAGCCGTAGATTCCGATTAAAAACATCACTCGCCTGCAAGAATCATGCTCAAAATTTGCAGGCTGTAGGGGACGGGCTAAGACTTGGGGTCAAAAACGGTAATCTTAAAATCAACGTCTATGATTGCTACTCTAAAGGAAATTTTCCGAAACAATTTCAGAAAGGTCGTAAGTAGAAATCCTCAGAATATAAAAATGGCCTCGCCCTCGTCCAACTCACCAATGGCGAGTAGGACCATGTCCAACTGGTCATATGGTGAGTAGGACGGACTAAATCCAACTTGCCATATGTCCAGACAATTTAGCGACATGTCTCCCCCTTCGGGCCTCAACTGAACCGTCTCTTTTTTTGTCTTGATTGGAGTTACCATTGGAACTTTACAATAAAAATCGTAAAGACTTGTTTTCTCGTATAAGTTCAAATTGATTGTATAAAACGACAAAAGTTGACTTAACACCATTTCCTCCACTATACAAGTAATTTGAACTATTTTCTAAAACTGACGTACCAAAGGTGTTCTTTCGAATAAATCGTAAAAATGTTAAGTCGAAAAAACGGCAAAAAAGGTCTAAAATGCGGCTAAAAGCCTACTTACGATTTAGACTAAATCGAGCCCAAGGATATTATGATGGTCTATCTATTATTCGAGGAAGAAGATAAATGTCAAGTTCGAAGATAAATGTGAAGTTTCAAGGGATAATCATGAAGATCAAAGTAAAATGGAATATTTCCGCGAAGCGATAAACTTAACCCGCGGGAAGAAAAGGAAAGGGAAACCGACCTAGGAGGAGTATATAAGGGATGCTAAGAATGATTCTTTACAATATATAACTCTCTGCACTTAGAAATCTTAGGCTTGATTCTCGACAATACTTGACAATAAATAAACAAGTAGATAAAATCATAGAAGCACAAATCTATATGTGTGAATTTCTAGATAGTTGTAACTAATAAAATAAAAATCAATAAATTGGAGTCATAAAGTATTAGTAAATAATTGCATAAATACGATTCAATCAAACAAACAAAAAAAGAGATACTTAGTTCGAGCGGTGATAATCAGAGAGATTGGAAATTGATGGACAATAGAGGATCACTCAAAGTCGCGATGATACTTTTAATTGGATACAGAAACCTCGTGAACCAAAATAATTTTTAGAAGGTAGTTAGGGCTTTTCTCAGCGGCTAGGGTTTCATGCTGATAGCGTGTTGTGAATAAGAGAGAAAAGATAGAATTGGTTATTATTATTATTCCATAAGTGATGATACATATATATAGCGATACAAATCTAGGGTTTTAGAACCTTCTATAACATGGACTTATGGGCCTTCTATAACATGGACTTATGGGCTTATATGGACATTCACATAATAATTCATAACAAAACCAAACAATTTCTACTATTTTGTATGTTTCATATGAATATAAATATTTATACATGAAACAAAGTCAACCAATTAAAACAATATTAGTTAAATGCCAATAGCCAATGCAATTGTATACAATTTTATAGCTTTGAAACTCTTCTGCAACTCTGACAAACTCTTTTCACATGTTTAACTAAGAAAAAATCTTAATAAAGTTTTAGAAGAATACACGATCTATTCCATATACACATACATGTTGTGACATGAAATTTACAAATTCATACTCCCACCTTTAGAAAATAATCTCATCAGCTGCACCTTCAACAACGACCTTTTCTCTCTCTACCCTCACATCTCGGTCCTTCCAAATTTTTTAAAAACATTGGATTAGTTGAAGAGAAGCAATCCTTTTCACCCATCATGCAGACTTTCATATCATTTTGGAAAGAGGAAAATGTATGATTGCATTCTTCCAACTCTCGCTCTCTTCATTTCATTCATCAAGATATCAAAACCATCTGAGATCAAGACTTATGTCTCTTAACACTGTTAAGGCCATCTGATTGCACACACACATAACGCTACTACCTTTGCTCATTTAACCAAAAAAAAATCATCTTATCAACAAATACAAGCACATACTTTATGTTAAATCTAGAAAAGGTTACACAAATTTCTCACACTTACTTGAAACAGAAACTGTTCATGTCACTGCATTACGTCTGTAAAGGACACAATCAAACCTCTTGTCAACCTCAGAGCACACTTTATTTTATGTTATATTTCCTTTCAGACGGTTTAAATTCAAGTTATAGATGTATGAATCCATTAAGAACAAACACATCTCTAATGAGATATATTAACAGAAGAAAATATAATGGATGGTTTGTAAATTTCTTCATAAAGACTGGACAATGAGTTGGGTAGAAAACTGATTAACCATAACAAGATTTTGGAATTGTAAATATTTTTTTTCCCTTTGATTTCGTTCATCTCAAAGCGTTTTCTCGTTTGCAGCTTAAAAAAATCAAGTTTTGGAGGTGCTGTGTCAGGTAGAGGGGTGCTGATGTGTCACGTAGAGGGGTCCTGATGTGTCAGACATAGGAGTACTGACATGTGAGACCCTGATGAAACAATACTGAGATATAATATAATAGATTTTGAATTTTTCAAATTTATTTATATACAACGCCCCTTTTGTTTCATTCAGCTTTACGTAATGATGATGACGAGGTAAAGTCATGTAAGAATATCTAAAGAGTGTATTCAACTGAAAATTTGTGGTACTTGTATTAAAATGAAAATTTTATTATTATTCAAACACGTATTTTAAAAGTTCATTGAAAATCTATTGTTATTAAATTTTAAATTTTATATTTCAAAAATAAAAAATTACCAAATCTTATGGTTTAGATGAGAATTTAGAGTGCTTTAACAAAACAAAACATATTAAACTCTCCAATTCATATAATATCATCTAAAATTTTTTAAAACTCAAATCACCTTTCAACCTGAATACACCTTGTATTCGTCGAATCCTCCGATATACACGAAAGTTGATATTTCTGTCATTTTCCAATCCTCCTTTGTTGTATATAATATTATTTAATAATGTCATTTTGAATGAATTCTGATACATAATTATATAAAGTTTTTTTCATTCTAAATATATTTGATTTTTATTTATAACAATTGATGTTTATATTTAGCATAATTATTTGTATTATTGACATTCACAAAAGATGTGATTATTCCATTATACGATTGTGTGAATAATATGAAAGAAGGGAAATTTTCTTTTATCTCCGATAAAAAATTAAAATTCAGAAATTAATCCTAAAAATATATATTATGATGTACATAATGAGTCACATTTGTGTTTGTTTTTACACCCATAAGCACATTCTGCTTGAGGGGTACAATTGTTGTAACAGAGTTAATTTTATGTCTTTTGTGCCCTTTTGAAATTATGACTTCTATTGTGTGTTTTAATAAAGTAACTAAAAGATGGTAACTAATAGTTTGATAATAAAATAACCATGAATTCTAATGTGTAGTTTGAAAAGGAGATATAGATTTAAAACAAGAAAACAAAAATAGGATAGTAAGATTTTTTTAATTATTATTTTCTGTAATTAATGGTCATTCCTTTGGTGTTTATATATGTTTTTCTCAAAATTTTAAATTATAAAAAACATATAATTGTCATAATAATTTGTAGAATTTTTCTCTATATTTTAACATCCATTTTACATATATTTTATATGTATATTAAATATTTATACAAAATAAGTGCATGGACATGGATGGGAAAATTGTGGTTGGCTAGTGTGAACATACACGGAAAGGGAAAACATGGACAAAGAGATATCGATACAGAAAGTGAAATGCTTAGTACCTGGTAAATCCATCACAAATAGCCAAGTTGGTACTTAAAACGAGCAAAAATTAGACTCATGTAAGGTATCAGTTTTTTGTACGAATGAGTTGTTGATATCAGATTTGTGGATAAATATATTCATATTTTAATGAGGTTTAACATTTTTTTAGCTCATCTTGTTCATTTAAGGATGCATTTAGAGGTCTTTGATACATATATAATTATTTGCATATGACAGGGTCTAGAGTATACATTAAAAGTTTAAATCAAGAGAACTATTATGCAATTTTGGGGTGAAAATCTGAATAGCCAAAAGGTGAGGGACCACCGTTACAAATTTATTTTTTTAACTTTATGTTATACACCTCATCCTCCTCCGATATGTCTGGCATGATACTTCTCTCATTCTGTGGTGATCAATCCTTTTTCATTATATCTAAAATTGTTTAATAATCATGTTCCAACAAAATATTTTCGTCAAAAGACCATTCCATTACCCAAGTCTGAGGTGGTCTGGATAACAAGATTGGAATACAACCAACAAAACAGAGGGTTATATGAAAAGATCGAGCGGTTCTAGCTAAGAAATTCACAATTCCATTATGTCGCCAAGGAGTATAGCATATCTTGCAATATCAAAATCTTCTCTTCAACTCTTGTATCTCCTCCAACTCTGTCGAAAAAATCGGCCATGCCTGAGGTTCCCCTAGCATCCCAACTAAGCCGTTGCAGTCAATCCTAGACTGCTGACATGTTCAATGATGCAACATGCTTTACACTGCCCATCGTAGAGCTTCCAACTCAGTATGCAATGCAGATTCTCTTGACTTTGTTTTCTTATCCCCATAAGATGTGTTTGTCCCGTGTTATCCAGCCACATCTACTAAAGATTGACGTAGAGGTCCAAGAACCATCTACCAAACATATATTCTCTAAGAGTATGGATTGAGATTTTGCTACTAGTGTTTGGATCAAATCAGTAGTCGAATCATTTACCAGGAACTAAGCTTGACATTCTCTTTCTGCATATCTTATCAACTCAAGCGGGTCTCTATCAGTCCCTCGAATTATTTTATCATTCCTTGCTTTCCATGAATACCAAATTATCCATGGATAAGGGTGGATGTCCATCTTCGGATCCTCAATACTATTCTTTCACCAGAAAAGATAATTCATGTTAGTGTATTTGCTTGACATGGAGAAACTATTCGTATGAGATGGTGTAGTTGTTAAAGCCCACGCTTGGAATGATGGGGGACATTTTAAAGATAGCATGATTTACAGACTCATCATGTTTCCCATATCTTGGATAAATGTACGAAGTTTCTAATCATATACAAATATATTTAGTTATTTTATTTATAGTTGTTGACAATTATTTATGACATGTTATTTATATTAATAGCATTAAACACATGATATGAATGAATAGAAAAAACTTTCTCTCTCTTCTCTCTCTCTCTCTAATCCTTCAAAGAGAGAAAGCGTGGTTTTGTTTTTTCTGGTTTTTGATCTGATAGATCGGGCTCTCTTTTCTGATCTTTAATCGGTTTGTATTTTCCCGTTCACCCGTATTTCTTTTCAGCTTGTCCGACTGTCTCTTCCAATAGAGGGATTTTACTGTGTTCTTTTCAATCCAAATTGTATTAGATCTTCATGTTTTTACATCTTTTGGGTTGAAATAAATAATGAACTCTCTTTTTTTTTGAAAAGTATCATCTTTTTCTTATCAGATATGCACTTATTCCTTTTATTGGAATGAATCTTTACTCTCATTTGATTTGGATCCAATAGATCGGTTTGGAGTGAAGTATCCTTGATGAAAAAGAAAGATGTTGTGATGGATTGTTCTTGGCTGTTTTTGACTTAGCAGAGTCAGCATCTTCTATATAATGAAAGTGGGCTCATAAAAAGTCTCTTATTGAATTTCCAGATTTATCATCTAAGGGTTCATAGATATTCTGACCACAAGCAACGGTTTGGGCAAAAATTAGAAGGATGGTCACGCAAGTGATTGTTTGAGATGGATTAATGCGCTTGAGTCTCATCCTGAACCGTTAATCTTAGTTCTGATGACACCGTGAAGATCTGTGGGAAATCTCAGAGGAGATCCAGTCTCTAAGCTCGTGACACATCGAAACCCGAAGGACACAGTCTTAGACATGTGTTAGGTCATTAGTTATCATTATCTTTTTTTATTTCTCGGCATTCAGGTGAGCCAAACGGTGGTGTTTCTAGTTTTTATCTTTGGCTCTTAAAGGTGGAAAGCCAGGATGTGCTGCTTTGCTAGCGAAGTAAGCTAGGCGTGATGTCAGGGGCGGCCGGTCCGGGGTTACCAACTATGAGAAATCCACCAATCCACATGTGATGTGTGAACAATGATAGTTGTGTAGCATAGTCAGTAGCTAGATATGGATAAGGGGGCATGGAATACATATGGTGAGCTACAACAATAGTAAGCAAGTGAAGAGAGCGGAGCGGGTGAAGAGCACTTTCTGTTAGCTAGGGCAAAAAGAGAGAGGTTAAGGTTGCTTGATTGTCACACAGGTCGTCTTTGGCTCGTCTCCTTCCGCGATACGCACCTGCAATCCGCCATACGGGGGAGATGGCTTCGCTCAAATTCCCGGGGTTTAGTGAATGAATTCAACTAGAAAATCTCAATTGGGATTTCAATTTGGGTAAAATATGTATTAGGCTTTTCAATCACTCGTAACTAATTTGACTTGGACAAACTAATATATATATATATGGTTGACAAAAAAAAAAGAATAGAAAAACAAATTTATAAAGTAATTTTATTATTTGCACATCTCTATGAAAGACATTTTAAAAAATCTTTTGGAAAACTATATTTTTTAATGAGAAGACACATTCTAAATTATTTACAGACCTTCTTAGAAATAGGGAGAGAATCTAGAATTAATTATACTGGCAACACTAAGAATACCTATCCATAACTATCTATTAATTCATGTGATTTTTTCTTAGAAAACACACAAGAATATCAAAAGGTGCAAATCAAAGGGTGTATAGCATTTTTAAGATGAAAAGATACATCATTACGTAAAAATACATCTTTATGCATTTTGATACCTTCTTTTTAACAAATGTAATTTTTATGATGAAAAAACACATATTTATACATTTTAACTTCTTTTAAACCAATGCAACTATTAAAATGAAAAGATACATTGTTAAGAGGAAAGATACATACTTATATATTTTATCAACATTTGGTAAACCAATGCAATTTTAAAAATAAAAGACACATTGTTCTGATGAAAAGTTACAACATTTGACATTTATTTAGATTCATATTATTATTAGAAGATAACTTCTTTTTAACAAATTCAATATTTAAAATGAAAAGACATTTCCTTATGCATCTTAACAACATCTTCTAAACCAATGCAACTCTTAAAACGAAAAGACACATTGTCAAGATGAAAGATACATACATATATATTTGACATCCTTTTTAAAGAAATAAAAAAATTAAGATAAAAGTCACATTTTTATGATAAATGTTACAACCTTTGACATTTGATTTAGATTCGTATAATAAATTCTTTCCAGCAAATCCAATTTTCAAGATGAAAATAAACATCTTTATACATTTAACCAACTTCTTTTAAACCAATGCAACTCTTAAAATGAAAATATACATTATTAAGATGGAAAAATGTATCTTTTAAGACATTTGTTAAAACTATGAATCCAAATAAATATCAAAAGCTGTAACTTTTTATTATAACAATGTGTAACCAACTTATTTTAGACAAATGCAAATTTTAAGATGAAAAGACAAATTGTTAAGATGAAAAGATACATAATTATATATTTTGACAACATTTATTAGAGCAATATAATTTTAAAAATAAAAGACACATTGTTATGATGAAAGCTACAACCTTTAACATTTATTATTATTAGATATGCCCAATAAAATATTATTTAATATGAAATAGTGCATCACATAGATAACATATTAATTTATTTATTTTTCTCACAAATATGGTTCATCATCCTATTTGTATATCAGTTTTTTTTCTGTCCATACACTATGCGGAAGGACAACTTTTTCTAAAGAATAAATCAACACATTCTCTCATATTTTGTAGATTCTCCAAATCTTTCTCCAGTATTCTATTTTATTTTATTTTCAATTTTAATATACAACTAATTGTTCATAGAATTTATACCAAGTTATATGTTTTTCTCGTTATGTTTATTAAAAAATTGTTAAACACATATTTTCTCTTTAACTAGTATGACAAGTGAACAATAGAGTTGAAATAAATTGTATATATAATTTCTGTCAAACTATATTTTTGAAAAGTCATTTTTATATAAAAGAATTAACGAAATAACTCATTGGTCAAAAAATTCGAGATCGGACATTTATGCTAATAATTTTTTAATCAAGTCCTTATTTTTTAAAACATGTTCTGAAATTTAATTGGATTCATTTGTTTCTTTGATTTCTTTTTTTCTTGAGAACTTCTTTCTATGATTTGTTACCATACACACATACACACACACACACACACACACACACACACATATATATATATATATATGTTAACAATCAAAAAACATTTGATAAATGATTAATTAGGAGTCAAACAAAAAACTTAATCCCATTCCAATTGTGCCAATCTGAAAACGGAGCTTCCATAGGTGTGCATGTAAGTGTAAATAATAAAGTTTTTTTTTAAAACAAACTGATTTATTGAACCTATATATAGTTAATGAAGAAACTACAAAATTTAATAAATTATTTTTCTTAAATTCTTTGGCTAGATAATTTTGATAATTCTAATGTCTTCAGTTAAGAAGAAGAAAATGAATAGAGGAACGCTGATGATGATGACGATGGTGATTGTATTGATGATTTTGATGGAAAGTGAGGCGAAGAAAACACAAGAATGCCAGAAACTATGTCAGAACATATGTTTCGGTCCATTCCCACCAACTGTTAGATGCTTCGACTAGTGTTTCAATAATTGTAATCAAAGTTTTCTTCAGTCGCATTCTCATGTTTTTTCTTCACATTAATTATTTTTCATGTATTGAACATTTATTTTTCACTAATTACTACCGCTATTTTCCTAAACTTTGCAAAACATTTACATGTTTGGTTTACATGAGTTTCCTCCCTATATGAGTTTCCCTAAAAAAAAATTTGTTTAGATGAGCCTTTTAGACAAAAAAATTGAACTAAATGCTCAAACTAAGCTTTGAACATACAATATTCCAGAAGGATTGAGTAACTGCCGACTATTGCAGAAGCGATATCCATCAAGCTAGAGGGGTAAACAAATATCAAACCAAATACACGTTAAAATAATAATGGATAAGCTTTTTCTAGAAATAATCAGATTAACCTGTTTAAATTTGTAAAATTTATTAAATAATTTATTATTATCTAATTCTATTTTCATTTGATAGAAAATTAACATTATATTTAAATATGAATAGTAAGTAGATTTTTAAAAATATTTTTATGTATAACACTAATTAGACATGATATCTTAAGTATAAATATTCAAAAAAATTGGATTTAGTTTTTTTAAAAGTATATTATTCAGAATTAACATAACCTAAAATTAGATTATTTTATCCGGATTTAGATAGTTTTGTTGCCTTATATTTAAAAATATATTTTATTTAAATTATTTATAATTACATATATCTATATATTAGGAAAAAATATAAAAACTCAAATTTTAATCGGTTTAAAGGTAAATTAGCTAACATAACCGATAATCTTTTGAAAACTCATTAACATATAGGAATTTTTATAAAATTAAATAAATCATAGTATTTGTTTGATATTTGAATTTTATTTGATTAAAATTTTAAGCCGCTTTGTAATCATATGTTGGAAATAAATTAAAACTATTTCCTAAATAATATTATGTTGTTATCCTAGATATTTCCTTTTGAATATAAAAATTTAGATCATATTTGCTATTTATTTTTGCTACATCGAATTGCATCTATTCATTCAAACTGAACCAAAAATTATTTGTTATATATAAGTGGAACTGGATTAAGTTTGCTGATTGCAGTTATTTTGGTTCTTTATCTTATATTTATGCATATGTTTTTTTTTTTGTAAATTCTGCATAATTTGGTATAGTATTATTTTTGAAAAATGTAAAAAAAATTGGAGAAAATTAAAGTGATGATCAGTTTGAATTACAGAAACAAATACAACTCATTTTTCAAACCTCATTAATGGAAATAAATATTAATAAATATCTAAATTTTGATAGTTAGTTAATTTTTGTTTACAACAATGCTGAAACTGTAATTTAGGCTGTCATCCAAATGAGAAGTTTCGTATCTATATGAACAATATATGAAACTTGATTCTTTACACTCCTTGCTAGTTTGTTGGCTATAATATTTGTTTCACGGGGGATATGGGAGATCCGGAGAAGATTGAAAAATCTTTACATTTCTGAAACTCTAAATGGACGAAAAGCAAGTCATCCCATTGGTGTCGAACGCTATTTTGTTTGTTCGGAAGTAATTTGAAATTTTATTTTCCACAGTAATGCTTCAAATTCTTCATATAATGGAGATCAATTCATTAGTTTATTTCTTGCTCCTAAAAGTCCATCAAAACTTCTTGTTTGCTATGCCATCTTTGTCATATATAATATCACTCTTTCCAAGATTCATATACTTTGCACCATCTTTTGGGTGTAAATTTTGTGTCTCTTCATTGTGAACTTGAGCGTTTGACTGATGGACATCCATGTCCTCTGCCTAATGTGCTTCCTCCCAAAGTATTTTTTTGTGTATGTGAATCATAAATCTCTTGTGAGTATTTATCAATGTTTTCAAATAACTTGTCATTTCTACTCTTCGGGATATACCATAATAACTAAAAGAAACGTTTATTACTAGGTCGATGTATTCGCCAGAATAAGTAGTCTCTATTTGTGTATATGGATTCCATTGAAAAAATATTTGGATGAGAGGGTATGTTAGCGCCCATTGATAAATGGTGTTTTTGTCGGTTTCTAACTTTTATTTTGAGCAGTTTATTGAGTCATAGTATGTACTTTCAGTTTTTTATTCCTTTATCAAGTATTTTTAGGATTTAGGTTGCTTTGGAACAGAAGAAGTCAAATTGGATGAAAATGGTAAAATGTGGAACTCTGCAGATGCTTCAGAAAATTAACTTTGGATAAACGATTTCCATTGTGCGATTAAACTCAAATTTGGATAAAACAAAGAATGAGTTTCATTTCTAAGTACACCGGTTGAGGTTGATCCAACAGTTATATTGAAAGTTATGCACATTTTACTGAAAACTACTATGTCTGGCGATTCAATACGAGAAAATCAAAATTTTGGTTTTTATAATTTTCGTTTAAGCTTTGCCTAAAATTCGAACGAGACATGATTTGACCTATATCTCTTATCTTCAGCCATTATTTAGGCTACACTTTCTTTTGATCAGACTTTACGAGTTGTAGAAAAATTTGTACTCAACCTTTGGAGAAGATTTATGAACCCTTGTTTTGATTTATAATTCCATTTATGCATTATTTATAATCTCCAAATGTTCTTACTTTCATGTCTGAGGAATCTACATGCTAGTCTTAGGGTTTCAAGGAATCTTGGAATTATCCCCTACGAAACGTGATTTGATCTATCTCTTATTTTTCGGCCATTATTTTAGGCTGCACTTTTTTTTTATTGGACTCAGAAGTTTTAGAGTTTTGGAGACATGAATACATACTCAGCCTTTGGAGAAGATTTATGAACCCTTGTTTTGACTTCTAATTCCATTATGCACTATTCATCGTCTCTTTGTGTTCTTACTTATATGTATGAGTAATATACATGTTAGGCTTAGGGTTTCAAAAGAATCATGGATTTGTGAAACTAATATGTTTTACTAGGGAATTATCCACGCTGTTATTCATCCAGATTGTTCTTAATGCTGAAATTAGACTGATGACCTTTTATGATCATTGGTTGTTTTGCGCACAAAATGTGTTTGAATAAATGAATGAACAAACTTAGATTGGGCGAAATATTCCTAGCCTATGGAAGTTGATATTAGGGGTTACGTGAACCTATCAAACTAGATCTTATTGCATGTTTAGAATTTGAAATTCAACAAAAATCAGTCTCTATGATTCTAATGCATGAGGTTTATTAGCGTTGCAGAAGTAGGTTAATCAAATCATGTGGTTTGAGTTCGAAAACCGTTCTTAATGATTCCATGTCTATCAACTGTTTCATGATCCGTATTTCCTGAGAATACCCATTGCCTAACGTGTTAGTCTGTAAGTTTTAGTCGCTTTTACATTCTGATTTTCGTTTTCTTACAAGTTGAAAACATAACTCCGTTTTGTTCACTGACTCTTCTCTCGTAGACGTTTTTTGAAACCTTGTTTCTTATGGATTCGACCCTTAAATACTACCACATTGTCGTGCACTTGTGGTCTGCATTTAGTGGTTAAAACCTGATCACATCACTTATTCGTGTTTTGAAGGTGGATATTCAAATAAAACGTGATTGATGGTCATCCTCTACACAAAATCATACACAATTTTCATCACAATGTATCCCTCGTGCTCTTAGTTTGTGTTAAACCAAAACATACACTGAAATCGCTTCCATATAAAATGGTTTATATATGGTGGACACTTGAGTTTTCAAGTAAAGGTCTATATAGGATTTGTAGATGGTCTGACTACCTGTTCCATGTAGGACTTATTTGAAAAATCATATGCGACTTAATATCCTAATTTAATTGTATGTTTTCTGATTTAATAAAATACCAACCCAAAGAATCATCAGCATGCTACCAATTTTTGCTACATCCGAGTCTTTAATTGTATTATGTTGCCACATTTTTCTGTGGATCAGTCAACTAGTTTACTGTGAGAGTAAGGTAAAAAGTTTGTAGATTTGAGTGTTTCTGGTTTCAGGCGATGGGTTAGAATCCAGGGATCATTCTACATGGAAATAGACTTACATGTTCCAACCCTTTGGATTAGTCATTTATTAATCAGAGCTTTACCCTTTATATGATAATTACTATAGCATAATAGGTGATTCATGATGGAAATTCCGTCGAGAATCCGACGGGAAAGTTGGCTATCTCTTCTGGTAAAAAAAATTCAGAAATTTTTCGGGACACGCACCCATGAATTCCTGACAGATAAATTATCAAAAGAATCCAGAAAAACCATCTGCAAAAATTTTTGTTAAAAATCCGTTATGAATAAATCCCGACGGACACATAGTTGTTCGGAATTATTCTTGACGAGCTAGAGTCATCAGCAAAATTCTGGAAACCGCGATCCATCGGAAATAATTCTCAACAACCATGAGTCCATCTGAAATGCATCCCAATGACCATGTGTCAATCAGGAATAATTTCCAACGGGAATTATTTCCGAATGCGTGATCTGTCTGGAAAAATTCCTAACAAATTGTGACAACCCGTCCCGCGACCTAGGCTCACAATTCTGCAGAGCACCGACCCTAACCCCTCACTTGTAAGCCCTGAGCTCTCTCCAGGTAGGTTATTGGTGTTCTTGGCGTTCATTGAACCCAAGACCTCACCCTTTAACAACTCTCCCATATGATAAGTTGTCACCAATTGAGCTGCATGTCAATTCGTGACAGCTTGTCCTGTGGGAGAGTTGTTAAAGGGTGAGGTCTTGGGTTCGAGGAACGCCAAGCGCACCAATAACCTACCTGGGAGATCTTATGGCTTACAGGTGAGGGGTTAGGGTCGGTTCTCTGCAGGGCTGTGAGCCTGGGTCCGGGGGGCGGGTTGTCACATAAAAAATCGCAACCTTATATGTGACAACCCGCCCCACGGATCCAGGCTCATATCCCTGCAGAGCACCAACCCTAACCCCTCACCTGTAAGCCATAAACTTTTATATGAATGTGTGACGGAAAATTTAAGCGCACTTTGCTGACATAGGTAGTCAAATCAATTATCTTAAGCCTTTCCACATATACCAGAAATCGGGATGTTACAATTCACCCCACTCATAGAGCGCAACTTCCTCGTAGCGCACCACAACAGCTCTCAAGACGCCTCTCGGGTCACAAGCTCTGATACCACTTGTAACGCCACGACCGCCCACGGCTAATGGGCCACCCACGCCCGCTCTCTCGGCATGTGGGCCCCATCCCTTTCCAATAGTCGGTGCATAAATTTTCCAAGGTTTGAATCATTGTTTGTTGTCCCTGAAATCACCACATGATCTTTCTCCGTGCTTTGGCGTCACTCACACGGTATCGCGAATCACTTCCCGATAGGTCACCAATCCTTCCACTACTCCAGCGCAAGCACCCTTAAGTATGGAGTTCAAAACGGATGTGTGACGGAAAAGGTAAGCGCACTTTGGTGACATAGGTAGTCAAATCAATTATCTTAAGTCTTTCCACATATAACAGAAATCGGGATGTTACACAAGCATTTTATTGTCGTGAAATTTCATGACGACCAATGTTTTTTTCCTAACGAATTTCTTACAAAATTTTGGAATAATGTTTTTATTTTCTTAAATATAATAATTTAATGGAAAATATATTAAAATTCTCTAAATTTCAATTCATAAATAAAACAGTAGAGTTTGTATTTTTTTATCGCAGGAAAGGTAACACAGACGAAAGAAACTTTCCAAAATATTTATCAGGTGGGTTTTCGCGTTTCCTAGCGCGTTCTGTTAGGGATGTCATCAGGCTGGTCTGGCCCTGTAAATATTTGAGCATAGATCGACTCAAATATTATTTGCTACTAGTTTAATATATGTGCCTTGTGCAGGATGAAACATTGTATATAAAAAACGTATTTTCCGTACTACTACATAGTTTACGTTTTACACATATTGTAAACCTAAACAAAAAATAATATATATTAAATAATTGAATAACAATTAACTATTACATATATAATTAAATTGTCGTAAACACATCAAAGTAAATACTTTTGTTTATTTACAATTATTTTATGGTAAATAAATTTAAATAATCAATTTTTTATATATTGTGGAGATATAGTTAAATTTAAATAATTTTAAAATATATAATATTATATATATATTAAATAAGACTTTTTAATCATATAGTTTTATGATTATATGTATCTTTCATAATAAAATTGTGGACCCATGATAACAAAATTTTCAATGTGGGACTTTTAATAGTTTTAATAATTTATAATCATTCTTGAAAATTCACTGCAAATTTTGAAATTAAAATTTCAAGCTCTCAATTTTTTTTCAATGCAGATTTTGAAATTAAAATATTTATGTATTTTTAATATGGAATATACTTCAATATATATTATTTTGAATACCTATTATATGGTACTTTTTACTCATGTAGTTTTATTATCATTTATATCTTTTATAATAAATATTTTCAATCAATGGTAACAATTTTTTTTTAATTTTGTACTTTAACAGTTTTAGTATTTTGACTTTTTGCAGTGTGGGATCAGATTACCCGCCCGTTAGCAAGACCAAACTAGATGCATCTATTAGGCAGTCACGTAGATTTTACTTAACGAAAGAAGGAAATAAATAATTTTTTTAATTATTAATTAATTTATATTAGTTTCATGAAATTATAATATTATATATTTGGACTAATATATTTCTCTAGTGACTTTGAGAAGCATTCTAGTGATGACACATGTCACAGCTAAAATGTTGTAATGCTTCTTTTTTAATAGATAAGTGACATTGTAAAGCCCAATCCGATCTAATAGGGCTTCTCAATATAATTTTAATAACGTTGTATCTACCATTTTCGCCATTTTAAAATATCTAAATTTTGTAAAAATTAGTTTCATTTTTTCTTTCTTTACATACAAATTAAGTTTATTCTTTTTAAATGATGTATTGTTTATTAATCCTTATACGTAAAATGTTTTAAACAATAAGAATTAGAAAAAACTAGAAAAAATATTCCAATAGGATCCAAAGTACTCAACAGATCTATTTTGGGTATAGATTACTAAAAGTCTTTCATATAAAAGCAATATTTTGCTTCTTGCATAATTATATCTTAAGGGAGATAATCTTCATACTAATCTAAAAACATCACACTTTAGACTAAATAGATAACGGTTGCCACTCTCTTTTTATTGCTTTGTAAGAGCCACCGAGACAAGACAACTCTTTATATTGCTCCATTGTTAATAACGAAGTTAAAGAGACTACTTTTTCATATAGTTGAATAATTAGAATTTCATGTTGCTATTCGAAGTAACCATATTTAAGCAAAGCATACTATAGGCAAACCAATTATAACAAAAAAAAAAAAACTTATACTAAACGCTAGAGATGGCAAAGTTGAACCTTGACCGCGGGCCTGGCCCACAAAGGCTTGTAGCGGACTATATTGGGCTAAGGTTTTCTAGGCCCGTAAATTAGCGGGCCTCGCGGGACGATGACTTGTGGAACTGGGATTTTTTGGGATGAGCCAAAACAGGTTATGGGGGATTACAAGGATTCTCATTTCTCTTTCTTCATTTCTTGTTTCACCTGAAAAAAAAAACAAGAGAGAGACTAAGAAGAAGGCGATACCTTGTGACTTTCGCTGAGAGAGACAGATGAACTCCGAAGATGACGATTCGAGCTCCAACAGTGTTCCGGTCTTCACATCATCAGAAGTTCTATAGCAGAGGAGTTTCACGGAGATAACCAATGGTCTTTGGTGAAGGTGACTTCCACCGACAGAAGTTGTATCTTCAGTGATGACGACTCGGCCTCTGAGGTTTCTTAATATCTTCCCCTTCACTTTTGATCTACATGCATACAACAAAACCAGGTATAGATCTCATGTTCTTTCTTTCCTTTTCAGTAGATATACTTTTTATTGCATGTTGATTACCTCAAAAAAGGACTGAATTGTTCTTTATACTGTTGATTACATGTTATGTAGGTTATTGCTAGAAAAGTCGGCCTTATTTCTTTTGAGAATAATAAATCTTCTTATGTGGCTCTTGTTCTCCAGACAGGTTCGGTTTGTTCATTATCTTAGTGATGTTTGTCAGATAATACATAAAAATAGACGATCACTCAAAGTCACAATGATACTTTCTATTGGATACGGAAACCTCGTGAACCAAGACGTTTTTTTAGAAGTGACATGGGTGTGTTTACTGCTCTAGCTGAGTATAAATATCCTAAACAATTAACTATCAAATTAACCCTTAATTCTAACACACAAAACAATACTCTTGCCAAGAGAGATCAGGTTTAGTACTTAGGGATCGAATCCACAGAGAACAATGACACACAATAGATTTTTTATTCCTAAAGGTTAAGCTATATATTGGTAACAAGTAATCAATCTAAGGAGATATTTCTTATTGGAGAGTGTAGATACAATATGGAAATATGCTAATAATGTAATTATGGAAATATGGCAATAATGTAAATATGAAAATATGCTACTAAACTAACAAGATGTAAATGTAAATATGCTAGATCAAGGGTTTCAAGCATAATGAATTATAGGGAATAAGAAGCATGGATATGTAAATATTCTAGAACTCAAATATTAACTATTCTGACCTTTTAACTCCAACTCTCGTATGCGAGCAAAAGGAAAGACCATCGATCGACGGCTAAGGCCTGGTGTCGATCGACAATGAAATCAGAAGGAAGTGTGAACGAGATTTGATATGTTCACCAAGCTAATTAGACCAGCTCTCGCATGCACCTAACAACCTAGTTCAATGGAGGCTATTCTGGCACAGAACCTACTCTCGTAGTCGTCCATGTCCTACTTTCGAGATCCTAGTTAGCTACTCTAGAATGCAAGCATTAACCACAAACTAATTGATGGATATTAACTTAACCTAGCAATCCTACTTTTGGGCTAATCCATGATTGCTATCATTCAACCCTAAATCTAGTTGATAACTACTCAGACATAATCAAAGTAAGAATAATAATCTAAATATAATGCATAGATAAAACATTGGGGTTCCAATACAAATATCCCTAAGGAGTTATGAATCTTCTCCCTAAATAGAATACTAAAGAACCTAGCACTGTACGTCTTCGTATGTATGCCTTTTTCTGCCCCCTTTATTTTGGTGTCATACATAAAGTATAAATATAAAACCTTAAAATCTAGGTCAAAAATCGTCTAGGAGTAAACTTGTAATCTTGTGTCTTGTCTCTAACTTGGGCTTGAAATCAGTTGTCTGCGAATTGGTCATCGATCGATGGAAAGTTGTCAGCATCAATCGATCTAGGTCATGTAACATCCGTCGATGTCAAGATAGTGTCGTCGATTGAAGGCAATCTTGTATTTCAACTCTCTTGATGATCAGCTATAGATTATTCTCCTCAAAATGCTCCAAAAGCTCCAAGTATCTCCATATATCTCCAAAACGTACCTAGACCTGTAAAGACCTTAAAACATAGCCTAGACACACATAATAGACCCTAAATATAGTCTATGACATGGCATAAAACTGGTAATAAACATGCTATGTCAACTCCCCAGACTTAACATTTTGCTTGTCCTCAAGCAAACAAGCCTGCGAAAGAGGTTTTGAAAAGCGAAGACTCACATAATATCTAAGTATAATTGTCACCTTACTTTATTGCAGCCACATCCTATCAAGTCAATCACAGAGAAATTTATATACCCCATCCTAATATAGCAACCAAATCCATTCTACCAACAACTTATTGAATACTAGTCTGACTCGCCCCTTTACTGATTTCATTTCTTTGCATAAAATAAAAGTGCAGGCTTTACCTTGGAAGTATCGATCAAAGGATATATAGACTCTCACCTCTGCAAATATGTGAACACACAGGTAGTCTTCTCTGATTCTTTTCCTCTCTCTGATCTCACTTCTTCTCAGTCAATGTCTCCCTTCTTTTTGAGGGTATTATTTTATTTTTTAATTGCTAAGATATTTGGATAGGCTTCCATGAATCAAGCCTTAATGGTTTTTGCCACCAAATCCTGTTCACTTATTTTTGACCTTTATCTCTTTCTAGGATCATATGAATCAAGCTTTAATAGTTGTAGCCACTAAATCCTGTTTGACTCTTTTTTTATCTGAAGAGGAGAGAAAGGGGAATCAGAAGCACACAGACTTATACCTTCCACACTTGCGGAAGGAATCCGATCCAATGTATACCAAATCCCAAAGCAAGCAAATAATGTCATGATTAGTGTTGGAAATCAGCTTCGGTTCCTTCAAACTTTCTAAGCAAGTGTGATATAGTGGCAGGATGATCCACTTTGGTATCTCTAGTAATCTCTGCAAACAACCTTCTAAGAATGGTGCTAAAGTGTGGTTAGTCAATAATAAATATTGATCATAATCCTCTTCTTGACTCGATAAATCTCTTTAAAAACTTATATATAGATAGTAAATAAAACTCAAAAACAATAAACTAGCATTAGCAAACCTCCCAAGACTTAAATTACACTGTCCCAGTGTAATCCGCCTCGAATTGGTTAGGAAAAATCAAATCATAAGTAAATAGCTTAAGTATATAACTCGATACATCTCTCTATAAGAGAGTATCAATCGATGGTAAGCGGGATTGTGTCGATCGATGGTAGTATAAATAGTTTGTAGAAATAAAACTCGAAATAAATAGTAGTATAAGTAAAAACTAAGTAAAAACTTACTAAACAGTGGGTTGTCTCCCACTCAACGCTTGATTATAGTCTTAAGCTCGACGTTTTGAACTTTCTGACTAGAATGGAGGTGGATCAACACTTGGAAAACAAGTGTCTACATCTTCTTTGCTCTTCTGAAACAATGTGCCAACGAAGCTTCTCATTGCTTCATCTTCTCTGGCTTTCTCATTCTTTATGATCTCCTTAGTGGCCTCCACTGAATGTATCCTCCTTTGTAGATTCTCAATATTACGCTTAAGCATTCTAAGTCTAGCAGCTGTTGTCTCTGATATATCCTCCAATTTCTGAGAAATATCTTCCTTCATAAGGCTATGATAAAAATCAATCTCATTGAACCTTTCTTCCAATTGATTTTTTGCTGCGTACTTATCTGTCGAAATAAGTATCCATCGATGGCCTATTGCTGCCGTTGATAGATGTCACTTTATTTGGTCCACTCGCATGTTGTCTTTGAACAGTATCCAAATCTTGCTGCATCTTATCCATGCGTGTAGTCAGACCGTTGAGGCACTTGTCTATAGGATAGTAGACATCATCAAACCTCCTGTAGAAATCTTCTAATAATATCTCTTGAGCGTTGTAGATCTCATTAACAAGATCATCAATCTCTACTCTGCTATATGTTTCTTGCTTCTTCCTGGACATAGCGATCTTTGCTGCATGTTCAGGTAAACATATGTAGTTGTACTCAAACATAGTAGCTCTCTCTAGAATTTCCCTGATATCATCCTCTTGCAAATTCACAATTCTTCTGTCTATAGCGTGTGCATTACCATTCTCATCTTTGTAGATGCCATACTCATCTTGCTTTTCCCAAAAGAAAATCCTTTGGCCATCAGCATCAAAATCTCTTTTTCCATACTCTACCCGACCCTCTATCAGTAGGGGATTTATCCATCTGACCGGTCCCGGAGTTTCTGAAGTAAAGATGTACAGAACTCGTGGACTTCTAAAATCGTGGTATTGATCGATGCATGCTTCTTGTTGTAGATTGATATTTGGTAATGGATAGGCTCGGGCTTCTGCTCCTTGATGTCGATCGATGTCGGTACATGAGCCTCGATCGATGGCTGTTGTTGTTGTCCAAATAAAATTTCTTATCCATTAGCCATAACAAGGGCATCTGCTGCATCTTCCTTAGGTAAATTGAGAATTCTCCCGTAAATATCTCGTGCACATCCCTCAGTATCTCTAAAAATTCCAAACTCGTCTGGTCTGAGATAACAATCTTCTGTATCTTCTTCTCCAAGTAATTGCTCTGGTCTTCGTTTGATGGTGTTTGATGGCCAAGATATGCCAAGGATTGATGCTGGATTGCCCAGTCTTGCGTTCGTTACCCAGCCAGCTTCTTCCAGTCCCAGGCTGCGAGATTCAATAAGTTCTTCCTCTCTGTAAGCTGCATCATGCTCTTCGTAATCTCCACTGCATCCTTGGTCTTTTGGATTGGTGTCGATCTATGGTGTATGTGGATCGTCGATCGAGGCTCGATAATCAGACTGGTGGATGAAAAGGTTTCCACATCCATTATCCATTGCAAGTATATTTGCCACATCTTCTTTCGTGACATGTAGAATTCTGCCATCCATAGCTCTTCCATGACCATATGGATCTCGCATAATACCAAACTCATCTGGTTGTAAATAACCATATTCCCTTTCGCATTATGCAGTTGTATCTCGTTCGGTTTCTACTTCATTCTCAATATCGATCGACGGTGTATGGTGGTCGTCGATCGATGTCAATTTCCCAGGTTGATGGGAAACACGAAAAACTTCAGCCTCTTCCATAGCAATCCCTCGGTATTCAATTGTTTCTTCGTCTTTGTAGTCTTCGTCGTACTCGAGGTAGGCTGTGTTGTACCTGAAATCCCCATGGTAGGTGTGGGCTTGTTCGGATGTTTGAGTGTCGATCGATGCTATAGGGTGGGTGTCGATCGACTGATGAACTTTATGGTTGTCGATCGATGGGTTGGGTTGGGTATCGATCGATGCTCCTTCTTCTGATTCCTCATGGAACTCGTAATCACAGAAGCATGTGGCCACAAGCTTTGCATCATTGCACAATTCGATCAGTGTAGCCTTGTTCTTATTCTTGACAGGTTCATTAAAAAAATTTTGATCAATCAGAGATAGATACAACCTGTTTAACTTCATATCGCATATGGCTCCCACAGTAGCCATGAATGTTCTCCCAAGTAGTAGAGAAGAGTTCCAATCTATTCTGATGTCCATCACATGAAAGTCTATTAGAACTAATGTATTGTTGATCTGTACTGGAACATCTTTTACCATCCCTACTGAGTTCACTCTTGAGCAGTCTACGAATGTAAAAGAATCGTTGGAGGGTTCCACTTTCAGGTTCAGCTCCTCTGCCATTGACTTTGGCATAATGCTTACTGAAGATCCAGTGTCACCAAGGGCGCTGGGATATTTGTTTCCTTTGATGAAGCATGGAACCACAAATTTTCCAGGATGACTTTTCTTATTCGGACAGGTCCTCTACTTCATCTTCTCTCTGAGGTGGTTGAACATTATCTCTATATCATCATCTGTCTCCCTTGTTTCCCCGAAAAACATCCACAATATGTGTGCATAATAAGACTCATCAAAAGAAATATCTAGAGGAATTTTAAAAACTCTTTTAGCAAAGATATCTATCTCCTTTTCATTGGCTTCGCTGCGTTGATGTTTAGGGATCTTTTATCTCCTCTTTGAGTGTCCCTCATCTTCTCTATCAGTATCCATAACTTCAGATGTGTCTGTATTCTGTTCTGAATTGTCACAATCGGACGTACAATCAAGCTCGTCTGTAGGTTCGGTAGTCGAACTAGGTTTCTCTCCTGTCGATCGATGCTAAGTGCGTAGTGTCAATCGATTCTTCTGTCACTCTGTTGATCGATGTCACGAAAATGGTGTCGATCGATGTTAGTCGATTCACATGAAGCCACTGAGTCTATAGGTTTCACCGTCGATCGATTCTCTTCGATTGGCGTTGATCGATGCGAATTAGAATTGTCGAGTGAAACCGAATTTTCCACACGAAAATTGCTATATTGGGGCTTCTCTCTCTTGACTTCCTGCCAGCAATCATCATCAATCAATGCATTGACGTGGTGTCTTTAGCCAGCCTCGATTTTCTCCTTGATCAAACTCTCATGCTTCTTAATGGTCTCACTTATTTGCATCACTTGATTCTCTAATTTCTTCACATGAGTGCTGAGGTTTTCGAATTTGGTATTGAGGTTGAAGTACATACCATCTATCTTCCCATTGAAATTCACAGTCATCTTTTGCTGTCCCTCTAAAACATTGTCAACCATCGCTTCAATCTTGCTTTCCTGACTTTTTGGAGGAGGATTCTGGTAGTAGGTAGATCCATAAGTCATGTTGTTGTTGAAGGTTCTTCGCTGCGAATTCTGATTAAAGTTACTTCTTTGACCAGTGCCATAGGCGTTCTTGTTGAAGCATGAATCCCTTGTCTCTGGAAACCATTCCCATCAATGTAATTTACATGTTCTTCATCAATCTCATCTTCTCCAGACTCAATTGCTTCCACGTCCGCAAAAGTAACTTGCTTATTGAAAAATCTCTGAACACTATCCAGTTTTGCCTTAACCTCTTCAATCTTCTCCTTGCTCACAGCTGGAGCTGATTTCCTTCTCTCAAAATCGGTGTTCTTGGTGCTACTGCTGGATGCCATATTTTCAATCAATCTTGTAGCATCTTCAGGGATTCTGGTGCTGAAGTTTCCCTCACTAGCAGTGTCTAAAGCCATCTGATATTGTAATCCAATACCTCTGAAGAAAGTGCTAAGAAGTTGTACTTCGTTGAACCCATGATGTGGACAGTCTCTCTGGTATGACTTGAATCTGATCCACGAGTTTCTGAAAGATTCTGAAGGTTCTTGTGAAAAAGTAGCAATCTTGCTCCTCAAATCCTCTGCTCTTGCGTCATCAAAGAAGTTACGGAAGAAAGCGTTTTTGATGTCGTTCCAAGATGTCAGAGATCCTGGTGGTAGTTGCTTAAGCCAATATGAAGCTTCTCCAGCATGTAAGTACTTGAAGAGCTTACAGAAAAGATAGTCCTTAGAGACTCCATTGGCTTTAATAGCAGTCACTAGATCCTCAAATCGCTTCAGATGATCCATAGGGTGCTCATGTCGCAACCCGTGGTAAGGTGTCTGCACTACAAGTCCAAAGAAAGCAGGCTTGATCTCAAAATCGTTTCTCTAAAGAGGACGAATGGTGGATATATTGGCGTAGAACTGGCCTGGGTAGTTGTAGTCAGCCAGCGTTCGTTGAGCAGCTTGGGCGTTATCTTCAGGTTGAGCTATTGCAGCGTTTTCTTCTGCTTCTGTATCAGGGATTACAGCCCCATGATCGTCTATCTTTTGACCTGCTGCATTACGCATTCTCCATTCTCATTTTGAACAACAATTATAGGCGCAACCATCCTAAACAATTAATGGGGTGTGTTTACTGTTCTAGCAGGGTATAAATATCCTAAACAATTAACTATTAAATTAACCCTTAATTCTAACACGCAAAACAATACTCTTGCCAAGAGAAATCAGGTGTTGTACTTAGGGATCGAATCCACAGAGAACAATGGCACACAATAGATTTCTTATTCCTAAAGGTTAAGCTAGGTGATTATATATATTGGTAACAAGTAATCATTCTAAGGAGATATTCCTTATTGGAGAATGTAGATGCAGTATCGAAATATCCTAATAATGTAATTATGGAAATATGTCAATAATGTAAATATGGAAATATGCTACTAAACTAACTAGATGTAAATGTAAATATGCTATATCTAGGGTTTCAAGTTTAATGAATTATAGGTAAGAAGAAGCACAAATATGTAAATATTCTAGAACTCAAATATTAACTATTATGACCCTTTTAACTCCAACTCACGTATGCGAACAAAAGGAAATACCATCGATCGACGACTAAGTCCTGGTGTCAATCGACGACTAAGGCCTTGTGTCGATCGACGGTGAAATCAGAAGAAAGTGTGAATGGGATTTGATATGTTCTACAAGCTAATTAGACCAGCTCTCGCATGCGCCTAACAACCTAGTTCAATGGAGTCTATTCTGGCACAAAACCTACTCTTGTAGTAATCCATGTCCTACTTTTGAGATTCTAGTTAGCTACTTTAGAATGCAAGCATTAAGCACAACTCAATTTATGGATATTAACTTAACCTAGCAATCCTACTTTTGGGCTAATCCATGATTGCTATCACTCAACCCTAAATCTAGTTGATAACTACTCAGACATAATCAAAGTAAGAATAATAATCTGAATATAATGCATAGATAAAACATTGGAGTTCCAATACAAATCTCCCTAAGGAGTTATGAATCTTCTCCCTAAATAGAACACTAAAGAACCTAGCACCGTACGTCTCCGTACGTATGCGTTTTCTGCCCCCTTTCTTTTGGTGTCATACATAAAGTATAAATATAAAACCCTAAAGTCTAGATCAAAAATCGTCCAAGGGTAAATTTGTAATCTTGTGTCTTGTCTCTAACTTGGGCTTCAAATCATCTGTCTGCGAATTGGTCACGATCGATGGCAAGTGGTCAGCATCGATCGATCTTGGTCATGTAACATCGGTCGATGTCAAGATAGTGTCGACGATCGACGGCGGTCTTGTATTTTGACTCTCTCCATGATCAGCTACGGATTATTCTCCATATATCTCCAAACCATACATTGACATGTAAAGATCTTTAAACATAGCTTAGACACACATAATTGACCCTAAATATAGTCTATAACATGGCCTAAAACTTGTAATAAATAGGCTATATCAAGAAGGTAGTTAGGCTTTGCTCAGCGGCTAGGTTTCGTGCTGATAACATGTTGTGAACAAGAGAGAAAACAGAGAATTGGTTGTTCTTATTTTTCCATAGGTAATGGTACATATATATATAGCGATACAAAACTAGGTTATAGAACCTTCTAAAACACGGGCTTATGGGTCTATATGGACCTTCACATAATAATTCATAACAAAACCAAACAATTTATACTATTTTGTATGTCTTTATATGAATATAAATATTTATACATGAAACAGGCTCAATCAATTAAAGCAATAATAGTTAAATGCCAATAGCCATTGAAATTGTATACAATTTTATAAGTTTGAAACTTAACTCTGAATCAAACTCTTTCACCTTTAGCTTTCACATGTTAAACTAACAAATAAATCTTAATGAAGTTTTAGAAGAATACAAGATATATTTCATATACACAGACATGTTGTGACATGAAATTTACAAAATTATACTCCCACCTCAAGAAAATAATCTCATCAGTTGCACCTTCAACCACGACCTGTTCTCTCTCTACCCTCACATCTCGGTCCTTCCAATTGTTTTTAAAAATATTGGATTGGTTGAAGAGAAGCAATCATTTTCATCCATCATGCAGAACTTCGTATCATTTTTTGGAAAGAAAAAATGTAAGATTGCATTCTTCCATCTCTCTCTCTCTCTCTCCTCATTTCATTCATCAAGATATAAAAACCATCTCAGATCAAGACTTATGTCTTTTAACACTGTTAAGGCCATCTGATTGCACACATACATAACACTACTTTGCTCATTTAACAAAGTAAAAAAAGATCATATTATCAACAAATACAGTCGCATACTCTGTTAAATCAGGAAAAGATAACACAAATTTTTCACACTTACTTGAAATGGAAACTGTTCATGTCACTGCATTACGTTTGTAAATGACACAATCAAACCTCTTGTCAACCTCAGATCAGACCTGGTTCTCATCTTATGTTATATTTTATTTCAGAAGGTTTAAATTCAAGTTACAAATGTCTGAATCCATTAAGAACAAACACATCTCTTATGAGATATTATAAGAGAAGAAAATACAACGAATGGTTTGTAAATTTTTACATAAAGACTGAACAATGAATTGGGAAGAAAACTGATTAACAATAACAAGGTTTTGGAATTGTAAATATTTTTGTTTCTCTGTGATTTCGTTCATCTCAAAGCGTTCTCTCGTTTGCAGCTTAAAAATCAAGTTTTTTGAGGTGATGTGCTAGGCAGAGGGGTGTTGACGTGTCAGACAGAGGAGTACTGACATATGAGACTCTGATGAGACAAAACTGAGTTATAATATAGTAGATTTTAAAGTTTTAAAATTTATTTATATACAATGACCCTTTTGTTTCATTAAACTTTACGTAATGATGATGACGAGGTAAAGTCATATAAGAATAATTAAAGAGTGTATTCAACTGAAAATATATAGTAATTATATTAAAATAAAAATTTATTATTATTATTATTCAAACATGTATTTTAATTTTTATTTAAAATGTATTGTTTTTAAATTTAACATTTCAAATTTCAAAAATTAAAAACATAATCAAATCTTACTGTTTTGAATGAGATTCTAGAGTTATTTAACAAAAAAAATATTAAACTCTTCAATTCATATAATATCATCTAAAATTTATTAAAACTCAGATCATCTTTCAACCTGAATACCCCCTTGTATTCGTTGAATCCTCCAATGTACACCAAAATTGATATTTCTGTCATTTTCCAATCCTCCTTTGTTGTATATAATACTATTTAATAATGTCATTTTGAATGAATTCTGATACATAATTATATAAAAAAAATTCATTCTAATATATTGTATTTTTTTAGAACAATTGATGTTTATATTTAACATAATTATCTGTATTAGTCACATTCACAAAATTTGTGATTATTTCATTATATGTTTGTGTTAATAATATAAAAGAAGGGAATTTTTATTTTATGTCTGAAAAATTCAGAAATTAATCATAAAAATATATATTATGATGTACATAATGAGTCAGAGTTATTACCGCGGTAATTTTATCTCTTTTTTGCTCCTTTCAAGTATGACTTCTATTATGTGTTTTAATAAAGTAACTAAAACTGTAAATCATATTTTTATAATAAAATAACCATGAATTCTAATGTGTAGTTTGAAAAGAAGATATAGATTTACAACAAGAAAAAAATAGGGTAGTAAGATTTTTTAATTATTAGTTTTATGTCATTAATGTTCATTCCTTTGGTGTTTATATATGTTTTTCTCAAGTTTAATAAAATATAAAACAAATATAATTGTTACAATAATTTGTAGAATGTGTTTCTCTATATTTTAACATCCAATTTCATATATATATATATATATATATATATATATTATGTATATTAAATATTTATACAAAATAAGTGTATGGACATGGATGGAAAAATTGTGCACGGGTAAAGTGTGAACATTACCGAAAGGAAAAACATCGACAAAGAGATATCAATAAGGAAAGTAAAATGCTTAGTACCTGGTAAATTCATCACAAATAGCCAATTTGGTACCTAAAACGAGCAAAAATTGGACTCATGTAAGGATATCAGATTTGTGTACAAACGAGTTGTGAATATCAGATTTGTGGATAAAAATATTGCTATTTTAATGAGGTTTAACTTTTTTAGCTCATTTAGATCAGTTTAGGATTCATTTAGAGATCTTTGATGCGTATATGTTTATTTGCATATGACATGGTCTAGAGTGTACATTAAAAGTTTGTGGTTAAATTAAGAGAACTGTTTTGCACATTTTAAGAATTTTGGGGTGAAAACCTGAATAGCCAAAAGGTGAGGGACCACAATTACAACTTTAAAAAAGAAAACTTTATGTTATACACCTCATCCTCCTCCGATATGCCTGGCATGATACTTCTCTCATTCTGTGGTTATCAATCCTTGTTCATTATATCTAAAATTGTTTAATAATCATGTTCCCAAAAGTTTTTTCGTCAAGAGGCCATTCTATTACCCAAGTCTGAGGTAGTCTGAGTAACCAGATTGGGATACAAACAACAAAACAAAGGGTCATATGAAAAGATCGAGCGGTTCTTGCTAAGAAATTCACAATTCAATTATATCCCCGAGGAGTATAGCATACCCTGCAATATCAAAATATTCTCTTCATCTCTTCTATCTCCTCCAACTCTTTTGAAAATTTCGGCCATGCCTGAGGTTCCCCAAGCATCACTACCAAGCCGTTGCAGTCTGTCCCACACTGCTGACATGTTGAATGATGCAACATGCTTTACATTGCCCATCATAGAGCTTCCAACTCAGTATGTGACGTAGGTGTGTTTTTATGTTATAATAGGGTAATAATATCCTAAATACACAAATGTCAAATTAACTTTTAATCCTAACACACAAAACAATAATACTCTTGTCAAGAGAGATCAGGTGTAGTACTTAGAGATCTAATCCACAGAGAACAATAGCACACAATAGATTTCTTATTTCTAAAGACTAAGCTAGGTAACTATATATATTGGTAGTAAGTAATCAAGTCAAAGAAATATTTCTTATTAGAAGATATAGATGCAATATGGAAATATAATAATAATTTAAATATGTAAATATGCTAGTAATGTAAATATGGAAATATGCTAGTAACGTAAATATAGAAAGTAATGTAAATATGGAAATATGCTAGATCTAGGGTTTCAGGCAAGTGGATTATAGTAGATAGAAGTTAAAGGTATTTAATCATGGAACTCGAAATCTAATGTAAAAGACACTAGCTCTCACATGCGCACCTAATCTATTGACTAATTCTAATGTCTCAGCTCTCGCTTGTTGACACATAATGACCGTCGATCAATGGAAATGATCCTGCGTTGATCGATGGTTTCTTGAGTCAAGCGTTACGACCTAATTCGATAAGTTCACTAGATTGACAAAATCAACTCTCGTTTGTTTCTAGCAACCTAGCTCAACAGAATAGATTCCGGCAGTACACAATGCTCTCGCTTGCACCTAACTATCTTATTATCAGGGTTCTAGATAGCTACTCTAGAACACAAGTAATAAACTCAATTCTATTAATAGATCTAATAATGACCTTAACAATTCTATTGTTTGGCTAATCCATCAGTACCATTGATAAACCCTAAACCTAGTTGATATCTACTCAGACATAATTAAAGTAAAAATAATAATCTGAATAAAATGCATAGATAAAATACTGAGGTTTCAAAGCACACTTGGAACATTTAGCCCCCCTAGAACTAGCACACTTTTTCTGGTGCAATACATAAAGTATAAATATAAAACCCTAAAGTCTAGGTCAAAACTCATCCAAGGGTAATCATGTAATATTGTGTCATGTCTCTAATTTGGGTTTGAAAGTCGGTTGTCTACGAACTGGACATCGATCAATGGCAGATGTGCAACATCGATCGATCTTGGTCATGTAACATCGGTCGACGCCTACGTTGTATCGTCGATCGATGGTAATCTCGTACTTCAAATCTCTTCAATGATCAGCTACGGATTATTCCTCTCCAAATGCTCCAAAAGCTCCAAGTATCTCCATATATCTCCAAAACGTACTTGGACCTGTAATGACCTCAAAACATAGCCTAGACACACATAACAGACCCTAAATAGAGTCTCTAACATGGTCTAAAACTGGTAATAAATAGGCTATATCAACTCCCCCAGACTTAACATTTTGCTTTTCCTCAAGCAAACAAGTCTGTGAAAGATGTTTTTAAAAGCGAAGTCTCACATATTGTCTAAGTATAACTGTCACCTTGCTTTATTGCAACCACATCCTATCAAGCCAAACACAGAGAAACTTTATATACCATATCTTAGTATAGCAACCAAATACATTCTACCAACAACTTAGCAAATATTAGTCTGACTCGCCCCTCTATTGATTTCATTTCTTTGCATAAAATAAAAGTGCAAGCTTTACCTTGGGAGTATTGATCAAGGGACATATGGACTCTTATCTCTCTAAGCATCTGAACACACAGGCAGAGAGCCATCTCTGGTTCCTTTCATCTCTCTCATCTCACTTCTTCTCAGTCAATGTCTCCCTTCTTTTTGAGGGTATTATTTTATTTTTTTAATTGCTAAGATATTTGGATAGGCTTCCATGAATCAAGCCCTAATGGTTTTTGCCACCAGATCCTATTCAATTCTTTTTGACCTTTTTTATCTCTTTCTAAGATCATATGAATCAAGCTTTAATGGTTATAGCCACCAAATCATGTTCGACTCCTTTTTTTATTCTGAAGGGGGGAGAGAGGCGAATCAAAAGCACACAGATTTTTACCTTTCAGACTTGCAGAAGGAATCCGATCCAATGTATATTTAATCCCAAAGCAAGCAAATAATGTCAGGATTAGTGTTGGAAATCAGCTCGGTTCCTCCAAATATCTTGGACACATGTACGAAGTTTTTAATCATATACAAATATATTCTAAGCCACGCTTGGAATGCGAGAGGAGATTCGAAGACATCATGAGTTACAGACTCATTAGTTTTCCCATATCTTGGACATATGTACGAAGTTTTTAATCATATACAAATATATTTAGTTATTTTATCTATAGCTGTTGATAATTATTTATGACATGTTATTTGTATTAATAACATTAAAACACATGATATATATTCAAGTAACTAATATTTGAATTCATTATTTATAAAGTATATAAATGATATATTATGTGATGATGTGACATGATATAAATGAATAGAAAAATCTTTCTCTCTCTTCTCTCTCTCAAATCCTTCAGAGAGAGAAAGCATGGCTTTGTTTTTTCTGGTTTTTGATCCGATAGATCAAGCTCTCTTTTCTGATCTTTAATCGGTTTGTATTTTCCCGTTCACCCGAATTTCTTTTCAGCTTGTGTGACTGTCTCTTCCAATAGAGGGATTTTTTTGTGTTATTTTCAATCCAAATCATATTAGATCTTCTTGTTTTTACATCTTTTGGGTTGAAATAAAGAATGAACTCTCCTTTTTTGCAAAGTATCATCTTCTTCCTATCAGATCTGCACTTATTCCTTTTATCGGAATCAATCTTTACTCTCTTTTGATTTGGATCCAATAGATCGGTTTGGAGTGAAGTATCCTTGATGAAATGGAAAGATGTTGTGATGGATTGTTCTTGGCTGTTTTTAATGGAGACTAAGCAGAGTCAGCATCTTCTATATATTGGAAGTGGTCTGAGAAAAAGTCTCTTATTGAATCATCTGAGTTTTTCCAGATTTATCATCTGAGGGTTTATAGAGCTTCTGACCACAAGCAACGGTTTGGCAAAAATTAAAAGGATAGTCACGCAAGTGATTATTTGAGATGGATTGATGCCCTTGAGTCTCATCTTGAACCGTTAATCTTAGTTCTGATGACACGGTGAAGATATTTAGGGAAAGCTCAGGCGGAGATCTCGTGACACATTAAAACCTGAAGGACACGGTCTTAGACACGTGTTAGGTCATTAGTTATCATTTTCTTTTGTATTTTGTATTTCGATTCGGGTAAAATATTTATTAGGCTTTTCAATCACTTGTAATCAATTTGACTTGGACCAACTAATATATATGGTTGACAAAAAAGAATAGAAAAGAAATCTATAAAGAAATTCATTTGAACTACTGAACTACCTCACCCCAAAAAAATAATATAAAGAATTATAAAATTATATATGTATATATATAGTATACTGTATTAAATATCAATATATTATATTAAGGGCAATTCTCTCAAATATAGTCATTTTTAAGTTTTTATCACCAAAAGAGCATTCAAGAAAGAAAATGACTCCAATAGTCATTTTTATTTTGAAATTTTAAATATTTACTTTTTATTTTTTGTAAATTTTAAACTCACACCTAAACCCCATTCCATAATTCTAAACCCTAAGTCTAGATTATTTAATCCTAGGGTTATAAGTGTATTTTTACACACTTTAATAAAACTTCTTATGGTTATTTTTCTCCTTGGAGGCTATATTCGTAACAAACTGTTTTAGGGGTATCCGAGGATATTTCTCTTATACTAATTACACACACACAAACACACACATATATATATATTATGTTCATAAGTACATTTATATATCACATCATATATCATTATAGGATACAAAATATTAATTAACTATGATACATATACTGAAATACATATATTTTCTAAGATCATAGTTACACTATTATGGGTATACATATATATAAATTATTAATACAACTAAGTAAGAAACCCGTGCGATATCGCACGGAAATTCATTTTGTAAAAGAATATGCCACATTTTATATAATTGATTTTGAAAAATACATGTGTTACCAAATTATCTTGCATGCAACTATATTTCTTTAATCATAATATAAAGTCTATATTTTCCTTTTAGATTGTTTGTAATAAGTTTATAAATATGTCAAAACTAAATAAAATATGTGTCTTATTATCGGTTAGCTAAAATATTTAGAAATCAGAAAAAGAACTGAATATTTTAAACTAATAAAAAATTAAACACATTTTAATCTAATCATTTTATAAATTAATAAGGTAAATTATAACGAGAACTCAAATATTCATGATTTTCTGAAACTATGTAAGACGTGTGTGGTCAAAACATAATTATTTGTTAACTTTAAGAGATCTTATTTCTTAACATATTCCTCTTAACATATCATATACACATTCTTCTTTTCTTCTTCCTTATTTGTATCTTCAATAAATGAAAGTCTTTAAAAAAGTTACATGATTACAAATTAGTAAGGAGGTTTTGGTATAACAATACTCATTTATAATATTACTATGAATTGTTTCAGAAAGTTCTTATAGAAAATCAACCTTATTATATTAAACTAACGCAATAATTAAATTAAATCAATTAAATTGATAAATTATAGATTTACCTTTTATGAAATCATTAAGAGTTTTAACTGGAACTTTAAATAGTATTTTGAAGTCGAGGTGGTATAGAGATATAACTAGAATTCTATCGGTTTCTTAATCAAATTTCCAAGCTTATATTAATATATAATAATAACAAATAGAGCTCTCATGTTTATATGTGTTTCTTGAAAGATTTTTGAAAATCATTTAACAGTCTCCCTCTTCTAATCAATTTGTAATTATTGTGATTTTTCAGTCTTCACAACTCCTTCTATAGGTGACTAAAGGTTGTAAGGGTTGATAAAACAACATTGCAATGCTAGCTAAGGATTGCAATGGTTAACACCAAAAGTTGAAATGGTTTATCATCTTATACCCTACAAGAAAACATCAATTTAGAGACTCCTTCTGCAACTACTATCAGTAGTTGCAAAATTAAGTGACTCATTGGTAACAATATTGCAATTGTTTTTCAACAACAAGAAAAACATCGTACACTAGTCGAAAATGTATGACCAAATTTAGTGGTTGTAATTTAGGTTATTTATTGTGACACATTTGAGACGTATTTGCAACCATACAACGTAGTCGCAAAATAATCAGTATAACAACTTAAGGGAAACTACTTTTGTTATTACAAAAGTTCAGATTAGTAGCAAAATATTTTAAATGTCGTAGTTGCAAAATTGTTGCGATATTTTTGTGACATATTTGTTACTATGTTGGTGTCAGTATGTTATTTGCACGATGTTGGCAAGTAGATGTACCTAATTTTAGCAACTAATTTTATTTGAGTTGCAAAATAGTCTCAAATATCTATCTATATAAATTACCCGTTCTCTTCCCCACAATTTCTGAACATCTCTAATAAAAAGAAAGTTTTCTTACATTTACAAAAAAATGGGAGAGAACTATAATTATTGGAAGTCTCATGAGTGGATGTATAAAGGAAGAATAATATCTCAGCCAAGTTTTTAGTAGGGGTGAAAGAGTTCATAAATTTTGCAAATAGCCAGCCATTAGCAAAAATCAGTGGCGGTAAGTTTTACGGGGCATAAAATTTGGGATCATCTATATAATAGAAAATTTATGCCAGAATACTATGTTTGGTATATGCATGGAGAAAATGGAAATGGACTTAGGAAAAATTCATGTTAATTCAAATCATCCCAATGGCAGTCAAACCAAAAGTTAGTAATATATATGATAGATATGTAGACATGGTGAACGATGCATTTCGTGATACATCAGTTTATGATAACTATCATCAACATGAATGCTATTAGTATAAGAGTCTAATTACGAGTTAAGATTTTTTTTTACGATATGTTAGAAGCTACAAAACGTCCAATGTATGATGGTTGTCACGAAGGTCACACTAAATTATCTTTAGTTGCTCGATTCATGAATATCAAGGCGGATAATAATTTGGGTGAAAAGTGCATGGACACGTGGGAAGAACTCTTTACAGAATATCTAACAGTGGACAAGCAATTGGCTAATATTACGAGATAGAGAAGTTGATATGAAATTTAGGGCTTCCATTTTATAAAATTAATTTGTGCATTAACAATTTTATAATCTTCTGGAAAGAGGATAAAAAGTGGGATAACTGTCAATTTTGTGATGCACCACGATATAAGCCTAGCGAGGGACAAACCAAGATACCAATCAGCCGTATGTGGTATTTACATGTTGCATATAGATTAAATAGAATGTATCAAAGCGAGAAGACTTCGGCTGCAATGAGATGGCATGATGAGCATTGTATTGTGTTTTGTATATTGTTCTTTAAGCTTTCAGGAATTCACAAGATAGTCCAAAATTAATTTTAGAATTAGATTTTTATTAATTTTAGAATTCATGTTATAATGTTGCAAACAAAAAACATACAAATAAGGGCAATTCTCACAAATAGACTTTTTAAGTATTTGTCACAAAAATAACCCTCAAGAAAAAAATGACCAAAAAGCCTTTTTATTTTGAAAATATTAATATTAATTTCTATTTTTAAGTTTAAACCTCACTCCGAACCCCCACCCATTACTCTAAATCCTAAGTCTAGATTAGTTAACCTTAGGCGTATAAGTGTATATTTACAGCTTTTAATAAAAAAAAATTGGTCATTTTTTCATTGAATGCTATTTTTGTGACAAAAACCTTTTTAGGGCTATCCTAGGGTATTTTTCTACAAATAATGTTGTTACAAATTAGTTATTAAGATACTAACTGCATTGCGACAACAAAAAAATTATATAGTTTCTAATTAGTCACTCCATTCTGTGACTATATTGTGACTCCATAAAAAAAAGTTGGAACATACTCATTATCTTTTGTGACGATATCGTGACTCTCACCAATTTGTGTAGTCACAAATCAGTCCATATTTTTGTGATTAAATTGCACCGGCCTAAATTAAATGTAGTTGTGAATTAGTCGCTATATTGTTTGACTTAATTGAGATTACACAAAATAGTTGCTTATATGTCACTAAAATTTGCAACTAAACTACGACTGCTTAAACTAAGTAGTAGCAAACTAATGAGAAACTAAGAAAATTGCTAATTTGTCTCAATAGTATAACTATTATCAACTTTTGTTTGAGTTGTCATTTAGTGGCTAATGAACCACCTTTATCATTTCAAGTTATTTGCAAAATATCAAAAGATTTGTAACCAACTTTCTTTGCGACGAAGATTTTCTAACCATGCACAGTAGTCGAAAATGAGTTACAAAATCCATATTTCCAACCATTTAGTGACTAATACTATTGTTTCAAAATCAATGTTTTCTTGTAGTGTACTAAAATCACCAACAATTGCGATGATTCATCACCAAAGATTGCATGGGTTCATCAATAAAAATTATATTCACCAATAGTTGCAATGTTTCCTTTAATAAGTTGCAACTTTTCAACCAAATGACAATTATTCACTTAAACGGTTACAAAATTTTACTTAAATCACTAACAATCATCTCCCATTTACATGTAATCAGTGATTCAGTAAATAAATAACGCATATATCAAACTCATGCATAAGTAAAAAAAAATTTAACCATTGCAATTATTAGAATGAAAAGACATATATTTTAGACATCTTGACAACTTTTAACCTCATACAATTATTAGGATGAAAAAAAATTAGAATGAAAAGACACATCTTTATATATTTTGACAACTTCTTTAATCCAATGCAATTTTTAGGATGGAAAAAACTCATTGTAAGATGATAAGATTTTTGCATATATAAAAACATAACTGTAAACATTTTGACAACCACTTGAAAACAAAAGCAGTTTTTATAAGGAAGACATTCATACTTAAACAAAGAAAGTAACTCTTAAAGAACCTACGGTATTTATTGAATGATGAGATATATCCTTAGACATTTTAAAACCTCTAAAACCATTTCATTTTAAAGATGAAAATACACATCTTTATGAAAGACATTTTAAAAAAAAAATCTTTTGGAAAACTATAAATTTTTAATGAAAAGACACATTCTGAATCATTTCCAAACTTTAAAAATAGGGAGAGAATCTAGAATTATTTATACAGGCCACAGTAAGAATACTTATCCATAACTATCTATTCTTACTTATATATTTTGACAACATTAAATAATATTTTATTGGGAAAATCAAAGGGTGTATTGCATTTTTAAGATGAAAAGATACATCATTATGTAAATATACATCTTTATGCATTTTGATATCTTCTTTTTAGCAAATAAAATTTTTAAGATGAAAAGACACATATTTATACATTTCAACAACTTCTTTAAAATCAATGCAACTATTAAAATGAAAAGACACATTGTTAAGATGAAAGATACATACTTATATATTTTGACAACATTTGGTAAAGCAATTGCAATTTTAAAATAAAAGACACATTGTTCTGATGAATAATTACAACGTTTGACATTTATTTAGATTCATATTATCAATAGAATATAACTTCTTTTAACAAATTGATAATATCTAAAACGAAAAGACACGTCCTTATGCATTTTAACAACTTCTTTTAAGCCAATGCAACTCTTAAAACGAAAAGACACATTATCAAGATGAAAGATACATACTTATATATTTGACATCATTATTAAAGAATAAAAAATTAAGATAAAAGACATATTGTTATGATGAAAGTTATAACCTTTGACATTTTATTTAGATTTCGTAAAATAACTTATTTTTAAAAATCCAACATTTTTAAATTTAACCGACATTTTTTAAACCAATGCAACTCTTAAATGAAAATACACATTATTAAGATGGAAAGATGTGTCTTTTAAGACATTTTCAAAAACTATGAATCCAAATAAATATCAAAAGTTGTAACTTTTCATTATAACAATGTGTAACCAACTTATTTTAGACAATTGCAACTATTAAGATGAAAAGACAAATTGTTAAGATGAAAAGATACATAATTATATATTTTGACAACATTTTTTAAAGCAGTGTAATTTTAAAAATAACAGACACATTGTTATGATAAAATTTACAACCATTAACATATATTTGGTTTCATATTAATAACAGGTATGCCCAATAAAATATTATTTAATATACAATAGTGCATCACATAGGTAAAATATTAATTTAATTTCGTCTTTTTAAAATATGGTTCATCATCCTATTTGTATTTCAGTTTTTTCTGATCATACACTATGTGGAATGACAACTTTGTCTAAAGAATGAACCACCACATTCTCTCTTATTTTGTAGATTCTCCAAATCTTTCTCTAGTCTCTTTTTTTCCCAATTTTAGTATTAACCTAAATTTCCATAGGATATATACTAAGTTATCTATTTTTCTCGTAATGTTTATTAACAATTGTTAAACACATATTTTATCGTTAGAAAATATAACAAGTGAAAAATAGGGTGGAAATGAATTATTTATATGATTTCTGTCAAACAATATTTTTCATACTTTTTAAAGTAAATTATATATAAAGGATTAACTAAATAACTCAATGGTCAACAAATTTGAGACATGACATTTATGCTAATAATGTTTTAGTCAAGTCCTTAATTTCTAAACATGTTCATAAAGTTAACTGGATTCATTTATTTCTATGATTTGTGACCTCACATACACACACACACACACATATATATATGTTAACAACCAAAAGTGATTTGATAAATGAAAAATTAGGAGTAAAAATATTAATCAGATTTCAATTGTGTCAATCTGAAAAAGGAGCTTCTATAGGTGCGCATGTAAGTGTAAATAATCAAGTTTAAAAAAAAATCGAGTTATTGTACCTCTAAATAGTTAATGAAGAAACAACAAAATTTAATAAATTATTATTCGTAATTTCTTTTGCTAGATATTTTCGATAATTCTAATTTCATCAGTTAAGAAGAAGAAAATGAATAGACGAACAATGATGATGGTGATTGTAATGATGATGTTGATGGAAAGTAAAGCGAAGAAAACACAAGAAGGCAAGAAACTATGTCAGAACATATGTTTTGGTCCATTCCCACCAACTGTTAGATGCTTCGACAAGTGTTTCAATAATTGTATTCACAGTTCTCATCAATCTTATTCTCATGTTATTTCTTCACATTAATTATTTTCATGTTTTGAACATTTATTGTTCGTTAATTGATACCGTGATGTTCCTAAACTTTGCAAAACATTTACATGTTTGGTTTTCCTCCCCCCCCCCCCCCCCCCTCTCCCCAAAACATATTTGTTTACATGAGACTTTTAGACAAAAAGTTGCACTAAATGTCAAAAGAAGCTTCGAACAACAATATTCCAGAAGGATTGAGTAACTGTCGGACCAAAATCTATTATAGACCAAAAAGACAAAAATCAATCTACAATTATCCAAAAAAATCTACCATGGACCAAGGAGTGTAAAAATACAATTTTACCTTTAATGAAAGTTTAATGTGAACCATTGGATCAGATAATGCAAGATGTAATCTAAGCCGTCCAATTTTCTTCATTTCTCCTTCTCTCTTGTCTAGGTCCCACCCGAAAATCAACTCTCATCTTCTTCTTCTTTTTCTTCATTACACCAACCACCCACGAAAATTCATTTCTTTCACCAACCAAAATTCTATTCTTCAAATTTTCATCTATAGACCTTAAATTCTGTTTTTAGGGTTCTTCTACAGCTTACAACGCCTTAAAACAACAAATATGCATCGTCCTTGGTCTTGAAATCACTTGGTAAGTGTATACTCTCTCCCTCTCCTCTCTCACTCTTCTCTGCCTTTTTTTTTCTGTTTCGTTTTAGTCACATAATATGTATGTTAACCTCATGAGTCAGGTTCCAATGTTTAGTATAATGTTGTTAAAGTATGAATCATGATATTGTAGATTAAATCGTCTTTGACATTGGTATAACTGGTACAACTATTAAATCGAAATTCATTAAAAAAAACTAGTATTAGTGATATTGGTTATACGAAACGTTAAACTAGTAAACCTGGTACAACAGGCAAAAAGTAACACTTGTACAACTAACAGAACTAATATTAGTGATATTGGTTATACGAAACGTTGAACTAGTAAACCTAGTACAACTTCAAGTAACATTGAATAAGAGTATGGGTAAAACTAGTATAACTTAGTAGTCATGTGTCAAGTCAACTTAGTTTAACCAATATTACTAGTATAACTTATAATTAGTGTTACATGTAAACCAGTCTAACTGGTAATACTAGTATAACCAGTATTTTAGTGACAATATAACTCGTATAACTTGTAAGTTGTACTGTTGGTTTTAACTCATTTTCAGGAACTATGGATGGTAGTGGAGCTGTGGTGATACATTTTAATCATGAAATTTGCGACTAAGGATGAAGTGAGGGATTTAGTGGACAAAGGAGTGTATTTGAATTGCTTTGAGATTGATATATTGAAGTCGAATAATGTGATTTACGTATTGAGATGTCGTAGGGCTAGATGAAGATGGTATTTACAAGCTGCAAAGCTGAAAAATTCAGCTTTTTCATTGTCAGAACTTATAGAAAGATGCATACGTGTATTCAAGGAGAAGGAAGTGTAACCAAGAGGGGCAACGAAGGAAATGATGAGTGAGTCTTGCTTATGTGTTATTGAATTTATTTATGTGTTTTAGAACTTATTTATTGTTGTGAACTTATTTATGTAATGTATTGTTTATGTCAGATAGTACTTCATATAACATAACAATCATGTTTTTGTGTTGTAATATTGGTGCTACTGATATAACTATATATCGTAATACTAGTACAACGAGTACAACTACGTTATATATACCATGAAGAACATACTAGTACAACTGGTAAAACTATTTAGATTCGTAAATTTAAATATTCTATTAGATATTGCATATGAAAAAAAACAACCAGCTGTCGAGACTGATAAGTTTTTAGATAAGTTTATTTTGATATGTAATGAATTTTTTTTGGCAAATATTACACAATCACATAAGTTTGCATGATCTACCTTATACTTTTAAGGTTTGTTAACTTATTTGTCACATATTTTTTGGAAAACATACATCAAGTGTGTTTTAACAAAATTGATGATTTCATTTTATAGGGGCAAAGATATGTACAAATATAGAAGTGGTACAATTGAGGTAAGTTTAACTTTTATGTGGTACAACTAGTTTTATCGATTTCATGGCAAAATTACAACTATGTACAAACCGGTATAACTAAAAAACTAGTACAACTATGCACAATTTTTTTGTTTTCATTTTGCATTGTGTTTAATGTGCATCACGTTTTAAATGTGTTTCAGAAAATGAATTTGAACACTAGTTGTACTAGTTTTTCTAGTCGTACTAGTTTTATATTTTTTGGTGTAGTTGTTGTTGTTTTACTAGTTGTTTCAGTTTTTCCCCTGTAAATACAATTTGTTTGGCGTAAATAACATAATTCAACTACCAAATCAGTTTTAAAACACACACATACATAGGTCATAAGTTTTAACAAACATAAGTCATAAGTTCTAACTTCAAAATAAACATAGGTCACAAGTTTTAATAGAAACATAAGTTTAACTCTGGTCAAAAAGTAAAGAATCACCATCTTCATACGCTCATTACTACCATCATACTCCATATTCAGACACGACTAATGATTCATGTATAATATGCAGTTGTTGTAACTGACACGCTTAATAAATCATGTTTTCATATGAAATACACAAACAAATATCTTAGTTGGTTAATTGTGACAATATTTCATATATTTTAGTTAAGGATTTCAATATTTTGTTAAATTAGTACATTGCACCGTTAATTTTACATTATATACCCTATGTTTATTGGGGTTTGTTAACTAGATAATTAATATCATTATGAAAAGAAAATATTTAACACAATTTTACAAAGTTATAATGTGAATTGATAGAACCCTTTACTCTGAATATGTAAAAAACTCGCACAACTAGTTCAACTATATGTTAAACCATAAATGTCATACTAGTATAACTGGTACAACTATGTTTTATTTACCAAATAAGTGATACTGGTAGAACTGGTACAACTATTCAGTTTCTAAAATTTATGTATTTCACAAAGTATTCCATATGAAATAAACAATTAAATGGCCAATTTGGTAACTTTTCAGATATGTTCCTTATTATTTTTAATGATTTTTTTTTGGCAATTCTTACACCATAAGTTTGCATGATTTACCTTATACTTTTTAGGTTTGCTAACTTGTTTGTCCACATAATTTTTGAAAAACATACATGAAATTATGTTTTTACGAAATTGATGATTTCATTGTAACCAGGCAAAGGCATGTAAACATAAATAAGTGGTACAAGTGAGGTAATTGTATTAATTATATGGTACAACTAATATTTTTGATTTTACTGCCAAAGTACAACTATGCACAAACTCGTACAACTCAAAAATTAGTACAACTATGTACAGCTTGTACAACTAGAAAACTGGTAAAACTATTTTTTATTTTATTTAGTATTGTTTTAAATGTACATCATGTTTAAAATGTACATCATTTTTTAAACATTCTAAAATATTATTGTGTAGTTGAACCTTTTGTATTAGTTATACCAAATACTTGTAAATATTTTTATTGACTTGGTGATTTCTGGAGTTCACTAGTGGTGAGAAACCTACCAACAAGCATTATGAAAACTCAAATCAAATGTTGCCACAATTAAACTAGTAATATTATTGTAGTTAAATCAATTGTATCAGTTAAACTATTATTGTTATAGTTCAAATACCACACATTAATGCTTGTGCATCCTTTTCGAACTCGTGATGGCTTATGCATTATCTTTTGGAGTATACTCTTCCAGATCTTACATTGCATCTTCTGAAGCTTCTCTAAGACATCCGCTTCTGTCACTCTCAGACCCTGTTTCTTCCTCTTATTCTCCTTAGTCTTCTTCCGTAGGTTCTTAAAATGCTTTGTCGCAAACTTCATCTTCCCTATGCTCGGATAGTTTTCAGGGTATGTTCCGCAGTCTGTTCCCTGATGGAGTATCTAATTGGAACACCGTTTACCCCAAACCAAGCTTGTCGATCCTTTCCCGTATGCATACAACGAAGTAGCCACATCCATAGTCCTTGAACCTTTCTTTTTTCGCAACAATCTATGTGGAATAAATGCTTGAACTGAGGCTGATTCTCAAACCAACTCTTCTCTGACTCCTCAAATTTTTCAATCGTCTTCAGAAAATCGTGTTGGTGGCACCTTGAGGAGAGCTTGCAAACAGTCTCATACTCACTCGCTTGAAGAAAAAACCAACAGGTCTCATTGGTTCTATGGTCATATTCTCCTCCCCAACCTGAAAACACAAATAAGAACACAAAATACATTAAATAAATAACCGAGTTATACAACACAGAATTACTTATTTGTACCAGTAATCCTAGTTATACTAACATATAAGATGCGTAGTTTTACCAATGTGACAAGTTATACATCAATAAACCATCTACTTAAACAATACTGAGTTATCCTAGTTACACTTTTAATAGTTGTGCCAGTTATATTATTTATAAAAATTGTGGTCGTACTAGTTATACTAGTTCCACTAAATCTGTTAAAAAGATTTTGTTACCAGCTGCACCGTTTCCATTCTTTTAGTTGTACTAGTTATACGATATGCAGTTGTATTAGTTAAACTTTTGATTGTTGTACCAGTTATATAAGTTATAATTAGCGTGGTTGTACTAGTTAAACTAGTTCCAGTGAATCTGCTTTACTACATACTATTACCAGTTTAACTAGTTTCATTCTTTTAGTTTTACTAGTTACACTAGTTATATAATTTTAAAACTGTATTTGTTAGTTCAACCCTATCATAAAAATTTACAACACCATTATTAAATTCTCTTGTTTTACCGTTCTTTGCGCGTTATTGTCAATGGCGGCCTCGGGTGCTCGTGAATCTTTGTTGTTAAATCCAATTTCCTCATCGTGGTATATACACGATGTGAAAGACTCTTTGTGGAAGAGCCTGAGACTGAAAATGAAGTTACATGAGGTTGCAGTGGATTCTCGGCCTCACTAAGTGCCTGAGTAGGTGATTTTTGTGGCTGACTCGGCTATGCTGGTCTTGGTGTACCCCTCACTATCGGCCTGAGAAGGCAATTCCGCTGATGTTGATGGGGAAGGATCGCCTTGATGTTCCGGTGGAGATGTTGTGTTCCGAGCCCGCTTGGTTGGATCCGACCCACCGTTGACACCACTGTCTCGCTTCCTCTTATTCTCTGCAGTTTCATTTTTATTCTTGGCCGTATCTCTTCTTCTTCACGGATTCTCTTCTCCTTTTGACCGCCTCTTGTTTTTTCTTCACGGTGGAGTCCTTCTTCTTCTCCCCTGCAGCTCTCTTCTTCCTCGACTCGTTTTCCTTCTTCTCTGATGCATCTTCCTTGTTCTTCTTTACGGCGAGTCGAGTCTTTGGAAACATAGTTTCTCAATGTGTGAAACAAAATTGGAGAATTATATGAGATTCAAGATGATTGTTGTCGAGTTTGATTAGTGATGGGAGATAGAGGGAGATGGTGATTCAAGATCGTGGGTTTTGTTGATTATGTCGAAGACAAAGCAATTAAAGATTAAAGATTATTAGAACGCGGGTCGGGTTGGGTGTCCTCGGGGTTAATGGTAAGTGGGTGGGTAGACTGGTTGGATTTGTAAATATGTTGAAGTTTTAGGTTTTATGGTCTTTTCTGTTTAATTTTGATTTATTTTTAATTCATTAAAAAATAAAAATAGAAGGGGTCTATTCCAGATTATTTTGAACCCTTCCGGTCCATCTTAGCATTTGATTTGTAACTGTCTGACTGTTGCAGAAGAGATATTCGTCATGCTAGAGCGTTAAACAAATATCAAACAAAATACACCTTAAAATAAATTATGGATAACCTTTTTCTAGATATAATCAGATTAACCCATGTAAATATTTTTTAAAATTTTATAAAATAAGTGATTATTTAGTTCTATTTTCATTTGATTTAAAATTAACATTATGTTTAAATATGAATAGTAAGTAGATTTAAAAAAAATAGTGTTATGTATTACACTTATTAGACATGATATTTTAAATATAAATATTCAAAAAAATATATTTAATTTGGTTAAAAGTAGATTATTCAGAATTAATGTAAGCAAAAATTAGATCATTTTATCTGGATTTATATAGGTTTGTTTCCTTATATCTATAATTATATGTTGTTCGAAATTTGTATAGTTTCATATATATATATATATTGTTTTGGAAAAAATATAAAAACTCAAATGTTAACCGGTTTAGAGGTAAATAAGCTAACATAACCAATAATCTTTTGAAAACTCATTAACATATAGGAATATTTGTAATATGAATAAATCATAGTATTTGGTTGATATTTGAATTTCATTTGATTAAAAGTTTAAGCCGCTTTGTAATCATATGTATGGAAATAAATTAAAAGTATTTCCTAAAAAATATTATGTTGTTATCCTATATATTTTCTTTTGAATATAAAAATTTATATCATATTTGTTATTTATTTTTGCTACATCAAACTGCATCTATTCATTCAAACTGAACCAAAATTATTTGTTATACATAAGTGGAACTGGATTAAGTTTTTTAATTGAATTTAGTTTGGTTCTTTATCTTATATTTATGCATATGATTTTTTTTTGTAAATTCTGCATAATTTTATATAATAGTATTTTGTAAAAATGTAAAAAAAATAAAGTGATGATCAGTTTGATTTACAGAAACAAATACAACTAATTTTTCAAAGCTCACTAACGGATATAAATATTAATAAATATCTAAATTTTGATAGTTAGTTAATTTTTATTTACAACAATACTGAAACTGTAATTTAGGCTATCGTCCAAATTAGAAGCTTCGTTCTATATGAACAATGTATGAAGCTTGATTCTTTACACTCCTTGCTATTTTGTTGGCTAAAATATTTGTTTCTTGGGGGGGGGACGGGGGTATGGGAGATCCGGAGAAGATTGAAAAATCTTTACATTTCTGAAACTCTACATGGACGAAAATGCAAGTTATCCCATTGGTGTTGAACGCTATTTTGTTTGTTCGAAAGTAATTAGAAATTTTATTTTCCAGAGTAATGCTTCAAATTCTGCCTATAAGAGAGATCAATTCTTTAGTGTATTCCTTGCTCCTAAAATGTCCATCAAAACTTCTTGTTTGCTATACCATATTTGTCATGATATAATATCACTCTTTCCAAGATCCATATACTTTGCACCATCTTTTGGGTGTAAATTTTGTGTCTCTTCATTGTGAACTTGAGCGTTTGACTGATGGACATCACTTCCCTCTGCCTAATATGCTTCCTCCCAAAATATTTTTTGTGTATGTGAATCATAAATCTCTTGTGAGTATTTGTCAATGTTTTGAAATAACTTGTAATTTCTACTCTTCGGGATATACCATAATAACTCAGAGAAACATTTATTACTAGGTGGATGTATCTGCCAAAATAAGTAGTCTATATTTGTGTATATGGATTCCGTTGAAAAAATATTTGGATAAGAGGGTATGTTCTAGAGAACCCATTGATAAATGGTGTTTTTGCCGGTTTCTAACTTTTATTTTGAGCAGTTTATTGAGTCATAGTATGTATTTTTGAGTTTTTATTCCTTTACCAAGTTTTTTTAGGATTTAGGTTTCTTTGGAACATAAGAAGTCAAATTGGATGCAAACTGTTAAAATGTGGAACTCTGCAGATGCTTCTGAAAATTAACTTTGGATGAACGATTTCGATTGTGCGACTGAACTCAAATTTGGATAAAACATAGATAATTGAGTTACATTTCTAAGTCCACCGGTTGAGGTTGATCCAACAGTTGTGTTGAAAGTTATGCACATTTTACTGAAAACTACTCTTTTCGGCGATTCAATACGAGAAAAATCAAAATTTTGGGTTTTATAATTTCCGGTTAGGTTTTGCCTAAAATTCGAGTGAGACATGATTTGACCTATATCTCTTATTTTCAGCCATTATTTAGGCTACACTTTATTTTTATCAGACTTAGGATTTTTGGAGAGAAAACATTTGTACTCAACCTTTGGAGAAGATTTATGAACCCTTGTTTTGATTTATAATTCCATTATGCATTATTCATAATCTCCAAATGTTCTTACTTTCATGTCTGAGTAATCTACTTGCTAGTCTTAGGGTTTCAAGGAATCTTGGATTTGTAAAATTGATATGTTAGATTAGGGAATTTGTAACGACCCGGTTCTCTTTAAGTGAATGTGGTTTAATTATTATTTTTAACAAACCAGCAGTAGCCACTAATGTTTCCTTAACCCTAACCGTGTGTGCTTATATATTAATAAGTAACTCCTTGTCAAACCTAAAGTGCGCCGCCAAAGGAGACGACATATCTCTACGCTTCCATGCTCAGATGCATCTTCTTCACCATCACTAACCATCTCTTCTCATCACACTGGAACTGTCGTTCTCCACCAGAGAAGCCATCTTTGTTTTGATTATTGCCGTTGTGGGACATGACTTATAATCAAGACGAGAAAGTGGAACCGGAGCCGTCACGTCCCGTCACGACCATCCACCGATTTGCACCACCATGATCTGAGTCACGGAGAGCCTCGTTCTTGTGGCCTGGTCATCACAAGCCACAACCGTTGAGCTCTGAGCAAGGGATATAATGATCCACTCTTGCTTGCGTTTCAAGTCTTGCCTTCTCCATCTCTATCGGTGATCAGCACTCCTCGCCGGTGCCGTACCACACCGCCGTCATCGTCTCACCGGACGAGGGTCCGAGATCTTTGCCAAGCCGGAGCTTTATCAACTCCCGTCATGGCCGTGAGCATAACGGAGAGATGCGGAGGAGATGCGATCTAATCTGGAGCTTTGGTTTCTTACACCAAACCACCATCGTTAACCATCAGCCATAGGAGGGGCAAGCATGTCCCCGGAGTTTGAGCCAGCTACCATCATTAACCGTAATCCAAGCCGTGTAGCAGCTAAGTGTTATCTTCTTTGTTACTTGTGTTACAAGCAACATATTTAGCATAAGCTAAATGTTTCATGCGTAGGGAAGCATGCAACTTTGGAGTTATTACTTTAACACCTAAGCGAGTTTTGTTGGGCGAGTCATTTTCCCATTATCTCTGACATTGGCTAAGGTGAGGGTCTATTCCGTAAACCCCGTACCGGTGTAGAATTCTTCCTATTGTAGTTTAGATTTCAAAGCATGATCCGTTTGTTTGAGTCGTGATTGGTAGTTAGTTAATTCATTGTAAACCGGAATTAGGGGTCTAGAGGATTCAACTGTGATTGGATTGTGTGATGTTAATTGATGATATATAAATATATATATATATATATATATATATATATATATATATATATATATATATATTCGGTAGGGACTATGTGAGGTGTGCGGGGGTTCAGGGATGCCTGGGCTATCGACGCAGATGTGGTGGGCGGGGGTTCGGAGACGTTCGGACTATCGACGCAGGTTGTTGTGTGGTGCGTGGTGCAGAGACGTTTGCATCTGACGCAGATTGGTTATGGGCGGGGGTACAGAGACATACTGTACTAGCGACGCAGAGTATGTATATCCTTATGAGGAAATGCGGGGTGTATGGACTAGCGGTATGCTATCATCGCATTGATTGTTTTGTGTGATGCTCTAGGCATCGTGTTTGTTCATGTTAGAGCTAAACTTCCATAGTGGGAGTTCTATTACTCATGTTAGTGGTTTGCGTGTCTAGCATCCCATACCTCATTGAGCGACTCCTCTGTTGCTCACCCCCTCTTTCTTCCCCTTTCAGGTGAGCATGACGAGTAGTCGGATATCTGGACGGTTTGGTGCCTTGGGGATCGTCGTATTTTATAACGGTTTCCATTTGGTTTTATACGAATTTTCGATATAAATTATTCTGGTTATTAAATGTTAAAAAATGATTTATCTTGTGTATATTTTATTTATGTTTTTAATTGTAAAAAATGATTTATCCTGCGTTTATTTTATTAAATGTTTTAATATGTTAATTGATATTTTTATAAATCGGTTTAACTCGATTTTCTACCGGTAGTAGCACGCCGTTCTCAAGAGAGGAGGAGACGGGTGTTACAGAATTATCCACTGCGGAATGTGATTTGATATATATATATATATATATATCTCTAATTTTCGGTCATTATTTTAAGCTGCATTTTCTTTTTTTTTATAATACTCAGAAGTTTTAGAGTTTTGGATAGACGAATCCATACTCAGCCTTTGGAGAAGATTTATGAACCCTTGTTTTGATTTCTAATTCCATTATTCATCATCTCTTTTGCTCTTACTTATATGTCTGAGTAATATACATGTTAGGCTTAGGGTTTCGAAAGAATCATGGATTTGCAAAACTGATATGTTTGATTAGGGAATTATCTGCGATATTATTCATCTAGATTGTTCTTAATGTTGAAATTAGACTGATGACCTAGTTTATGATCTTTGGTTGTTTTGCGTACCAAATGTGTTTGAATAAATGCATGAACAAACTTAGATTGAGAAAAATATTCCTAGCCAATGAAGTTGATATTAGGGTTTATGTGAACCTATAAAACTAGATCGTATTGCATGTTTTTCAACGAAAGTAAGTCTCTATGATTCTAATCCATGCGGTTTATTAGCGCTGCGAAAGTAGGTTAATCTAATCATGATATTTTAGTTCGGAAACCATTCTTAATGCATTCCAAGTCTATCAATTGTTTCATGATCCGTGTATCCTGAGAATGCCCATTGCCTAACGTTGTGGTCTGTAAGTTTTAGTCGCTTTTACATTCTGATTTTTATTTTCTTACAAGTTGAAAACATAACCCCCTTTTGTTCACTGACTCTTCTCTCGTAGACTTTTTTGCAACCTTGGTTCTTATGGATTTGACCCTTAACTACTACCACACATTGTCGTGCACTTGCGGTTTGCATTTAGTGGTTAAAATCTGATCACATCACTTATGCTTGTTTTGAAGGTGGATATTCAAATAAAACATGATTGATGGTCATCCTCTACACCACATCATACACAATTTCCATCACAATGTATCCCTCGTACTCTTACTTTGTATTAAACCGAAAGATACACTGAAACTGCTTTCCATATAAAATGGTTTATATATGGTGGACACTTGAGTTTTCAAGTAAACAAATTTATAGAATTTGTAGATGGTCTGACTACCTGTTCCATGTAGACTTATCTGAAAAATCATATGTGACTTAATATCCTAATTTAACTGTATGTTTTTCTACCAGTGTTGGCTATATCCAAGTGTTAAATTGTATTACTGTATTATGTTTCCACATTTTTCTGTGGATCAGTGAACTGGTTTACTGTGAGAGTAAGGTAAAAATTTGTAGATTTGAGTGTTTCTGGTTTTAGGCAGTGGGTTCGAATACATGGATCATTCTACATGGAATAGACTTACACGTTCCAACCCTTTGGATTAGTAATTTATTAATCAGAGCCTTAGCTGAGATAATACTTCACCATTCATATGATAATTACGATAGCATAATAGGTGATTCCTGATGGAACTTTTCGTCGAGAATCCATCGGAAAAGCTGGCATCTCTTAGGGAACAAAAATTGTCGGAAAATTGTCAGGACACACCCACAAATTCCTGACAGATAAATTCTCAACAGAATCCAGAAAAACCAGCTGCAGAAATTTTTTGTTGAAATCCGTTAGGAATAAATCCTGACAGACACATAGTTGTTGGGAATATTCTTGACGAGGAAAATGCTGGAAACTGCGATCCATCGGGAATAATTCTCGACAATCATGAGTCCATCTGAAATAGTTCCCAACGACCATGTGTCCATCAGGAATAATTTCCAATGGCGTGATCTTTCTGGAATAATTCCTAACAAACATTTTATTGTCGGGAAATTTCATACGACCAATATTTCTTCGAAATTCTTGACGAACTTCTGACAAAAGTTTGAAATAAAATTTTTATTTTGTTAAATCTAATAATTTAATTTAAAACCTATTAAAAATGCTATTAATTTAAAATTTATAGTTTAAATTCATAAATAAAATAGTAGAGTTTGTATTTATGATCGCAGGAATGGTAACACAAATGAAAGCTCAAAAATATTTATCTGGTGGGTTTTGGCGTTTAATAGTGCGTTCAGTTAGAGATGTCATCAGGGTGGTCTGGCGAGGCCCAAACCTTCAAACCATATAAATATATGAGCACAGATTAACTCAAATATTATTTGCTACTAGTTTAAGATATGCGCCTTGTGCGGATGAACATTGTATATAAAAATTATTTTCATGTACTACAACATAATTTACGTTTTTTACATATTATAAAACTAACAAAAAATAATATAAATTAAATAATTGAAAAAATTAACTATTACGTATATAATTAAAATGTCGCAAACACATCAAAGTGAATACATTTGTTTATTTAGAATCATTTTATGATAAGTAAATTTAAGTAATCACTTTTATATATATTTTGGTAATATAATTATATTTAAATAATATTAGCATATATAATATTTAATAGGTATATATATTAAATTGGACTTCTTAATCATAGAGTTTTATAATATTAATATCTTTTATAATAAAAATTGTAGATTCATGATAACAAAATTTTCAATGTGGGGCTTTTAATAGTTTTCATAATTTATAATCGTTCTTGAAAATTCATTGTAAATTTTGAAATTAAAATTTTAAGTTCTCAATTTTTTCAATGCAGATTTGAAATTAAAATATTTATCTATTTTTAATATGGTATATAGTTTAATATATAATATTTTGAATACCTATTAAATGAGACAATTTAACGCATATGGTTTTATTATCATTTATATATTTTAAAATACAAAATTTAAATCACTGATCAACTTTTTTTAATGTGGGATTTTAACAGTTTTAGTATATGATTGATATTATTGTTTATTTTATGTTAATAATATAAAATTAAACATAAGTGATGGAGGATATAAAAATGATTATCAAATCTTTATAAGTAAAATCATTAATTATAATATATATATATATATATATATATATATATATATATATATATATATATATATATATATATATATATGTTGTCCTATTTTGATTGTTTTCACCATAGAAGCAGATTACCCGCCCGTTAAAAAGATCAAAACTAGATGCGTCTGTTAGGTAATCACATAAATTTTACTTAACAAAAGAAGGAAAAATATTAATTTTAAATTATTAATTAATTTTATAATTAATTTACCAATATATTTCTCTAGTGACTTTGAGAAGTATTCTAGTGATGACACATGTCATAGTTAAAATGTTGTAATGCTTATCTTTTAATATGTAAGGGATATTCTAAAGCCCAACCCGATCTAATAGGGATTCTCAAAATAATTTTAATAATGTTGTGTATACCATTTTTGCCATTTTAAAACATCTAAATTTTCTTAAAAATCAGTTTCAATTTTTGTTTCTTTACAAATTAAGTGTTCTTTTTTTAATGATGTATTTTTTATTAATGATGTAAAAAGTTTTAAACAATAAAAATCAGAAAAAAACTAGAAAAATATCCCAATAGGATCCAAAGTAATCAACACATCCATTTTGGGTATAGATGACTAAAAGTCTTTAATATAAAAGCACTATTTTGCTTCATGAATAGTTATATCTTAAGGGAGATAATTAATCTTCATACTAATCTAAAAACATCACTCTTAAGACTGAATAGATAATGGTTGCCGCCTTCTTTTTATTATTTTACTTGGATACACCGAGACATGACAACTCTATATATTGATCAATTGATAATAACGAAGTCAAGGAGAACATTGTTTCATGCAGTCAATTAATTAGAATTTCATGTTGCTATTCTAATTAACCATATTATAAGCAAAGCATACTATAGGCAAACCAATTATAACAAAAAAAAAAACAAACTTATACTAAAAGCTAGAGATGGCAAAGTTGAATCTTGACCGCGGGCCTGGTCCGCAAAGGCTTGTAGCGGACGGTATTGAGCCAGGATTTTCTAGGCCCATAAATTAGCATGCCTCGGGGGACGATGACTTGCGGGACTGGGCTTTTTCAGGATGGGCCAAAACGGGTCATGCGGGATCGCAAGGGTCCACATCTCTCTTTCTTTATTTCTTGTTTCACCTGAAAAAAAAGTGAGAGAGAGAGTGAGAAGAAGGCAATACCTTGTGACTTTCGCCGAGAGAGACAGATGAACTCCGGCGATGAAGATTCGAGCTCCAACGGTGTTTCGGTCTTCACATCGTCAGAAGTTTTATAGCAGAAGAATTTCACAGAGAGAATCGATGGTATTTGGTGAAGGAAACTTCCACCAACAGTAGTTGTATCTTCAGTGATGACGATTCGACCTCTGAGGGTTCTTCATCTCTTCCCCTTCACCTTTGATCTACTTAAAAGCACTGTTTTGCTTCTTGAATATTTATATCTTAAGGGAGATAATTAATCTTCATACTAATCTAAAAACATCACGCTTAAGACTGAATAGATAATGGTTCCCACCTTCTTTTTATTATTGTGGTAGGATACACTGAGACAAGACAACTCTATATATTGATCAATTGATAATAACGAAGTCAAATAGAACACTGTTTCATGTAGTCAATTAATTAGAATTTCATGTTGCTATTCTAAGTAACCATAAGCAAATCTACTATAAGCAAACCAATTATAACAAGAAAAAAACTTATACTAAATGCTAGAGATGGCAAAGTTGAACCTGACTTGTGTGACTAGGCTTTTTCAGGATGGGCCAAAACGGGTCATGCGGGATTACAAGATTCCGCATCTCTATTTCTTCATTTCTTGTTTCACCTGAAGAAAAATACGAGAGAGAGAGAGAGAGAGAGAGAGAGAGAGAGAGAGAGAGAGAGAGAGAGAGAGAGAGAGAGAGAGAGAGAGAGAGAGAGAGAGAGAGAGAGAGAGAGAGAGAGAGAGAGAGTGAGAAGAAGGCGATACCTTGTGACTTTCGCCGAGAGAGACAAATGAACTCCGGCGATGACGATTCGAGCTCCAACGGTGTTCCGGTCTTCACATCATCAGAAGTTTTATTGCGGAGGAGTTTCACGGAGAGAACCTTGGTGAAGGCAACTTCCACCGACAGAAGTTGTATCTTCAGTGATGACGATTCGACCTTTGAGGGTTCTTCATCTCTTCCCCTTCACCTTTGATCTACATGCATGCAACAAAACCATGTATAGATCTCATGTTATTTCTTTCCTTTTTAGTAGATCTACTTCTAATTGCATGTTGATTACCTCAATGAAGGACTGAATTGTTCTTTATACTGTTGAATACATGTAGGTTATTGCTAGAAGAGTCGGCATTATTGCTTTTGAGAAGAAGAAATCTTCATGCGTGACTCTTGTTCTCGAGACAGGTTCGTTCATTATCTTATTGATGTTTGTCAGATAATACATAAAGACTAGACATCAAACTGTACTGATCATGTTCTCTTCATCTTCAAAGTACCATAACAAAGTATATCTCTCGTTACATCAATAGACTAGACATCAAACCGTACTGATCATGTTCATTTCATCGTTTGGTTGTGCATGTAGTAGAAGATCAGGCGTCCGCGGGCCAACCCACAAAGGCTTGTACATATAGTGGGACAGGTTTAGGCAGCCATTCTGGAGACTGCGGCCCGCGCTGACCTAACAGTCGTGACCTGCTTAAAGCCAATCCTGCTGCGGTCTGGGATGGAACAACTTGTTTGCCATCTCTACTACACGCAGACAAGTGTTTTGCACTTTATAAAATTTGAAAAATAAAACATGTTATACATAAAGAAAACATGAACTTAGAATGTGACTCTTGCAATAATCAAAAAGTAAGGTACATTCACATTTTCCATATTTTCTTTGTTAGAGTTTAGATCAAGAATATTAAAACAATATGTCAATATCAAAAATAGCTCCGATCACATAAAAAATACTATCTAAAATAAGATGTATAGTTCTCGGGCCGATTACTATTACTATGAGATTGTGAGTGGTACTTGTTAATAGGCATGTGCACAAAGCGAATATTCGGAAAAATCTCACTATCCGTGATCCACTCTGTCCCGTACAAATACATAAGATTTTGATCCGCTTTGATTCGTAAGATTTTAAGTATTTAGAAGTTCGAATATCCGTGACCATTTTAATTATTCGCGGACTATATGCTCCACTTCGTAAAAAATATAAATAAAAATTAATAATTATTACATAACAAAAAATATAAAATAATACTAATTTATTATAAAAATAAAAAAAATTGACTTTTAAAACTCTAATAACTAAAATTTTACATAAACTATAACAATCATATAATAATCATATTCGTTCCTAAAAATATTAATATTTATGATTTGCTAGGTCCATAACAGATTTTGCATATTAATATTTGCTTTGATTCTTAAGGCTATAGATATCCAGATTTTTTTGTTCAAATCGAAACAGATAACAAATGAAATCAAAATTTATAGACATTTTGCCACAACTTAAGCACTAAAGGAGAAGATACAGTGAGTTCAAAGTTACGATCATAACAAATCCAAGATTTGCAAACTTAGCTGAAACTCGTACATATCAAGCAACGGATTGGTCACAACTAACACATAATAAGCATTGATGCTATACCCAAAATACACATAAACTTAAGAAACCAAAGTATACTTTTTTTTGGCAAAATATACTTTGGTAACAAACGTACAAACAACCTCTCTTCTCATTCATCAGATTCATCTGAATCCTCTGCCGTAACATCAGACGAACCTTCTTCTTCCTCAATTACCTCATCTGTCTCCTTTTTCACTTTGCTTGCCATTATTTTGGCTAAAGCAGCAGTTTTACTTGCCCTGTGTGACCGGGTCATCATAGTATTAGGAGCAGAAGGTGGAGGAGATGTTTCTTCGTCATCTGCTTCATCAGAGGATTCTTCAATCCTTCTTACTCGCCTTCTTGAAGGTGCTGGTCTTGTTGAGCAAGGAGCAGGTGTCTGTGGTACTGTTACAGGTGCAGTGATGTCCAGGTCGTAATTTACTCCTAGTGATTCTGTAAATAACCATTAGAAAGAAACCAACAATCAAATAGAGACTATTACTTTTAACTATCTAGCTTTATGTATAAATAATCCAAAGGTTTTAGTCGGTCATCTTATAAAGTCTAAAATGTATAATTTACAAAGGCAAAATATCAACGTACCGAAGATGGACTTTGCTTCATCCTGTGAAAGCTCCTCGCTTGGGGTAGCATCCAAAGATTTTAGATGTTCAAGCATCAGTTTCACTTCCTTAAGAAGGTCTTTCTCTGAGCATACAGAATCCGCGACTCTACTTAAAAGATTTTTCATCAACTTTATTACATTTTGTTCTGATGATTTTAGATTGAGCAGCACAAGTGTTTTGCACAGTGCTAAAACATATGCCTTCTCAGCTGCAGTCTTCTTTGCCTTGAAGCTCACAATCTGTAGGAAACAATATTATCAAAGGGGAGTTCTTAGCCAACTATGACGGGAAAAGAGATTCTATAGTTTCCCATCAAAGGAATGTAACTAACCTCCATGGCTATGCGTATGGCTAACCCTTCTTCTGTACGGTCTAGTGGAGGCTGGATAGGTTCTTCTAGTGAGTCTGGTGATTTGTATAGTGGGGTTTGCATCATCTGCACCATAAATCTAGATGCTTGAACTGCACGCTTGCGTTGATTTGATACGACGTATGAAGAGTTTTTAGAGTTTCCATCATCAATCCCAGGCCACATTGAACGTATGAGAGGAACAAAAGCCTTTGACACGTATCCCTACATCACATGACAAATCATTAAGCTCAAAATTATATAAAGCTAATCAACATATGAACAAACACGCCACGAAACCTCTTTCTAAGGACATCATGGTTTTTGTTACCTTATGCTTTTCCGAGAGGGAAGCATAGTGCTCGAAGAAGACAGATAAACACTGTTTGAACCTGGACAATAATTGGGCAGAGCAAATCATTAGTGGATATTCTGATCACAGAAGTTATCAATCGAACGAAACAAGATCCCTATACCTCAGTTGTTCCTTTGATTCCTCGCTGAAGTATAATGAAATCAGCTTGCCCAAAACAAAAGGATGCAAAGATGCAGGCAAGTTTGGAAACTTCTCTCCTAGAAGAAGAAGTTTCGCAAATCCCTCCCCGACAGTTGCTTTAACAGACTCATCCTCAGTGCTCTCGGTGTATGCTCTCCAGTCATCGCTTTCAAGTCCAGCATACAAAAGATCGAGCATCTTAAAGTTTAAATCTTCTTCGGCATTGGACAAGTTGACAGGTACAAAATCAATGTTCTCATCTTCAAATTGTGACAAGAGATCTCCTCCCATTGCCTTATCAACTTCGGTTGGGCTATGCCACATCCCAAGATCCACTAGTGCTTTGGAAGCCATAATACTAATCGGAGGAGGGCTTCTACAAAAAGCTACCCGTAGCAGCCTTACTAGCTCTTCGCTAGGTTTCCTTTCTAACAAACCAAACAGACCGAGGCACTTTATTGCAATCCTTTGCACATCCAAGTGGGTGTGTTTTGCCTGCAGTAAACGAATCATATCAGAAAGAGTGTTTGTTTGTGCAGTGTCCAAGAAAGCTGGACAGTGACAAAATTTTGCCCAGGTTTTGTAATTAAACAGAGGAGTAGAAAACATACCCCTGGAAGCAACAAAGCATGCAATATCTCTTCTGGTTCAATAGCCTTCTCTCGCAGCGTATGTAAAGATTCCCCATTTTCCAAGAGAAGACTTGTCAGAGAAAGCATGTGCATCCACTGAAGGAAATCCGCAGTCCTTTCCCTACAAGGTCTCGCTAGTTCTTCAACAACAACAAGTATAAGTTGTTCATATTCTCCAGGGGCAGAATGGACTTTCTTAGCTAATTTGGACACTGCATCAGCCCAATCTTTATCACCACCAAGGTTTATACCATCTCCAATTACAATACTGTTGCCATCTTCATCTAATTCTTGCTCAAAAGGTCTATGGAGCAGCTCCTGGACAAATGAACTTGCAGTCTTGTGGAGCATAGCGTCAGAGAAATCAAGCATTGTGCCCAGCAATAATAGCTGCCGCGAAGCAAAGTGATGATTCGGTCCTGAAAGTTATATGTAAGCAGAAGGTAACTAACTCCCAAGCAAAAACAGTTGAGTTTTGGTATTAAAAACATATCTGGACTCACCAGCTTCTATATGAGCTTTAACTAGAACAACATAATCAGAAACTGATGCAGGCAGAATTCTTTCCAGTAAATCATTAGCATCTGAAGCTTCGGCTGCATAAACTGCTGCCTCAGCTCCCATCGCAGTAGCAGCATCGGAACCCTTCGCCTGTGTAACATCTCATCATCATTAGTGTGTCCCACATATAAACCAACACTCAGAGCATATATATCATTACACGAACCAACAATAGTATTTCATATGCTAGCTAGTAGACAATATATTGAATTTTGAGTAAGCTCAGGCATATCCTAGAGAACATATATGCGTTAAGAAAAGGTGAAACAAACTGACAAAAGATGTTTTATTGTTATGATAATATTGATTTGCTGCCTCTACATATGCATTGATTTCTTTAACTTTTAGTTTTGTTTGAGATCTAGACCTTAAGATGTATATGAAAATCCATTTTAAGCACATTATCATTCACTTAAGCTAAATAGTAATATTTTTAGAACTTGTAGATCGCAAAAACCTTATTTGAAGCAAAAAAGTAGCTGCAAACTTACTTGAGCGCTTTTATGCAACTTCCTGCATATAATCCTCCAGTAAAGAGCAATCTCCGGCTCCATAAGTTGGATGCTGGGTGTAGAAAAAGTGCTCTCATCTAACACATGTATAAGAAAATATAAGGTAATGTAGAAATAGCAAGATTATGCATATACATTCCAGACATCAACAGACCTCTAGCTTCACCATCTTCTGACGATATGTACTGTTGGATGCTTTGATCATCGGTGGGCATTATCAGTCCTTCACTTAACAGAACCTCCAAAGCCGATTCTGCTATAGATTCATAAGTTTCAACATCGAGATATTTCAAAAATTCGATAGGATCTCCTTGACAACAGTTAGCTAGCCATTGATCTTTCATCAGCTTCAAACATTCTTTTGAAACATTTACAGCACGATCAGCAAGCCCTCTGTGAAGAATTGTTGTCCTAAGCTTGATGCTAAAGCGGGAAAAAGAAAGAAATATAAATTTTGTCAATAAGGCTAAATGTAGAACAGTTGTTACAGAAAAAAAACAAAAGCGTATAACTCATATTCAGAGGTAAAATGATGAAAAAGATAATAAAGCCACAAAACTCTAAGCCCAAATTCACCTTAGACTCTGAAGAGGAACTTTATTTGCGAGAACAGAGTAAGCTGCTTTCCGTACTGATTCATTAACATCAAGGGTGCAATCGATGATTGCTTGGGTGGTTGCATTTGACGGAGGCAGTGATAAAACAATTGTTTTGCGTACATCCTGAAAACATTAGCATTTAGCAGTAAGACTTTGGCAGGCAAAATGACTAAACTGAAATATAGTTTAAAATATCAAGACTTAGATAGCAAACCAGAGATGGTACAAGAAAGAAACTTTACCGGATTCTGCTCAAGGGGAAGCACCTCAAGGAGCAAATCAAGAATGTCAGTATTATCAGGATCGTTCACAAAACGGGAAAGGGACCTGACAGCAAACGTACGGATGACAGGAACTTTGTCCCTAACTCGCACCATCATACAGTCTATTACATCATCCCACAGCTCATCCGCCACTTCCACTTCATCTGGTAGCCTCAATATAATCTGGAAATAACAAAATGTACATCATAAGTGGAAAGACAAAAAAAAAAAAAGCTGATGACCTTCAAAATGAAATCAGAATGCAATTCATAGCTTCAAATTCAATTCCACACAATAAAACAAATCCAAAGTCCAAAACTTTTCTATGTATAACACTTTATCAGACTCCAAACATGAAGAGTGGTTCCAAGCACAACTTATATTTCGAATTCATTCAATGCCTAATACATACAGATGATCAATTTGTGGGAGAACGAACCGTAATACCTCAGAGATGATCTGGCACGCCCTGAACCTAGCGTTTCTGTTTGCGGCGGCAGACCCGGCAATCAAAAACCTGAGAAATTCATCGAGAAACTCGTCGCATCTCGAATCACCACCATCCGAATTGCTACGAAGGCAAGCGAATTCCGCCACGAAGCGCACGATACGCTCTGCTGCAGCGGTTCTCCTTTGCGCGGCAACGAAAAGAGGGGTTAGGGTTTTGAAAAACACCGAGGAGAATCGACGGATAGATGAAGACTCGTCGGAATCGGAGGGAGATAGTTTGGATCGGAGGGCGGCTAGCTCCTTGAGCTTCCGTTTATGAGTGGCGTACGAAGTGCGAGTGTCGTTCAGGATCTTGGCGATTTTGTGGAGAAGATGAAGATCTGCTGAAGCGGAAGCAGTTTCAGATTCTTCGCCCATATTCACAGAGATATGTTGGGTGACTTCTCGAATCAACGCTCTTCTGAATATGAGCGTTTTCTTTTCTTATTTAAACAAAAAAAGTTATGTGAGACTTGACTTTAGATCTATCGTTATTTCAAGCGTTCAAATTTTTCAATGAGCGGGAAATTTCTGATATTTATTTTTATTGAATTGATCTTTTTCTTCAAGATCTAAAATAACATCAAATAGAATAAAAACAACTACAAATGATAAAAAAAAACTACTCAATTGTGTTTTTGCATTCTTTCAAAATGTCTTAAAATTTTGTTCAAACATAAAACTAACATTTTTAAAAGAGATAAAAACCAAAATAGATCTCAAAAAAATTTTGTCCTCAAAATAACATTCAAAGAGAAAAATTACCAAAATAAACTTTATTAAATGGTGCAAATATAAATTTATACCTCTTGTGTTAGTTAATTTAAATTAGGGTTTAGAGTTATAGATTGAGGTTTTGGGGTGTGGGGTTTAAAATTAAAAACAATATTAAAAATATTAAATTTTCAAAATAAAAAGGTCTATTTTGGTCATTTTTTTATTAAGATTTATTTTTGTGAAAAAACTTCAAAAAATCTATTTGAGAGATTTTCCTTTTTAAAAATGTATTTTGACATTTTCAACACTAGACTTATTAACAAATGTCATTACCTTTTATTTTATTTATTTTTTGAAATACATGAATTTGTTTCAAATATTCTCATTGTTTTCACTTAATTACAAATTGTTCGTATCATCAATATTATTAACCACCATAAATAAACAAAATCAAGGTCTAAATGCATTTTACTTCAATTTTTACATATTTTCTCTTATTTTTGGAGACAAAACTCATTTGTCGTGTATTTCTCTCTCATTTCATTTTATTTTTTAAAAAAAGAACTCAATTTTTTTAAATTGCAAAATCACATTTTCATTGAACTTCCTCATATTTGATGATTCTTGGTTATTAATATTAGGGTATGTTTCATTCAGCTTAAGTTAGAATTTATGGATGCTCAGAAAGTTAACTCTTTTTATGTCAACACCAATAGCCTTAATTAAGATTAAAGACTTTGTAAACCACATTGGTACCTCATGTTCATATGAACGACAAAAGACGTTTGGGTCCTCACACTGCATTTGAGACTATCCGCCATTTTCGAGGTACATAAATGAACTCCAAGTGACTGAAAATCTCCTCCAAAACATGTATGCCTTCCAAATATATTGCAAAAGTAGGCCAATCCTCTGGTTCCGTAACCATCTTCAGTAATTGAGAACAATCTATCGCAAACATAACATGTAATTGTCTTAAATTTTTCATGTTTATATTGTCCAAATGAGCACTTTTATTTTTGAGTGCAGAGGTGAGAGGCTAGCTCTCGTATTTCTTGCCCCCATTATCCCGTCGAATTCTTCTAGTGTGCTACCAACCTTGCCCAGAGTACATATCCTTCTCTTTCCATGAATCATCCATAAAGCACCATCATCCCCGCATTTGAGGTAAAATTTCCATATCCTCCCCTCTCAGATGGGTAACCCGTTGTGTTATTGTTGTATGTGCCTCAATCGAAAGTGTTGATTCCATTTATGTCAAGTGTCCATTAGATCAATATCCATGTTGTTAAAAAACCTTATTATTGCGTCCTTGTTAACCTCTATGTAACAATACACTAGATTTTCAAAATTTTCATATATGTTTCGCACATAAGACTTTTCAAGAAATTTTGGTTCATAGAGAAAACTTCTGGAAAAAATCATGACCAATGCATAATTTAGTTGTGAAATTGACCATTTTTAGAAGTCTACTAATTTTTCTTTGTAAACAAAAACAATCAAGTAAACTTGTCGTGAAGTTTTTGTAAAAACGAGGTTATTTAGCATTTGACTGAATTATATAAGAATTTGACTTTTTATGTTTATACTAAAATAAAATTATAGATTCAAACTCTATGTGTTTATTTTGCTAATATTTTATCTTATAAATTATAATTTTATTTTTTCAGATTTAAAGCTATTTTCACATTTTCAAATTGTACATGCTTTTCATATCTTAAAACTATCCTATTGAGTAGATTTCAAATAAAGTCTACTAAGTAGACTTCTTTTGATTTCTACTAGGTCGAATTCTTTTGAAGTCTATTGTACTATAAACTTTAACTTAATTAAAAAAAATTATCATCAACATACTTATTTAAAATTTTAGTCTCCTTATATAAAGGATATTTTTACAATCTCTATCTTATATGGATTCATAAATTTTTAAAATTCTCTTGTTTCTTTCTATAACTCTCTCTCTCTCTTCTCTCTAAATTTCTCTCATTTCTCTCTAGCCTCTTTAAATTTGATTTTGATGTTGATTGTCTTGATGCGTTTCAGAAGCTCAAGGAGACTCTTGTTAGTGCTCATATTGTTCAACCACTTGTCCGGGATTTGCCTTTGAAGGTGATGTGTGGCACATGTGACTGCAGTTGGAGTTATTTTGGGGCAGAGAAAAGATAAGAAGCTCCATGTGATTTACCATGCCCATAGGACACTTGATGATACTCAAATCAAGTATGCTACTACTGAGAAAGAGATACTTGTTGTGGTTTATGCCTTTGAGAAGTTAAGATCATACATGGTGGGTTCACAAGTGATTGTCCATACTAATCATCCAGCTTTGACGCATCTAATGTCGAAGAAAGATGCTAAGATTAATCTTTTGAGATGGATTTTACTACTGCATGAATTTGATCTTGAGATTAGAGATAAGTGCATGGTTGAAATGATGTAGCAAATCATATTTCTCGCATCAAAGTGGAAGCTGAAACCCCATTGGATGACAGTCTACCATAAGAAAATGTTTGTGATTACCTTGCTGGAGGATGAGTACTTAGATCATGCTGACTATTCTGTCATACGACATATTCATGATGATCTCCCATGGTTTGCAGTTTTGCGAACTACTTGTGTGCAGACATTAAACCGCCAAATCTGAACGGGTATGAGAAGAAAAAGTTCATAAAGGATGTGAACCACTACTAATGGGATGATGATTTCCTCTACAAGAGATGTTTTGATTGTTTGTTCATGAGATGTGTAAAATCTCTGCCAATGACTGACCATGGTAAAATCTCTTCCAATGACTGACCATGCTTCTTTCTAAAACTCCATAGGGTAGCCATCTGGACCCGCTACTAGCATAGAGAATAAAATTTATTTGATTTCAGCATCTTGGACCGGCTTGACAAGCAGGCTTACATATCCTCTTGAGCAGCGATAATCAGTCAGTTCTGTTGAGCTCTATAAGATTTCTACCATCCTCATAAAGGATCTCTTGATGGTGTTTCTAACATTTTGATTTTGGGTCACCTTGTGAAAGAATTAGAGTTCATGTCGCCTAACCGCAACCATCCGATCCTTGATTTCTGATAATAAAATTGTTTCTCAATCCTTGATATATGGAGCCAATGTTCCAACGCATTTGAGGCTGCTTCAAACATAGGGGTTTGATGGGTTTTGCATTGCTTCATTTTTCTTTGCGTATAGGTCATTATATGTCTACTTATCTCGCTCAGGAAGATCACCAAACATATCCATGTTATGTCCATGCAACTCATCCTTAAATAATTTAAGCTTAGTATTAAACTTTTTGATAGCAAGCCAAGAATAGCATAAAGGCTCATAATCATTCCAAACCTATGAAACCACCTCCAAATAACGAGAGTAGAGGTGTGGTAAAAGTACTTAAAAGTCATTTTTCATGAGGAATAACCCTGAGTTGTGTACATACTCATATGACGAGAAACTCCCAGGCTCAAATGTGGTAAAGGAGTGAGGAAAATTAGTGATAGGATTGTCATCTTGAATGTTCGGCAAAGTAAAACAAGGACCAACCTGAGATAAATCCATAATGTCACATTACTGAACTACATTCTGGAACTCCCCAAATTAATTCCATCACCTCCAACCTCCATAATCCGAGAGTGCTCACTTGCCGATAAGGCGAAACTGAAATCACCTTGGACGATCCATGAATTAGTAACTCCCGCTACGGCCCTAGAAATTAACTCCATTCCCCTCCATAACTCACTTCTCTCAATGGTATAATTAGAGACACAAACCAAAGAGCTAAGAAATGTATCCCCCCATTGATTTGTATTCCACTTAAGCCTTAATCATTGGGTTACTATTTAGAACTGGGCAAACATCCACATCATCTGACCAACACATCCAAATTCCAGCCAGTGTATGGTGTGAATATTTATGAATACAACTCTAACGTGGAAATGTTGCACCAAATATCTTCGAAAATTTTCCTTCACGCACTCTTGTTTCAGTCAAGTAACCAATGGACCGTATAACAGCCTTAACCTAATACCTTTAATTTGTTTACTTGGATTATTGAACTCACACATCTTCTAAGAAAAGATTGATGCCATAAGTTCTTTAAGAAGCTTTCTTGTTTGAAAATTGTACCTTCTCATGTTGCATTACTGCATGAACCAAATCTTTGGAATTCATATTACTTTCCTGGAACTCCTTCCTCTACCATGTTAGAGATGAGCTCTGCGAGGTTATAGCCATGGTATTTTTGTTATGTTTGTTATATCCTCACCATTTTAGACATACTAGTGCTTCCTTCATTCCCAACAACATTAGTTGCATTCTCAACTTATTTATTCTCATCATCATCATCATCATCATCATCATCATCATTCTTATCTTCAATTTCACCTTCCTCTTGAATGTTTTGTAGTACTTGGAAAGCATTCAGTGGTAGGCTATTTGTAACAACCCGCCTCTGTGGGACACAAGCTCACAGCCCTGCAGGGCACCGAACTTATCCCCTCCCATGTGATATAACCTTCCCTCTGGGGCCTCGGCTCACAAATAGGTTATTGATGCGCTTGGCGTTACTCGAACCAAAGACCTCACCCTTTAGCAACTCTCCCACAGGATAAGCTGTCACCAATTGACTTGTAGCTCAATTGGTGACAGCTTTTCCTATGGGAGAGTTGTTAAAGGGTGAGTCTTGGGTTCGAGTAACGCCAAGCGCATCAATAACTTATCGGTGAGCCGAGGCCCCAAAGGACAGGTTGTATCACAGGGGAGGGGTTAGGGTCGGTGCCCAGCAAAGCTGTGAGCATGGGTCCCATGGGGTGGGTTGTTACATAAAAAGTCAACTTTTATGTATCGGCCTACCCCATCGAACCGAGGGATCAGCTGTCCATGCAGTGCACCGACCTTAACCCCTCACTATGGGAATATCCACATCCACCGTTAGGTTATTGGTGAGGTTCGAACCCAAGACCTCACCCTTTAAAAATCTCCCACATAGAAGTTGTTACCAATTGACCTCACAATTGATCCCCAAGGAAGCCATGATTTTATTTCCCATGGAACCGGAAAGATGATTTGATGTTAAATAAGAAAAACGGTTCAATGCTAAACTAATTCAGATGGTAAAAGCCAATTTATATTGTGCCAAGTTCATTTACCTTACAAACTCATTCTCTGTAATTCATGAAGATCAACTTTGTCTCTCGCAATGAATTGGAAATGCCTTATTTTGTAGATCGATTGGCCCTTGAAAAGACCCATCATGTAAATAAACTCGACCCAATTGAGAAGATAGGTGGTTGAAGAAAGCCAAGCCGGCTTAAAATTAGAGGAAATATGTCGATGAGTTCAGCTATAAATAAAAGAGAACTCGCAGCAAGCACATTTATAAACACACAAATTCGGCACAAGAACTAGAGCTTTGATTGATTAACTCTGTTTTTGATGAAGTAAATGTTCAAATGCAATTTCGCTATGTTTGTCCTTGTAATCAATCATTAACTTCCAATAAAGATTTTTCAATAACTCACAATTAAATTTGGAATTACATCTCAAACACATCGAATTCAGGTTCAATAATTGTCGACACTCAAGATCAACTACCCTGAAAGATCAACAACTCTACAAGATGCAACAAGATCGACAACCTAAAGAGACCAAAACGTATACACAACTATCAAATAAATGATGTTTAAAGTAAGGTACGAGGGATTTACCATTCAATATAATTATTTGACTAGCCTCTTTGATTTATTTCTTGCGTTTCAAATCATAGCAATCAAACAATAACATAATATTCATTTATTTTTTATTATGTTTCTGACTTTGATTCTAGAATATCACTAGTTGATAGAACCATTATATAAGGTCTATTAGCTTTTGATTCACATCTATATCTATATATATATATAAAGAACACTTTCCTCACTTCTTATGCTGCCACATCATCAAATAGAAAAATCTAAGTATGACACATTTCTTTCCTTCACTGAGTTTTGTTTGGTTTACAATCTGAATGGGTTTTGTCTTATACTTACTAGGCTCTTATTTTGTTATTAAGTTTGTCAATCATATAACATCCCGATAAAGAGAGAGACCAAATTTTTCTTCGGGAAAACATCAAAAATTAGGGCTCATCATCTTCGATATCTGAAGATCTAAACAAGCAATGGAGTTTTTTTTTTTTTTGAGAAAACCAGAAATGGAGTTTCTGAAGGTTAAGTGATAGGAAGCATCGTGCGTCGTTTCATATTTCTTTCTTATCCTCCGAATGGTTACGAGATGCATTGATTCAATGCCATTTACGACTTTCTGAAGGTCAATGCATTTACCTCTTTTCATGGCGGTGGATATTTAGCTAGAAAAAGGTAAGCTTCATCTCATAAACCTCATCCTCACTGCAACCAAACCTGTGAACCCTAACTTCCCAAATTGAAACTCTCATGAGACATCAATCTCCGTTTCTATCTCACATCACTATCCAAATCCGACTTGAGCCAGACTATCGTTTGCGGAGGAGGACTATAACGATGAGACTCATGCTGTCATGTCTTGATTGCATAGAGTCTGAGATGCAGGAGCTTTGCCGTAGATCTGTCGTTGCCGTGTTACTGACGTTGTAGCTATGAATCAGCCTACAAACAAGAAAAAAGAGTAAGAGTAATGGCAACATGGATTCCAACGGAGTAACAGAAGCAGCCGTGAAGAGGTGGAGGCCAAGGACGAGATTAGCAGTGAGTAAGTTGAAATATGAAAAAATAAACCTTCAGTAGAATCAGTTAGAAAGGTAGTTAGTGAAGAAGAAAAAGAAGTTTTATCACTTGGTAATGATAATGGTGGCTCTAACAAGGCAGCTGCATAGGAAAAGATGGAGATAATGCTCATTTCCTTGAAAGGATAAAGTTTTGTTTATGGTTATGATGTTAAAAATGATCATGTATGCAAAGTTGATATACCATGGATTTTACCTATTTTACCTATGATATGTAGAGTATTTTTAGAGTCTTTTATATGAATTTGGTATTGTTTTAGAGTATTTACAGGTCAAGGTACTCATTGGAAGCAATTGGAGCTTTTGGCCTATTTTGGAGCATTTGGGATGCTCAGCAGAAACTCGGAGTCGGATCCAGATTTAGGAATGAACCATCGATCGACGTCACACACTGCGTCGATCAACAGCCAAGTCGACAGCGAGAATGGTGAAGGCTTGAGAAATTACAAGTTTTACCCAAAAGTTTTATTATTTGCAAGACAAGTCTCTGACCGAAATTTAGACTATTTATTAGAGTTTTCTATCTTAGTTTTGACCTAAGCCTAGAGGACCTAAGAAGGAGTTGTCTTCTAAGTTACACAAGAGTTTTAGAATTAAGAGTTAGAACACATTGTTACATCTATTGGAGAGAAAGATCTGATCATCATTACAGAGAAGATCTTGAACTCCTTATCTTTTTACTTAGTTTATTCTATGCAATTTATTCATAATTTATTCATGTTCTTTATTGCTATGTCTGAGTAGTTCACTATTAGATTTAGGGTTATTCAATGGTAATAATGTATAGCTGATTTTGTAGAATTGTTAGGGTAATCTTCTTGGTTCTTTGTTTAAGTTACTTTTAATGCTAAGTTGAACTTGATCACCTCAACCTTAGAAATTAGGGTTCTATAGCGCAAGCGAGAGTTTGGTTATAACCTGGAATCTATCTCAAACAATCTAAATAACTGATAACAAATGAGAGTTGAATTGGAAGTTTAGAGAACCCATCAAACCGTGAAACCAATACTGTTTAGAATGAGCATCGATCGATACCACCTGGTGGACATCGATCAATACTCAGTTGAGATGCGCGAGAGCGATCTCCTAAACCCTAAGGTTTGAGTTTAGAACAATGCTTAATAAAACCCTAACAATCTATTAATTTGTAGTGTCTAATCTTACCTAAAGAATTTCTCCTAAGTATAATCTCTTAATTTGATCCTCACAAACCAAATAATCTTGAAATTGCTTTTATTGTTATTATTATAATTCATCTAGCTTTAATTCGAATACAATAAGTCTATTGCGCAATCCTAGAGTCTATGTGGATTCGATCCTTAAGTACTACACTGAACTTCTTATTTGAGAGAGTAAAAGTGGGAAATAGGGTTAATTTGAAAATGAAATAAAACCCCACATCAAATTGGGCGTTGTTGCCGGGGACTCTTTCTTATTGCCATTAGATTTCGTTTAGAATATTGTCTAGATTTTACTTTACTTTCTGCTAATTTATTCTTTCCCTAAACCTCATGATGCAGGTACTAAAAGGAGAGAATATGGATTCAGGACGACAAGGATCGATCGACGGAGCTCATCCATAATCGATCGACGCTGGTCCACTACTGTCGGGTGACGCCCTTCCATTGCCATCGATCAATTCTGATCAGCCGAAAGCAGGTAAGTACGCCTTTGCTGATTCTGATAATTAGAAAGTATTCTTGATAGAACCAATGAACAATAAAAGTAACGAAGCAAGCCAACTAATTAATTATCAGGGGCTGCAATCCCCAATCAAATCACTAAATCTCCGAAGAATGAGATAAAGCATGAATTACCAGTGCTCGAATACCTAAACCATAGCAGGATCTATTCCAATAGGTCCGCAATTCAATTATCCGATAACCATACATGAAGCTCTGAACTTGATATCGACTTCCTAATCATGGCGCGCAAAAACCAGTTCAGTGGTTTTCCTACCAAACGATCACATAGAGATGCTAGAAGACATGGTAAACGACGATTTCAATCGCTGCAAACTTTTTCTTTTCTCCTTAGAAGGTGACGCCAGAAGGTGGCTGAACCAGCTACCACTAGGATCCCTGACTTGTTTGGAAGATATTAGAAGCGCTTTCATCAATCACTTCTTTGACAAGGAGAGATACTGGGAAGCAAGGAGAGAAATATCCACATTCATTCAAGGTATCCGTGAATCCATTAAAAACTCTTGGACGAGGTTCAAGAGCTACCAACTTTCGTGCCCGCACCATGGATTCTCAGAACCCCAACTCATCAACACTTTCTATAGAGGACTAAACCTAGACTATCAAACCATCCTTGATACAGCCAGCGAGGGGGACTTCGGAACCCGAAGCCCTGCAAGTGCTAAAAGGTTGATAGAAAACATAGCTTTAGGTAGAGCTTACCACCAATGTTCGCGGAGGAGAAGCATTCAATCCGAGTTAGAAAAACTCTGGCAGCAGTTTCGACCCTTTTGGACGGACATGGCTTGTCTCAACATTATGCTGAGGACGATGCCGTTTCTTCCGACTTTGAAAAACGAGTTGAGTTCTCTGATGTGATGAACCTGAACGATCAAAGATTTAGGGAAAGCGCTGGTAATTTCGAAAGTAGCTACTATATTACTGTGAACAAACACGAAAGAAGTTCAAAGTCGAGAATGAATCAAGTCTTCACAGGAAACCTTAGAATAACCGCCACCTCAATGAGAAATTAGATCTTATATACTCAGAGATGACAGAAAAATTTGAAACTCTGAGCGAACACATTAAGAGGATCAACAACCAAGTGGCGAGTAACGCTATGTCCATCAAGAGAGAGGACGGATTTTTACCTGGTAAAACAGACGCTAACCCCAGGAGCCGTTGCAATTTCCTAGCTTTACGAAGATGTAGACAATTCACCCCTGGCATTAAAGAGAGCATCACCATCGATGAATTCGAGAAAATCGCAACAAATGAAAACGAAAAATCTCATTCCATCCCGCTCAAAATTTACGAGAAAGATCCTGAAATCCTTCCTGAAACTGAAGTATTAGACCAAAATGACGACCTTAAGGAATGAATTATTGAGCCAAAGGGAAAGAACACAGACGTAGGAGACATCGATCGACACCCCTTACCGGATATCGATCGACACTCCGAGCCTATAATCGATCGACGCTCTGACCCAAGAATCGATCGACACTCTAACCCAGAACCAACCGAACCGGTTAAGACAAAGGTCTACCAATCGAAACCCCCTTTTCCTCCAAAAAACACTAAGAAGAAGAAGAAGCAGCTGGAAAAAGCAATATGCAAGAAAGTGTTTGACAAAGTAAACATTGAGATGCCACTAAGCGATGCCATTCACATCTCATCTGCCATTAAGCAGTACGTGAAAGATGTGGCATCACGAGGATTCCATGAATCAGAACACTGTGTGATGATGGTATCCGAAGAAGTGAGCGAAATTATTCAAGAAAAAACTCTAGTCAAAATCCCTGATCCCGGTAGTTTTGTTTTGGACTGCACTATTAGTGATGAGAGATTTCAAAGATCCCTCTACGATTTAGGCTCTAGTGTCAACCTGATGAATTATTCCGTTGCAGTCACTCTCGGGCTAACACAATTTCAACCTACCAGGTCACTCTTGTTTTAGCTGATAGATCCATTAGAATTCCGGAAGGTGTACTTGAGGACTTGCCCGTACGCATTCATAACTGTGATATACCTGCAGATTTAATAGTGCTTAAGTATGAGCGAGAACCTCGAAATCCGATTATCTTAGGAAGACCTTTCCTGGCCACTGCCGGGGCGATCATTGATGTCAGAGAACGACACATATGCCTCAACATCGGGAAGATACCAATGTTCTTTCACATGGAAAGATAATAATACAACCTTTGATCGACGGTCAAACCTACCATATCGATTACCTCTCCGACCTAGCAGAAGAATCGTTCATAGATATGTGCTCAAACGAACCTCTAGAGAAAGAAATCATATCTCTTGAAGGCGACATCTCTGCGTTAGAAGATTGCACTAGAGAGTATACAAGGTTAATGGATGTCACAGAAGAAATTTTTAATGTCAATCTTGACGAACTCGATCTATCAACCCCTGTCGATCGATGTTAAACCTGTAAGTTCCTATTTCTTTTAAAATTCAACAACAATATCAGTAATACCTCCCCCAGACTTGAACAACACTATCATCAGTGTTATAAAGTCTGAGATTGGGGAAGAAATAAATCATAAGTGATACACCTGCTCGCTGATGGTGACCGTCGATCGACACAGCTAAGTGCCTATCGATCGATGTGATGGTTACTCCGTCGATCGGCAGTGATCAAGTGTCGATCGATGCTCTATGCAGATTGTCTTCCTCGATTTTTTTAATATGAAATAAATAAATACGAAAATTAGTAATAAATGAAGAATAAAAACTAATTAAAACTTACTAAACAGTGGGTTGCCTCCCACTCAGCGCTTGGTTAGAGTCTTAAGCTCGACATTGTGAATGCTCTGACTAGAAAGGAGGTTGACCAACACTTGGAAAACAAGTGGCTACATCTTCGTTGCTCTTCTGAAACCATGTACCAATGAAGTTTCTGATTGCCTCATCTCCTCTGATTTTCTCATTCTTTATGATCTCCATAGTAACCTCTAGTGAATGCATTATACAACGCTGGAGCAATTGAAGTTTGGCAGTTGTAGTGTCTGACATTTCCTCTAGTTGTTGAGAAACATCTTCCTTCATCAAGCACTGAGAAAAAGCAATATCAGAGAACCTTTCTTCTAAGTAGGGTTATGCTGCGAACTTCTCTCTGTCGAACTCAGTATCGATCGATGGCGTATGGTTGTCGTCGTTCGATGTCACTCCATCTGGTCTACTTGCTTGCTGACTCTGAAAAGTATTCATGTCTTGCTTCATCTCATCCATGCGTGTACTCAAATTCGTGAGGCATTTATCAATAGGATAGTAGACATTATCAAGCCTCATATAGAAATCATCCAGTGACATCTCTTGAGCTTTGTAGATCTCATGCACAATATCATCAATCTCTTCTCTAATTTATGTTTCGTGCCTCTGCTCCGTGTTGTCGATCGATGTTGGGACCTATGCGTCGATTGATGGCTGTTGCGGTTGTCCAAAGAAATTTCCTGATTGTTCAACCATTAGAAGGTTGTGTCGTCGATCGATGGTAATCTCGTACTTCAATTCTCTTCAATGATCATCTACGGATTATTCCTCTCCAAATGCTCCAATAGCTCCAAGTATCTCCATATATCTCCAAAACGTACATGGACCTGTAAAGACCTCAAAACATAGCCTAAACACACATAACATACCCTAAATAGAGCCTATAACATGGTCTAAACTTGTAATAGATAGGCTATATCAGGCAGCCATGGAGTCCCTATAGTTGCTAAAAATTAAAGTTAACTCTTATTTTGACTATATTCTTTGTTGTTTGTGTACATTCTTTACACTTTTTTCTTTGACATGTTCAACATGATCATGTCACCCCGGTCACAAAGTTGGTCTACTCTTTTTATAAGAATCTGATTTTTCATTGTTATGTGTTTTGATTTATGTTGGACTAGGAATTTACACCCCATAAAGATTTGAAACATAAAGCATAAACCATAAGAGCATGATTATTGGAGGCTTTTAAGAAGGATTCTTGCACTGTTTGCGGGCCCCACTGACACGTAGGGCCCGTAAACAGTGCAAGAACCACTTCTTAAAACTACTAAGAGTATCATTATCCGGGTTTCTTAAAGGGGGTTCTTGCACTGTTCGCGGGCCCCATTGACATGTGGGGCCCGTGAACAGTGCAAGAACCATCTCCTAAAATCACTAATTAAGAACCTGTTTTTGATGGTTTCTTGCACTGTTCGCGGGCCCCACTAACACGTGGCGATCCGCGATTGGGTCGTTTTTATTTTTTTTTTCTTTTTTTTAATTTGCAACAAAAAAAGTGAAAAAAGAAATAAGAACCCCATTTGGGGTTCTTAGGGATAAAGATGCCCTAAGGGCATGTTTATTGCAGGTCTCTTAGCATGGGGTTCTTAGCTTTTGTAAGAGACGTTTCTTAATTTTTAACTAAGAAAACTTAAGAACCGTCTCTTAAATAAGAGACGTCTCTTAACGGGAAAATTAAAAAAAAACAAAAAAAAAAACGTGAAATTATAAGTTAAGAACCCCACCTAAGAGACCGTGGATAAACATGGCCTAAATAAAAATCGTTGTTTGAGGGTTTCTTACACTGTTTGCGAGGCCCACTGACACGTGGCAGCCCGCAATTGGTTCGTTTTTAATTTATTTTTATTTTTAATCTGCAAAAAAAAAAAAATAGGAACCCCAAGTGGGGTTGCAGGGTTAAAAGATGCCCTAATGCACCAGCTGATAGCATCATGTTCATTTTAGTGTTGTACGTATTGTCATGTAATTTGCTGAGATTTGGTCATTTTTGCCTCTCTAAACGTGTTTTTTTGTTTACTTCCAGTTTCTTGTGATGATACTTTGTGCAACACCTTTTACAAAGAAGTTGATATTTGCAGACGTTACAACTCTTTCCTTATCGACAGACAGATGCATGATTCTTAGTTAGGCAAGTGCACCCACGCTGGAGATCCAAATCACATCATCCGTGCTGGGAGACAGCAGAGACCATGAAAGAGAAGAGACCAATTAAAATTGTGCAGAGACTGAGGTTGCTGCGGACCCTGCTGCATCCATCGCTTCAAAGTATTTGGTGTTCAAGGATAGTGATCCTCATGATTCATCCACGTTTCTAAAATATCCAAAGTATTTGTTCAATCATGCAGACACATTAAGAGACTCTTACAGTGTACTGGAAGCTCATAAGTCTTACAATACAACAGGGTATGGGAATGAGCTACTATGGGCAGCTATGTGGCCACAGAAACTGAAGATCAGTGTTGTTCTCTCCGGAGGTCAAGCACCTGGTTGGCACACTGTCATATATGGACCATTCGGTAAGTGTTTACAAGACATTTTTGTGTGTTTCAAAATGATGATTTATGCATTATTGTATCTTTGAGGTCTACTATTGATTTGTAATTTTTTTTTCGCCCTTCAGATCACTTGCAGCTAAAGAAGTATATTTTACCGATTTAAGGGTGGTCCAGTTGGTATCATGAAATGCAAATAGGTTGACTTGAATGCAAAATTCATTCAGCTTTAAAGAAACAAGATACTTGGACTGTATTAATATATGCATCTTTGCCAAAAACTCTGAAAGATTGAGATTCTATAAATTATCATTATCATTTAGATCTTTGTGTTGTAGACATTCCGATATTCAAACATCTGTATATAGCTGTTACTCAACTTTTGAAGCTCTAGCTATAAATTAAAATACTTGAATTTGATACGGCGGCCCTATGTTTCATTATTTCTCTTTCATAGAACTGGGATTTTCTGCTAATTACACGAGAGTGTTATATATAGAAACTCGAAACCTTATTCTACACCAGCTACTCACTCCATGTGTCTGTCTTTAGGAGTCAGGCTCAGGATTCATCTCATAAAACATACTTAAGAAAGTGTAGCAGGAACCACATAACATTTAAAAATATATACAAAAAGTAAATATTGAATAAACAAAATAAAATTATAACAAATTTAAAATAAACTTTAAAAATCAATAATACAATAAATTCAGTGTTACTTTAAGAAATAACTTATATAATAAAGTTACTGTAAATTTATATTCCAAAAATTAATCAATAAAACTTACATTAAAATTATAATTAATTATCAAGATAAAAAAAATAGTTTACTTGGTGTCCAAATATAATAAAATACACAAAATTCAAATAAATATGGATTTTTTTTTGCAAATATGACTCAAAACTCAAAGTAAAAAACTAACTTATGATTTTTTGAACTTTCATTTGCTCTATTCACCCTCAAAATTTGGATTATTCACGAAAATGTCATTATTTGTTTTTTTCAAAAATGAGTATTTAACTCTATCATCCGCATCTTTATCAGGTATTTATAATATAGTCATTGCCATAATACACCAACCACCATGAAAAAACAACTTGAAGCTATTAATGCATTTAAAAATCAATTTTCAATCCTCCTATCTCATTTCTTATGCTCAAAACTACATCTTTTTCACTTCCTCTCTATATTCATCCAAAAAACCCAAGATTTTTATTTTAAACTTTGTAAGGTTCAAACTCATGATTCTTGATCATTATCAAGTGGATCTGTTTCGTGGTGAAATTTTGTGTGTTAGGAGAAGCTAATCAAGTTACTGGTTGAAAGTATGAAATTGATATTTTCCAGATTTGTTCATCTGAAGATTTTCTTGTAAGTGTTCTCGTCATAGGAGACTTACACAAAAGTCTTCTGGTCAATGCAAAATTTACGTTTACAACTTTTCTTTGTTAACAAAAAAGTCTCGAAAATATCAGAGAAGGCTTACTGGTAAGTCATCTTGGATAAATATGTTAGTTTTACAATTGACCAAATTGTGTCAGAAATTTGACTTTTCCTAGATGACTTACACGGAAGTCTTCCGACGGAAGACTTTCCTTGTAAGTCGTCTGAACTCTCGTGGAAGTTTCTCACTGCCCGTGAAAGTTGTCTCAAGTTACATTGCAATTTTAAAATAGAATTAAATATTTAGTTTTAATTAGATGACTTCGGTATAAGTCTTCTGGAAGACTACTTAGACGAAAGTCTTCCAAAATTTTATTCTGAGATTCTGGTCAAAACTTGGTGATCACAGAAGACTTCCGCGTAAGTCGTCTGCCGAAAGACTTACATGAAATCGTCTATTTAAAATTAAATATTTAAGTTTTATTTTTCAATTGTAAAAGTAACATGAGTCGTCTAGGTTAATGTAATATTTAAGCTTTATTTTCTGGTGGAAGATTTCCATGTAAGTCTTCTAAAAAAGTCGAATTTCTGACATAATTCGGTCAATTACCAAACTAACATGTTTATCCTAGAAGACTTACTGGAAAGTCTTCTCTAGTATTTTTTATTTTTTTCAAAAACAAAAGTAAGCCAATATTTACAAAGGAAGACTTCAAAAGAAGTATGCTATAGAGTAGATTTCTCTGGAAGTCTTCCTTTGTAAATTTTCAGTTGCAAAAATGAGACTTCCTAGTAGTCTTCTGGACGACTTCCGTGGAAGTCTTCTACGTCAAAGTTTGATAAACTTTCATTTTCTCTAAAATTATAAAGGTTTTTAACATTTTCTTAATTCATGTATATTATTTGATATTGGGGTTCCTGAATGAAATTCATAACTTAATTGGTTTTAATTATAAGGTTACCAACATTCATGTTATTAATGTTTCTAGCTAATCCGAGAAGACTTCTACGAATGTCTTCTACGTTAGTTTTTGTAAACTTGTTAAGTAACTTTAAGATATGATTTTTAACTTTCAAAAGTGTTAAATAACTTCAAGAATATCAAGTAATATGGTTTAATGTGTCTTCTTAGATTATAAGATATAATTTGTTAACTTTCATAAAATTTGAAATTTTAATTTCACTTAAATTTTGAGTTTTCCGCTTAATTCTCGCTTATATTTCAACTTATCGCTTTAAATTTCATGTTTTAAATTTAAGTCTTTCGAGAAGTCTTTTGTGAAGTTTTTCGGTTATATAAAACCTTGATTTGTTTTATCTAATCACAATGCAGTTGAACACTTTCCTGCTTGAAACCTAACTCTGCACATAATCCTTTTAACCACACACCTTCCTTTGCTGCCTCGTTTAAAGCCATATACTCTGCTTCTGTGGTAGAAAGAGCAACCACGGATTGCAGACACGATTTCCATGAAACCGTATTCCCTCCAACCTTGAAAACATAACATGTAACTGACCTCCGCCTGTCCAAGTCTGTTGCATAGTCTGAATCTGCATAGCCTTCAATCATGAACTTTGTATGCTTCTTGAATGTTAGGTTGATCTTAGATGATCCTTTTAGATACTTTAACACCCATTTAACTGCCTCCCAATGTTCTCTGTTGGGTTTACTCATGAACCTACTTATAAACCCCACTGCGAAACCAAGGTCTGGCCTTGAACCGACCATAGCATACATTAAGCTCCCCACAACACTTGCATATGGAATGTTCTCCATGTGTGGTGCTTCCAACTTCCATTCTTTCTCAGTCAAACTTCTCAAGTTGAAGTGTGCAGTTGTTGGCGTGATCACTGAACATGCATCCAGCATCCCAAATGTTTTCAATACCTTCTCAATGTAGGTATCTTGTGACAATATCAGTGTGCCTTTCTCTTTGTCCCTTCGAATGTCCATTCCTAGAATTCTCGAAGCCTGTCCCATATCCTTCATTTCGAATTCCCCATTAAGCCTTTCTTTGAGTTCCTTAATCACCTTCTTATTTCCTGATGCAATGAGCATATCATCAACATAGAGCAATAAGTAGACATCTTGATTAGTTTGTGCATCCCTGACATACACACATGGATCCTTGGTGCTTCTGTCAAACAACTGATCTTTCATGAAGCTATCAAACCGTTGATTCCACCTTCTTGGAGATTGCTTTACTCCATAAAGTGACTTTCTCAATAGACAAACCTTGTTTTCATCTCCTGGTTGTATGAACCCCTTTGGCTAAGTCATTAAGATCCTTTCTTCTAGACTTCCATGTAGAAAAGCAGTCTTAACGTCCATTTGTTCCAATTCGAAATCCAGATTCACAACTACTGATAACATGAATCTGATGGAGACATGTTTCACCACTGGAGAGAAGATCTCATTGTAGTCAATTCCCTCAGTCTATGAATACCCTTTTGCTACCAGCCTTCCCTTGTACCTCTCATCCTCAATCCCTGGTATACCTGGTTTGATCTTAAAAATCCACTTGCACCCAACCAGCTTCTGCTTGTCTGGTTTGTCGATCAAATCCCAAGTCCTATTTTTCTTATGAGAATCCATCTCTTCTTGTGCAGCTTGTTTCCACATCTTTTTGTTTCTACTCCTCATTGCCTCAGCATATAATCTTGGTTCATCAACTTACAAGTCCTTACCAGCAGTTAAAGCGTAAGCCACAAAATTTCCATCCTCATATCTTGATGGAGGTCTCACGTTCCTCCTCCTTTCTCTGTCCCGAGCAAGAACATAATCATCCAATGATTGAGGGGTGTCGTCTTCTACATGTTCATCAGCTTCCTCGGTTGAACATGTTTCGCTTTCTAAGCTTTCTGATAAAGACTCATCCACATCATTTTCTTGATCTGACCTATCATTCCTTTCTATCCCAGTAGCAGTAATAGTAGGACCCTGAATCAGATCATCACTGAACGACACTCTTTTCTTGGTCTTCTTCTTTTTCTGAACTTCATCTTGTGCAACTGATTCAACATGTTCAACTCCTTTGTTCAACATGTCTTTTTAGGTTACATTCTTATTAAAAACCACATCTCTGCTTGTTCTACATCTTCCTTCCTCAGGTATCCACACCATGTATCCCTTTTTACAAATGTGTATCCCATGAACACCCTTTATTGCTATGGGTTCGGTCTTTCCCTCAGTGACATGAACAAACGCTGAACATCCAAACCACCTTAGATGCTTCATATCCGGTTTTGAACCTGACCAAACCTGTTCAGGTAACTTGAAGTTAAGTGTTGAATTCGGAGACCTGTTGATCAAGTAGACAACCGTTGATGCAGCTTCAGCCCAGAAACTTTGATCCAACCCTGTCTCAGCAAGCATACACCTGACCTTGTCCATTATAGTTCGATTCATCCTCTATGACACTCCATTTTGTTGTGGAGTGTAAGTACATGTTCTGTGTCGCTTGATGCCTGCATCCTTGCAATAACCATCGAACTCCTTGTTGCAAAATTCCCGACCATTGTTTGTCCTCAAACACTTGATCTTCCTCTCTGTTTGAGTCTCAACAGCAACCTTCCATTCCTTGAATGTAGCAAATGCATCACTCTTATTCTTTAGAAAATATAGCCATACTTTCTTAGAGTAATCATCAATGAAGGTGATGAAGTACTTGCAGCCTCCCAAACTGTCTGGCGTTGATGGTGAACCCCACATGTCTGAATGCACATAGTCTAGGATTCCTTTTGTAACATGTTTTGCGACTGGGAAGCTTTGTTTATGAGACTTCCCCAGCACACAGTCTTCGCAAAACTTCAACTCATCAACCTCTTTCTCAGGCACGTATCCCTCCTTGGCTAAAACTTTCATACTCTTCAGATTCATGTGTCCAAGTCTTGAGTGCCACAGACTTGTCCGATCACTTTTTTCGTTGGACAAGTTTGCCTTGTCCTTCAATACTGATCCTTGCAGATAATACAAGTCTTGATGATATTTTCTAGAGATCACCTTTTTATCATCCTTGTAGAAGTGAACCATTAAATCTTTCCCTTCCTACATGCAACCTGAAGTCTCCAACAATCCATATGAGATTAGGTTCCGGCTCATTCCTGGCATGTACCTTACACTCGTGAGGACTACAACTGAGCCATCTAGATTTCTTATCCTTATCTTCCCAATTACTTTATTATTGCTGTGAGTATTATTAGCCATCAGCACCTTGCCTCCTTTGAACTCATTCAGATCGAACAGAAACTCTTTATCTGGAGTTACGTGAAAAGAACAACCAGAGTCCATGACCCACTCTTCATGTGTGTCTTGAGTGCTCACGGTTAACACCAAAGTCTATTTCGGTTCCTCTGCAATGTTTGCTGAGTTCTCTAGTTTGTTGTACTTCTGATCAAGACATTCTCTTTTCCAGTGCCCCTCCTTCCCACAAATAAAGCAGCCCTTGTTACTCTTAGGTCGAGACTTTGACCTACCAAATCTGCTCTTCGATCTTCCCTTTCCATTCCTTCCACTGCCACGGTTTGACCTGCTATCTGATCTGCCTCTGTCAACATATAATCCTTCCCCTGCAAACCTCGAACCCCTTCTGCTTTCAAAAATTTCTCGTTCCTTTGACCTTGCAGCTCCAGTAACCTCACTGAGACTCAGAGTATCTCTACCATATTTTAGAGTCTCTTTCAACTGATCATACCGGTGCGATAGTGAGCTCAATAGCAAGATAGCTTGTACCTCCTCAGACACTTCTACTTGTAGATTGTTGAGGTCTGCCACCAGTTTCAGAAAATCATCAACATTCTCGTCGATGCTCTTGGAATCAGACATCTTGAATGTATAGAACCTTAGCTGAAGGTAGATTCTATTCGGCAAAGATGTCTCCATGTACAACTTGTTCAACGTTGACCACATTGATGTTGCTGTTTCGTAGTGTGTGATCTTACGTAGGACTTTATTACCCACGTTCAACACTATCAAGTCCTTTGCCTTCTTAGATTTCTCGAACTTGACTGGATCTATACTCGGAACTGTCTCTGCAATTCCTGCTAGTCCCTTCTGCGGATCTTTCATAGCTGCCTCAAGCTTTTCCTTTGCAGTAGGTGAATCCTTTAGCAGCTTCTCATCATCCATAATACTCTTCAAACCCAGTACCCCGAAGTGTGCCAACATCCTGACCTTCCACAGTGAAAAGTCCCCAGTTCCATCAAACCTGTCCACTTCAATCCGTGAGTTGGACATGCTGACATTCCTCTTAGCTTAGATTAATCACACGCCTTGAATCTGAGAGCTCTGATACCACTTTGTTACGATTTCAGCCTCGTATGATTCTCAACCTAAGCGACCAACTTGTTACTTGAACGTGTAGCTAATGAACACAAACAACTTTAACGAGTTCCCGGCCTCTAACCGGTACGTCTCGTGGGAGAACTCTTGCTCCCAAACTCCACTAGATCAATAAAGAGTTACAATAATCAATCACTTATAGAACTGTGATGGTTGAGAAAACACCAAGAAGACACAATTAGTCTCAAGGCCTTTAAGCTAGAACAATATGAGCTCAACTATGTTCTCTATGCTTAAACTAATGTCTTTGTCTCTCTTGTGTAGCTTGTCTCTTTCTGAAGCTTGATCTCTGGTGGCTAAAGAAGAAGTGTGTGTTTATTACTTAACATAACGCACATAACATATTAGGTTTAACTTAATGGGCTTCGTCGCCTAAGCCCATAGATTGTCCGCGTCTCACTTGTGCAAAACCGGCCCAACACTGAATGGGTCTGATGGGCTTTGACCAAACCTCACAGTCTAATACTGGTCCATATCTTGACCAGACATCTGTGAGTACGACGGTGAAATGAAGCTTTGGTTATCTTGATCCAGAATACTTGACCATACAACAACTGACTGAGAAATCTGATATTTACTCTTTTTTGTGATGTGATTCTTAAGGTACTATATGCGGGATACCAGTCATTGATCAATATATTTCAAGAGAGAAAGTGAATTGATCAAATGTGCGACGAAGTTGGTGAAGAAAACGAATATAGAAGAGATCATAGACCATTTTCTTGATGGAAAAGTAAAGCCTAAAGAGATTAGTAAGTACTGTGAGTTAACAGAGAAGTGTTTGGTCCAAAACAGGATTGAGAGGCTAGCAATGGGAATTTATTGTGGAACCTAGAGTTTATGCTTCAGGTCCAAGTGAAAAACGATAAAGCACCAATAGTGGATGCTTATCCAAAGGCAAGCATTGTGGTCTCGACGGTGCATTTTAGTGTGGATGGAATGGGATATATGGCAAGGTGTCTCAATGAGTTAAGTTTTTGCGCAAATAGTTAATTTCTAGATCAAAAAGATCAAAAGAAGAGTATCTAAACTACTATATTGTTCTTTGTACAAGAGGGATGAGAGACCACATTACTTTTTTATATCCGTTGCTTACAGATTATTGTTATACTTTCTATATATTTATTTGCATATAAGCTCTTTAGTGTTCTGTTTAAAAAGCTCTAAACTTCACTATATTGAGATAACCCAAGTGTTTCAAGTGATGTTTAAGCTATGTATAGCTGCATGGTGTCATTTAAAGCATTGACTGGAGGGAGGAGAGAACAAGGTTGTATAGCGATAATGGTGTCGATTAGTGTGAATGAGCAAATTTTTATGCAAATGGTTGAAATAAAATAAAAACAAGGTCAAAACCAAAATAAATTAGTTAGTTAAAATAATTTTAATAATGAATGTGAAGGAACAAAATTCGATGAGAAACAAATGGAGAAATATTCTTCCGGACCACGTATTCCAAAGCATTCAGACTATCACCACTATTACTGTGCATATGCACACATGAGACTATTAAGCCCATTCACTCAAATCAGGCTAAAGCCCATACTATCTCACGTCAAGTGAAGCCCAGCATGGAAACAGAGAAACGACAAAACGCAGCAACGGTAAAGAGCTTCGACAGAGGCAAACGATGTACGGCAACGACAACGCACCTGCAGCTCAGCAATAGGTTTGGAGCGCTTGTGGATCAGAATGCGTGAGCTGTCAGGTTGACCAGCTACCAAAGATCTAGATTGTTCTATGACTGTATAAATAAGAGAAGAAGAGAAACTTGTAAGCTTCAAGGTTAATGGAAATATAATTTCAGAAAAGAAAAACGATTTTCTAAAGTTTCTGCATTTACCTTCATGGTATCAGAGCTCAGGGACTAGAACCTGAGACACAGCTATGGATGGCAATCAAGATCAAGTTTCGGTTACAGCTCTCACCATCTCTCAAGTTGTGACCTTGAAGCTCAAAGAAGGAAACTACCTTCTATGGAAGCTTCAGTTCGAACAGTTCCTTGCAAGTCAAATGCTTCTAGGATATGTTACCGGTGCGCAGCCACGACCACCTGAAACTATCCATGTGCGTCAAGGTGATGTAGTAGCAGAAGCAGCAAACCCTGAGTTTCCGAAGTGGCTACAAAAAGATCAGCTGATTCTCGCCTGGATCTATGGCACTCTGAAGGAAGATGCGCACAAATCAGTCTACGGTCTTCACTCATCACAGGAGGTATGGCTGGCTCTTGCTAAAAAATACAATAGAGTATCAGCAACAAGAAGGCTAGATCTGCAGCGACGTGTCCAAACCACTGTCAAAGGAACTAAAACCATGACTGCTTACCTGTCTGAAATCAAGTCTTTGTGTGATCAGTTGGATTCCATTGGAGCTCCTATCACTGAGCATGAAAAGATCTACGGTGTCCTCAATGGCTTGGGAAAAGAGTATGAATCCGTCTGCACAGTGATAGAACATGCTATGGACACACCTCATGCACCTTGTTTTGAAGTCATAGTGTACAAGTTAACTGTTTTTGAAGACAAGCTTCACTCTTATCAGTCATCTATTGAAGCCTCTCCTCATCAAGCCTTCTATGTAAATCGTGGAGGTTATTCAAACCGAGGACGAGGAGGATACAGAGGAGGTTATCGTGGTTGTGGTTCCTACACAACACAAGGTCGTGGTTTTCCCCAGCAGTTCGGTCAGAGTGCTCATCGTCCTCAGAACTCAGCAGACAATCGCCCTACATGTCAGATATGTGGGAAATATGGCCATCCTGCAAACAAGTGGTACATGCGATTTGATCTGCACTTTGCTGTTGATAACCATTCACCACAAGCCAATGCTATCACAACAACAAACCAGTCCGGCGCTGAGTGGTATCCTGACAGTGGATCGTCACATCATGTTACTAACTCTGCTCATCATCTTGATTCAGCTCACGAATATGATGGACAAGATCAGGTCATAGTGGGCAACAGTGATTTTTTACCTATAACACAAGTGGGTTCTGCATCTATTCCAACCTCAACAGGTAATATGCCTCTCCTAGATGTTCTTGTATGCCTTGATATTACTAAATCTCTGATGTATGTCTCAATGCTCACAGATGATTATCCATGTTCTGTTATTTTTGACTCAACAACTGTATGTGTTATGGATAAGGCAACCAACATGGTTCTCAGTCGGGGAAACAAAACTAAAGGTCTCTATCGGCTGGATAATCCTCAGTTTCTCTGCTTCTACTCCTCCAGACAGCAAAGCTCGAGTGATGTGATATGGCATAAAAGGCTGGGGCTATGGCATAAAAGGCTGGGGCTATGGCATAAAAGGCTGGGGCATCCAAATGATCAAGTTCTGCAACATATATCTTCAATAAAAGCCATTCAAATAAACAAGACTCTCAAGTCTCTGTGTGAACCATGTCAACTTGGCAAGACATGTAAACTACCTTTTTCTAGTTCAGATTTTCGATCCAGTAGAATTCTTGAGAGAATACACTCTGATGTTTGGGGTCCTGCTCCTGTTATTTCAGTTCAAGGATTCAGATTCTATGCTGTATTCATTGACAATTATTCAAGGTTCTGCTGGTTTTATCCTATGAAATCCAAGTCTGATGTTTGCTCCATCTTCAAAGCTTTTCAACTTCAAGTAGAAAAACAATATGAACAGAAAATTGCAGTGTTTCAGTCAGATGGTGGTGGTGAGTATATCAACAAACAATTGGCGCATCACTTTGCTGAATGTGGAATCAAACACATATTGTCTTGTCCTCATACTCCAGAGCAGAATGGATTGGCTGAGAGACGGCACAGACATATCACAGAGTTGGGGTTATCTATGTTGTTCCAGAGTCATCTGCCTACTGTGATATGGGTGGAAGCCTTCTTTACAGCAGCATTTCTCAGTAATCATCTTCCAACCACAGTTAATGATGAGATGAAGAGTCCTTATGAGTTGCTCAATGGCAAGGCACCGGTATACACGGCTTTACGGGTGTTTGTATGTGCATGTTACCCCTATCTTCGACCTTACTCACACAATAAATTTGATCCCAAATCTCTTTTGTGTGTGTTTCTCGGATACAATGAGAAATACAAGGGCTACAGTTGTTATCACCCTCCAACAGGGAGAGTCTATATCAATAGACATGTGTTATTTGATGAGGACAGATTACCTTACACTGACACTTATCAACACCTGCTTCCTCCAGCAACGACAGCCCTAAGTTCTGCTTGGCGTCTTCAGAGTAAAAATGTTAATCCATCTTCTCCAGAGAGCTCTGAAACACAAAATTGTGACAAAGAAATAGAAGAACGACAACCTATCATCAGACAAAGTATCATTCTACCTCAAGAGATACATCACGATGCTCCAGCAGAACCAAACCAGCCTCAATCGCCTGCAGAGGCAAATTCACCTCATGCTAGTCAGTCATCTCCAACTGTCTCTCCAACTGTCTCTGATAATGTCAGTAGTGAGGGCTCTCATCACTCAGCTCCACCTGAACCAGATAATGCTCACAAAATGGTCACGAGGGCTAACGCAGGGATCATGAAGCCCAATCCTCGGTATGTCCTTCTAACTGTCAAAGGCACTCCAGAGATTCCTAAAAATGTCACAGAAGCATTAAGTCATCCTGGTTGGACTGATGCTATGAAAGAAGAGTTAGAGAACTGTGCTGAAACAAATACGTGGACACTAGTGCCTCCTCCGCAAAATGTACATCTCCTTGGTTGCAAGTGGGTTCACAGGATCAAACTGAATGCTGATGGCACATTTTTGAAGTACAGATCACGTGTGGTTGCAAAAGGCAATGAGCAGGAGGAAGGTGTAGACTTTCTGGAAACGTATAGCCCGGTTGTTCGCACAGCCACAGTCCGAATGATTCTCCATTTTGCTGTCGTTGGACGATGGAATATTCAACAGCTTGATGTGAAAAATGCATTTCTGCATGGCGACCTTGCTGAAACTGTATACATGAAACAACCACCTGGTTTTGCCGATAAAAAACATCCTGACTATGTCTGCAAACTTCATAAGGCAATATACGGTCTCAAACAAGCTCCAAGAGCTTGGTTTGACAAGTTTAGCTCCTTCCTGATTCAGTATGGTTTTGTCTGCAACAGTGGTGATCCGTCTCTCTTCGTCCTGCAGAAAAACAACAGCATAATCTTTCTACTTCTCTATGTTGATGATATGTTGGTTACTGGAAATGATCAACCTCTCATTCAGCAGCTGCTTCACTGTCTCTGAAAGGAATTCAGGATGAAGGAAATGGGACCTTTGAGCTACTTTCTTGGTCTTCAAGCCCAATTTACACCGACTGGTCTGTTCTTAAACCAAGAAAAATACGCCACAAACCTTCTCCAAGCTGCAGGGATGTTAGACTGTGCTCCAATGCCGACTCCACTTCCTCTGCAACTGGATCGAGTGCCACATCAAGATGAATATTTCTCGAATCCCACTTATTTTTGCAGTCTGGCAGGTAAGCTTCAATACCTTACACTCACCAGACCAGATGTTCAATTTGCTGTAAATCTGGTATGTCAGAAGATGCAAAGGCCTACTATGTCTGATTTTCACCTCATGAAAAGGATACTGAGATACATCAAGGGCACTTTGACAATGGGGTTAACGCTGGCGGTTGATACAAACTCACAAATCAAAGCATACTGTGACAGTGATTGGGCAGGCTGTCAGGAAACAAGGAGGTCAACTGGTGGGTTCTGCACTTTCTTGGGGTCAAATCTGATATCATGGTCTGCAAAAAGACAAGACTCTGTTGCAAGATCGTCTACGGAAGCAGAATACAGAACCCTGTCTGATACTGCGGCTGAACTTGAATGGATCAGTCTGATGATGAAGAGCATCAATGCTCCCCAATCTGGACCAGCTGAAATATACTGCGACAACCTCTCTGCTGTTCATCTTACAGCGAATCCAGTTCTTCATCGGAAATCGAAACACTTTGCCACACACTATCATTTTGCCCGAGAGAAAGTGGCTAATGGGACCCTTATCGTCAAGCACATTCCTGCAGCTCAACAACTTGCAGACATCTTTACCAAGTCTCTGCCTCAACAAAGCTTCTTCTTTCTACGTTTCAAACTCGGAGTTGACTTTCCAATCACCTCGAGTGATGCGCGGGGGTATAAAGCCCATTCAACTCAAATCAGGCTCAAGCCCACACCATCTTATGTCAAGTGAAGCCCAGCATGGAAACAGAGAAACGACAAAACGCAGAACGGTAAAAGAGCTTTGACAGAGGCAAACGATGTACGACAACGACAACACACCTGCAGCTCAGCAATAGGTTTGGAGCGCTTGTGGATCAGAATGCGTGAGTTGTCAGGTTGACCACCTGCCAAAGATCTAGATTGTTCTATAAACTGTATAAAATAAGAGAAGAAGAGAAACTGTAGCTTTGAGGTTAATGGAAATATAAT